>JBAMCE010000451.1:11400000-11827500 GCA_037075305.1 Drosophila kanekoi
CAAGATATTTTCATCAAACTCTGCACGAGCTATTCTCACATATCTGCACAAGGGAAATGTCTACAGGTGTATTGAATCTTTCTCAGTTTCTCAGTTTCTTCTTATTCCTTAGTTTCTTACTTGTTCTCCTTGCTCTTCTTTCAACACCGTATTCGTAAACGTTTTGCTTGCGGTTGCAACATCGATTGGGTGCGTGCTCTTAGTCCCTTCTGCTCCTCTCCCACTCTCTCTCTGACTCTTTCTCTCTCCCTCTCTCTCTCTCTCTCTCTCAATCTCTGACTCTTTCTCTCTTTCCATTTGTCCCTCAAAAACTTTTTGAACAATGTATATGACACCTGCAGATGCACACACACCAGAGCTCAAGAGTTTATCTGCACAAATACATATTCTTTCTTTTGGAAGGAAAACGAACTCAAATGGGTGTGACCAGCCGCAAGTTCCAAGAAAAGCTCAGAATCCCAAATATCGCTAGAGATTATTGATGAAAAAGTTTTTGAAAACATCGTGTGAGCTTCAAATGAAGCCTCAGTTAAACCCCCTTCGAGGCACATTCAATAGGCAAAAAAATACAAATTCGTTGCGCAGAGATTTTGGATTTTTGGGTTTCGCTAGGCAGAGGCAGAGATCCGCGTCAAGTTGTGAGCAATTATTTTAGCTGGCTCTCGATTTGTTGGCAATTTATTGCGACAGTTTTATGACACTCTGCTGGCCGAAAAGATAGGGCTAATTCAAGGGGAGGAGGCGGGGCTATACACTGTTTGCGCTGCTCTGAAACAATTGACACGCGCCTAACATAAAAATGTATCTCGGCTGTCGAGTTGGGCTCTGAGGCCCTTTGGCTGTGTCCTTCGACAACGAAACTTCTACATATATCGTTGACGATTTATCAATAGGTATATGTATACTCTATATATACATATATTTATATGTGTATACGCGTGTGCGTATATATTGCGCGTGGGCCTATAAAATGGCTAAAACGACAGCAACAACAACAACAAGAACTAGCAAGCATTTGCTTTTTAGCCGCTTGATCGTTTGTCGGCCCATTTACAATTTGTTTGATTTCGTTTGCCAATTCTTGACTTGTTCTTGTTAACACCCTGTAGCCATGAAATAGTCGGCATAGGGCATGCTATGTATGCATGACTTGAAACATACAAAAGTTACAAATCAGCAACAAAATCCATTCCATTCTCTTTGCAAGCTTGTTATGTGAGCTCCCGGACACCCCCTGAAGCTTAACATTATTGAAAATGTGCAAAGTTCAATCGTTTCGTGAAAAAAAGAGTATATTGCTTGAGGCTCAATGTACTGCACTGGCATTGCGATTGCGTGCAGGGTATCAGCTAGTCTAGCACTCACAGCTGGCTGCTTTTTCATTATAGTGCCATGTCACCCATAGAAGATCACATCGTACCGCATGCCCCGCCCGATTGGTCTGCTAAATTGGCCCTCGAACATAATCAGCAGCGAGCAGCGAGCAGCGACAAATGATCGCTGACCAACTTTAGATGTCTGTACCTCTGCTATATAGCGCATACATATGTTTGCTTCCCCAGTGCCAACTGTGTCAGCGGCATTTAAGCAGATGCATTTCTAATTTACTATAACTATGTGTGTGTGTGCGTGTGTGCGTGTGCGTGTGTGTGTGCACTATATAGTTCTATTTGAATGCAACTTAAGCCAAAACATTCCAGTCAAGGTGATGCTAACATTGATCTTAGATGTTTACAGCGTGTGGATCAACGTGAGTGCGAGTGTGTGTGAGTGCGAGTGTGTGTGTGTGTGTGTGTGTGTGTGCTTTTTCCAAAACAACTAATACTCATATGAAAGGTCAAAAGTACTCTTGACTCTTCTCCGTTTACCAGATTCTCTTCTTCTGTTAGTTAATCCATTAGAGATGGAAAATACGCTGCCAACAAAGATCTCTATTTTTTCGACTATTCCGTTTTCGCTCCCTCTCTCTGTGCCTTTTGCTCTGCCTTTCAATCTCTCTCCCTCTCTCTCCCTCACGCACTCACACTTTTTACCATGATACCTACCTCTCTGTCGCTATCCCTGTTACTTGTTATTTCTCTGTTTGTTTTTCTCTATCTCTCTCTTGTTTTTTGTCTTTCTCTGCTTGTGTCTTTTTCTCTCTCTCTCTCTCGCTCTCTCTCATTCTCGCTCTGTCCCTTCTTCTTTGTCTCACTCTTTCTCTGTCTCCCTCTTTCTTTATCTCTATCTTACTCTTATGTTTCTTGCTCTCTCTGTCCCTTTCTTCCTAATTTCATGTTTCTCTATTTGTGTCTCTCGTTCTTCCTCTCTCTATGTATTTTCTCACTCTGTTTTTCTCTCTTTTCCTTACTTTTCTTATTGCTTTCTTGCTCTCTTTCCTCTCGTTCTACTTATTACTTTTACCCTTCCAATTCAAAGTCCCTTCCGATTCTATTTCTTTTTTCTCTCGATCGTTTTCCTCCATCTCTGCCGTCCTTCCTATATCTCTGCCTCTGTCTGCCTTTCTCTCCTATTTTTCTCTCACTTACATTTTCTATGCTTTCATTATTCCTGTTTCTTGCCACTCGTGTTTGCCACAAATGCTTTTCATTTTCTAAGTCTTTCTCTTTTCCTCTTTCAATTTTCATTTTAAAACCTCACTCTCTCCCTCCCTCTCTCTCTCCCTCTCTCTCTCTCCCTCTCTCTCTTTCTTTCTTTCTCTTTCTCTTCTCACCTTCTCCCACTTTTCGTTTTCACATTTGTCTTCTCAAATAAATTACCCCACATGAGATATCTGCAGTACTCTTATTCCTAGATTCCGTTCCCATTATTATCTTAATTTTCTCATTTTCCTCCCAATTCCCACTCCCCACCCTTTATTGTACCTTCTGCGCTCTCCTCTCACTATCCCTCACCCAAGCGAGTGGAAAAAGAAAATATATATAATATCTTAATTGGTTTATCACCTCACGTGATTCGGATATGTGTGCTGGACCCAACCGCCTGGGAGTTCAGCTTATTTGATTATCCTGCACCAACCGCTACCCCTCACCGACCACCCTCCCCCCTCCCGCCAACCACTTTCCCGCCCACCTTTTGCTGTTTTCCCATGCTCTGGCCAGCACACCCGACCCTTATCGCTGGGCAGCGCAGTTGAATCTCTTGGCGAATTCGCTGCAGCAAGTTGCAATATTTTCATTTTATTTAAGCACACGCACACACACACACACACATATATTTATACACACTCGAGCGTGTGTGTTAATTTGATTTCCCCAAACTAAAATGTGCGACATGTCATCCCCAACATTCCTCCACGCCCTTTTTCTCGTATTTTATGCAGTCCCGCAAAGCCGCATTGAGCCATTAAATATGCAGAGTTGCCACAGTTTAAAAAGCCCCAATGTAAATTAAACAATTCAATGCAAAGTGCACGAACTCTTGACAGTTCAATACGGACTCTACCAAGTGGGTGCTCTCATGAATCGCGGCTCATGGGCTCGGCATGAAGAGCACATTACATAAATAGATTTATGGGTTTTCGAGGGTTTCCATAAATTGAATTGTAAATATTCCTTCTATTTGTCATAAGGGAAACAAAGAACAGCCAGAGTGTGTGCATTCGGAGGAATTTCGGCATGATATGTTGAGCCTGGGGAAGCTTCATGCATCGATTCCTATGGGGATCAGGCATGTTGGAATTGCGCAGTTTGGTCAAGAGATCTTTTATAGATCAATTTTCCCCATTTTCGCATGCTGCCAATGTTGAAAAGCGTCAAGGCCTGGCTTGGTCGTGCGCCTTATCGAGAAGGGGCTTATATGGGAAATGGATTTTCAACAGATTTTGACAAATCGAAAACTTGTTATAAAACTTATAACTACGAAAAAGATATATATATCTATCCCTCCTATATCATCTTTCGATCCTTCGAAAATGTTCCCAAGATGTTCATTTTAGTCACAGCTGCAAACCTAGGAAAACTCGAGGATTGGCTTAGCTTTAGGGCGTGGCAAGGAACTACCGAAAACGTTTGTTGGGAGTTCCCTTCAGGATATTAAGAAAAGGTCTTCTCTGCTTCACTTCATAAATTATGTAAGCAAGATGAAAGCTAGCTAAAATATATGTATTTATATGTATATCGGGATAGCTGCTGAGCCGGGCAGCCCATTTGAGCCCGTTAAATATGCATTTCCTCACTTATCTTAACTTAACCCTTTGATGTTTAACTTTTCGCTTTTTGCCCTCTGTCGCTGGCTGCTCTCTTTTCCCCCCAATTTCGCTGCGTTTTTATGTTAAATAGATTTTTTTGCTTGAGCAGAAAATGTACAAGGAAACCCAAAAACAAAAAAAAAACATGCTAAAAAAATATATAAAAATGTATGCGCAAAAAAAGACGCTCGTACATAAAAAAAAACTCGATGGCAAATAAAAATAGAAAAGTGTAAAATGCAGGCACTGCAATGAATGCAGCTGGCGGTGCGACTTCGACTTGCAACAGCAGCCACAACAGCAACAACAACAACAACAACAACAACAGCAACAACGACAACAACAACGACCACAACAACAACAAACACCAAAACAACAAGAACAACAACACGGCCATTAAATTAAAAATAAAACTTACATAAATTTAGAAGCGACGTCGGCGTCGTCGCAGCGTTGTTTGTCGCACTGCTCCCAAAATGCTTTTTATTTTTGGACAAACAGCAACAACAACAACAACAGCAACAGCAACAACAACAGCAACAGCAACAACAACAACAACAGCAACAACAACAGCAACAGCAACAACAACAGCAACAAAAACAGCAACAACAACCACAATTGCACTTTCTACTCGCCTCGTATTGACTTTGAATTTGAAAGTAGAAGCACGAAATGGCTGCGCTTAGCTTAACGGCTTAAACTGCTTAACAGCTTAAACAGCTTAAATGCCTGCCCCAGGAGTTGGGACTCCAGCCGCAGTTCATAAGCATGTATATAGCTCCATCTATATACATATATAAATATATATATATATGTGTGTGTGTGTACTATCCACCTTCATGCATATATTCTTAAGGCAACTCGGCCCAGTTAGATGCTCAAACAACTTGTCGTTGCCTTTGCCATTGACACGGCCACAGCAACAACAACAACAACAACAGGGAGTGTGAGAGACTAGCAAATACCCTATATTCAGCGTCGAGTTGCCTTTGCAAGCAAACGAACTTCTTTTTATGCCTGAGGCAGGCAACATATCATATGAATTATATGAATAGTCGGATTGTCAGTCTGTCAGTCAGTTGGCCAGTCAATCAATCAGTCAGTCAATCAGTCTGACAATCTGCCCGTCAGTCAGCCAGTCAGTCAGTTAGTCAGCTAATCAATCAGTAAGTCAATCATTCAGTCAATCTGTCCGTCAGTCAGTCAGTCAGTCAGTCAATCACTCAATTAGTCAGTCAGCCTGACATACAGTCAATCACTCTGTCAATCTACCCGTAAGTCAGCCAGTCATTCAGTTAGTCAGTCAGTCAATCAGTAAGTCAGTCAGTCAGTCAATCAGTCAATTAGTCAGTCAGCCCGTAAGTCGGTCAATCAATCAGTCAGTCAGTCAATCAGTGAATCAGTTAGTCAGTCAGCCTGTCAGTCGGTCAGTCAGTCAGTCAATCTGTCAATCAGTGAATCAGCCAGTTAGTCAGTCAGTCAATCAGTCAGTCTATCTGCCCGTCAGTCAGTCGGTCAATCAGTCTCTCAGTCAGTTTAAACATATAGAGACAGATTTACAGTTGAACAATCTCTTAAAGTTCTCAAAATTTTGCGCTTAAGCAAAGAGACAATCCCACAAACATGCGGGCAGAAGCTCACACAAAACCAATATACCCTTTTCAACCATTTGTAATGGGTTCTGGGCATAAAAAGAGAAACAACAACAACAACAAGAACAACGAGCAACGCAGCTGCTATTAACAAAAAAAAAAAGAAAAGGAAGAAAAGTCGGCACTTGTCGCCATGGCCAAAATAAGTAGTTTGGGAGTTGGGGATCAGCTGCTGCAACTTCTGGCATCTGCTTGTGCGGGTGGCTATAAGTGTGAGTGTGTGTGCGTGCGTGTGCGTGTGTGTGCGTATGTGTGTGTGTGTGTGTGCGAGGCTTTTGCTGCCATTGAATGCTACTCTAAAATTCCAGGCACATACACACCCTAAGCAGTTGGCAGCGACGATGTGAACGAAAAGACAAGCAAAGACTCTAGCGACTCATAAAAATTGTGTGAGCGGGGCTTGTTATACCCTAGAAATGGGCAAAACGTGCCAGAGGGCATACCAAACGGATAACAGATCGACAACAGTTTCTTGTTGTCTTCCTAATTTTTGATATATAGGCATAATATTAATTAAATTTTTTAATTTTATTCTTATTATAGTAATTATTATTTCTATTACCCAACATTTAGCTTTGATTTCCACACAGATCCCTTTGCCAGGGTATCGCAAAATAGTCGAACGGGCGCACCTAAAGGCCAAGTTCCTACTTATTATTGTTGCTCCTTGTCGCTAAATGAGGGCAGGGGTGGGTAGGGGTAAGGGGTTAGTTGGGGCTTGACTCGCATATTTGGATTCGTTGGTGCGGCTCCAGCTGCGCGGAGCGCGGAGCGCAAATTAAATACAGGAAGTTTACAAAAGCAAATGCATGGCACAAGGCAACAGAGCATAATAATAGAAATGAGAAGCGCAGAGGAGGCCGCAGCTCGCAGCTGTTTGGAGAACTCGCAACAAGGCGAAGAAGAGGGCGGCGAGTCAGACAGAAAGCAACATTTGCCAAATGTTGTTACAGTGTTTGGCATTTGCGGCGCAACAAATTTGCACACAAAGAGACTTTTATACGTCGCAGCCAGTGTGTGCGTGTGCGTGGGCGTATGTGTGTGTGTGTGTGTGTGTGTGCGAATGTGTGTGCGTGCAATACTGAAAATGTTTATGAGCACTTTAGCCGGCCACTGTCCGCTGTTATGTGCGCTCCCTGGCCGCCCATCATCAACATCGTTCACGTTTACGATGCGCCCCGCGGCGGGCTGTTGCTTTCGCCAGGCTGTTGCTGATGGCCAACCGCCAACCGAACCCAACCGAACCCAACCGAACCCCGAATCCAGCCGGCGCTGCTCCTGGGGCTTTCGCTTCTTTATTATTGTCAATGATTTGCTTTTGGGCTCATAAAATGCAAGCAAATTGAATTCTTTCATGCTTGTCCTTTTGTTGCCCCTTTTGTTCTAATATTTGTTGCTGTTGATACCTCTTAATGGGTCTAAGAAGGGTGTGCTGGATATGTGAAAATGCGTCTAACAGGCAGACAATTACGAATCCCTCCAATATAGGGGATATAATTATATATTCTTGGTCGGACTATTTAAGTGGAAGGCTGGATGTTTGGACATGAAGGGTTTATTTAGTTGTCCCATTTGTTACCCTATCTCAGAGAATGTAGGAGCTACAGACCCCAAAGACTGTACAAAGACTCTCGTATAGTAAGTATACGCTAATCAGAATACTTAACTTTTACCCCCAGTTTCATCCAAAATTGAAGAAAACAAATCTCGTTTTCAAAGCTAAAGTCTTGCGCTTTGATATAGCTTGCTTATCAAATTCAAGGCTTGAAAATTTGATAAAGTTCGAACTATAAAAACCTCAGTTAACCAAGAATGCATTTTCCAATACATAGTCTGCGGCAGAGGTAAGAAGAAGCACAACCGCTAAGTGTGTGTGTGTGTGTGTGTGTGTGTGTGTGTGTGCATGAGTGTGTGTGTGTGTCTTATGTAGTTTGTAAGCTAGAATAGAATTTCTGTGCATCGCCTAGCCGGGACACAAGAGCACGTGAACACGTGACGTATACTTAATTTTGTTATTCACGTCGCGCATACGCCTAGTTGCACGCCGCAACAAGAGATCAATGCAGCCCTTTAAAGGAGAGAGACACGGTTAGGCATTGCTCGATAAATTTAGATTATATTCGATTATTCAGCTCGCGTAGCCAGAGTCGAGATCAGGCCTGTGGCAGAGTTAAGAAGAAGCACAACCGCTAAGTGTGTGTGTGTGTGTGTGTGTGTGCATGAGTGTGTATGTGTGTCTTATGTAGTTTGTAAGCTAGAATCGAAATACTGTGCATCGCCTAGTCGGGACACCAGAGCACGTGAACACGTGACGTATACTTAATTTTGTTATTCACATCGCACATACGCCTAGTTGGACGCCGCGACAAGAGATCAATGGAAGCCTTTAAAGGAGAGAGACACGGTTAGGCGTTGCTCGATAAATTTGGGTTATATTCGTTAATTCAGGTCGCGTAGCTAGAGTCGAGATCAGGCCTATTGACCTATTGAAGTGTTAAGCTAATTGGTAGATAATTTGGGCATGGAATAAATGACATCAACTGGTAGACGAACTTTTATTTGAGCCGCATTCAAAATACTTTTGAAATACTCTTTGATTAGTCAGCTCAACATATATTACTTGATTGACAGCTCCTGACCCATAGAGATTTTGGTATACACAGCTCAAGAAAGTCTTTATCAATTAATATACAAATGCAGAGAATATGCCCACAATTTCATAAGGATCGAACACTAATGCATTAATGCAGTAATGCATTGGCCAAAGTCTGAGGCAAAGGAAAGCAAGTTTACAGCCTGTGCTGAGAGCACTCCAACTCCAACTCCAGCTTGAAGGGATTGAAGTCTCAATCAACGTAAACTAAATGCTTTTCTGCTTAAGAGCATGGATTACAGCAAATTGAGTTCTAAGCTCGTCTGCGATTCGAACTAAAAGCCGTAAAATGGAAAAGAAAATAAACTCTTAGCCAATTTTAATTAGAGATTAAACTTAAGCATCAACAGCGAACAGCGAACTAAAAGCAGAGCTGCTTTGGACTAAAAAATTAAAGAACTTTAATTGTAAAGTTGCGTAAGGCTCTTAAAAAAGATCATAGCTGCTTGAAGCGAAGTGGCAGTAAACTAGTCGGAAGTGCCCGACTAAAAGATACCCTCAATTCAAAAAAACACTCGATACTTCTATAAACAAAAACGCGCAGGGGCTGTGCTTCTTCTTCCTTTTGGCCTACACTATGTTTTGGGAAATGCATTTCTCGGTTAAGTTCGGTATTCATGTTCCGATCTTTATGAAACTTTCAGGGCTCGAATATGACAAACGAATGTGCGTACGCAAGGCTTTACCATCAATGGTGAGGGTTTTGCTTTTCCAATTTCTGGATGTGCTGTGTATAGTATTGTTATGAAAATGGCTGTAGATATCGGAAGAATATGAATATGAATATGGCAAATGTGTTCTGCGTGTGTTGTAGGGGAGGATTTGCTCTGAACTGGGGCAGACGTTGAGGCAGAAGGACATGGATAACTCGACTCTGTTCTTCATTCTTATCAGGAATATATACATATAAGGTCAAACCTTCGGCTACACACAAATACAATATGCCTCTTATGTTCATTTTCAATGGGTACAAAACTGTCCGAATGAAGTTTTAATGAAATTCAATTAAATGAAATGTGTTTCCTTAGTTTAGATCAGATAAATTTGATGTAATCAATTACTCACCTGAGTTAAGTTCGTAGTTAATTACGATTTATACCACATACAGATTGCGATTTGGTTAGGTAAGTATTACCAGCTATTATAATTATTGTTGTTGTTATTATTATTAGAATTATTTGTATTAATTGTAGCAAGTTTTCATTAGCATTGCGACAACGAAAGATAGTTCTGCTTGAGCTGATATATGCACATGTAGACACATAAATACTTGCACAAATACATATGTATACATACATTTGTATGTATATATATATATATGTATATATGTATATGTATGTATATAAATACATATACTCAGATACGCATTGAACATATAACATATGTCGCATTTAGCTGGATATTGTACTCGGATTTCTCGGGCTTTTGCTTTAATTTAGTTAGTTTTCACTTTGACTTTGGCTTGCAATGTGGGCAACATTATCAACATCATCATCCGCATCATCATCAGCATCATCATCATCATTTCCATTATCATTATCATCATATTAGATCATTATCATAATAATTAGATATATTTTGTGCACGTCACTTTGAGGCGAACAAACAAAAAAAGTTTAAAAAAAAATGTATATTTATGTTGAATATACGCGCGCTATAAGGGTGCCCAGACACGCACACACACGCACACACGCAGACACACGCACACAATCAGGCACACCTGCACACTCACGCCCACACACACGCACACACACACACACACACATACACACTGGGCACACATAAGATAGACACGTGCGCGTACGCGTACGCGTTCGCGTTCGCGGGATTCATTTTAATTTTTTTCTCAGCGACTTGAACGAGTATTGAGTGTATTCGCATTGTGTTCGCGACGCGTTCATTTAGTTCACGTTTTATTCGAAATTATTCAATTATCATTTATTGGCGCATTACTCGCTGCTGTCGCTGCTGCCGCTGCGAATTCCCTTTTGGATTCCCATACTTCAGCTCCTGCTGTGGGCCGCTTGAACATTTCCAGCTCATTGAACGCGTTTAGCTCAACTGGAACTGGAGCTGGAGCTGGAGCTGGAGCTGGAGCTGGAGCTGGTTGTGACCCTTTTGGGTTTTTACCTTTTTGGATTTCATATACATATATTGTGTGTTTTTTTTTTCTTTTCTGGGAGTGGGAAAGCCTTGTTTGCGACGGCTCTTTGTAATGCTGCAATGGCAACGGAAAGTAAAAGGGAAACGGAAATTTTTTATCGGCTTTTCAATAAATTTGCAACAAAATGAGGCAAATTGTGCACACGGCCAGCATTTCCTTGCATGTGTGTTTGTTAGTTATATGTGTGTAGATGTATTATATATACTTATAAAGGTTTATCTAAGCAGATACTTCCCATTTCTGTAGATGGATCCCACTCAAATTTATATATATTCTTGATTCATCTCGGTTTTTTTCTCTCTTGTACAAGCTAGCCTCGCAGTTGAAAAATTAGCCGAGTTCTCTATCATCTAGCTTAATGGAAAGCATCGTTCCGAAAATAAGATTTTCATTTTCTATAATCTTCTGAAATTATCCAACAATTCGCCATTCTCTTATCCGTCTGCTTTTCTCCTCTCTCCTCTTCTCTTCTCTTCGCCTCTCTCAATTTAAATTGGACTACTTTATTCTATGAGGAAACAATCGTCGTCAATAAGGGTCCTTCATTTCTTCTTTCTTGTTATTTATTTTTGTTTGTTTTCTTTTTTTCAATTTCTTTCGCTTTCAATTGAGTGCCTAGCTCTTCTTCTTATTGCTATTTATTTGTTCCCTATTGCACTCGACTGTCCCCTTGCCAATTGTATTTAATGTTTGCTTCCACATTTTAATATACTTTTATCTTTGCTTAAAGAAGGTTGCATGGATATAATGTTTACTTATATATATATATAATGTTTATATTTATCTGCACGCCACGTTTCTGGAAAACGTTGGGGAAATGCGTGAAAGATAGAGCAATATAAGAGATTGAGAGTCTTTCAAAGGGAGAAAGGATATGTTAGTTTTCTGTTATATCCGTCTTCCCAGCCGCCCGCCGATCCATCTGTTCGCCGAACGTTTGCAGAGTCTAAAGCTGGGGAATTGTAACTTAAGATATGTTCCATATCTACATATTAAATCTTTATTGGCCAGTATTTCCGAGTACCTTAGACCTGACTGAAACGTTTCTACGTGTGTTTTTTAGTCTTCTTTGCATCAACTTCTTAAACGTTCAACTGGCAACTGCTCTCACTCCCTACCTATATCACTCTCTCCTTCTCTTCCTCTCTCCCTCTCTCGCCCTCTCTCGCTCTAACTGTTTAAGCTTTTTGCTTTGTATTGACTTTCTTTTATGCCAACGTTCGTCACTTCTCCATCCACTTAGCTGTCTCCCTCTCTCTCTCTTTCCCTCCTTCCGTCTTTATCTCTTTTCTCATTTACTTCCCCGTTGTTCACTTTCCCCATTATATTGTATTATGGAATTTGCTTTGCGCCGCATTCGTAAACGTTTCATAAGCGTGCGTACTCTCTGTTGCTTGTTATATATTGAGTTCATTAATTTTCTTTCCTTCTCGCCGACAGTCCCTCGTTATTTCTCTTTGCTTTTAATTTTCGACAGATCCTTTAATTTCCTTTCTCGAATTTCCCTCCTCTTAGTTTACTTTGACTATTCTCATTTCGTTTTCACCCTACTCGTCTCTTTCTAAGTCGCAACTAGCACTCGTACTTTGCATTTAGTTGGCAAACTGTCCCCCTCCTGGCCGCTGCCCCTTTCCCTTTCATCTTGTGTATTGCTGCGCTTCCGCTCGCCGCGCGAACCCCCCGTCTCTTCGCCTACATCCTTTTACTTAATGTTTTTTAGAAGGCTTTTAAACTTGTCATGCATATTGATATAAGTAAGTAGAATTCGCCCTGCAGACTTGACGCTGTCAGCATATTCAAGCCAACCAACCCACACCCCCCCCCCCCACACTCCACCCTAGAACACCCAAGCCCACCCATGCCCATTCAATTCTCAGTGCCGAATTTGCACACTCAACGAGAAATTCTCTTATTTCGCTACGGTTGAGAATTCGTATCGTAATTTAAGTGAATTTGAGCAGCAGCCGCACGATGTCAGGCGGCACTTTGACTTCATATTGACTTTTGTCTTTTATATTCGAAAGTGTTCTGCTTCTTATATTCTATATACTATGTGCCCCAAATCCCAATGTAAGAGTATTTTTGCTTTGTGCATTGTAGATGGTCGTGTAGGCCCGGCCCGGTCTTGGCTTTCATAGTCTTGGACTTGGGTGCAAAATGTTCCTTGTATTTCTCTGATGAACCCTTAACTGTGACTGCAAAACTTTGAAAGATTAAGTCTATGCATGACCGCCAAACTATGCGAAAATATATTTTTCCCCCGGTCACTTCTGGGTTCAGTTTAAGGGCCAGATCTCTTGGCCATATATGATTGATTAAAGATTATCGCTTTTGCTTTCAAATATAATTATATACAAATATTATTAAAAGATGAAATGGAAAGATCACTGTTTGAGAGTCATAGGTATGTATATTATGTTTGTCAGAGCTACAAGGTTTTTAGCTAGAGCTTTGGGGCAACAGTTTTGCAGGCACAGCTTCACAGTGACCGTCTCGGAGTCCCAGTTTTGGAGTGAGAGTCTTTGAGTTACCATTTCAGAATCACAGTTATAGAATAACCATTACAGGGTCACTGTTTTGGATTAACCACTTCACAGTCACAGTTTCAAAGATACCTGTACGTCACAGTCACAGTTTTGGAATACCCATTTCAAAGTCACAGTTTTACCTTAACCATTCCAAGGACACAGTTTTGGAGTCACCATTTTAGTGACAGTTTCAAAGAAACCGTTTCGAAGTCACAGGTTTGGAGTAACTATTTCAGAGTCAGGGTGATAGAGTAACTATATCAAAGTCACAATCTTAAAGTAACTATTGCAGAGTCACAGTGTTCAATGCTCTGGTTAAAAGTGCGAATCTCGGAGTCACAGTTTTTGAGGCGGACCAAACAAAATACCGCTTCAGAGTCACAATTTTGAAGACTTCAAATGACAGTTTTAGAGTAAGACACATCGTGTCGCCAGCTTTCAGCTGGTATTAGGCTAAGAGTAGAGTATGGCACAGTCGAAAGAATCCAGTTCAAGCTACTTGAATAATTTTTCGACTTTCGGCTTGAGCATTTCATTTGGTTGCACTAATGGACGCTGCTAGTTGCACAATGTTGGTGGCATGAGCCGAAAGTTAAACAACTTTTGATTGGAAGAGCCGCAAGAGTGCTCGAGAGTCGGGCGTGCTCGGCTGGGAGTTACCCTACAGCGCAACAGACAGACAGACACAGCTAGATCGGATATATACATGGACTGGCATGGAAAAGACCAAATTCTGCCTAAATACCCTTGATTTACGGCTTTGTCAATGGGAAAAGGGTATGCAAAAGAAAGAAGGAAATAGAAGCCTTGCGCCGGGCTTTTGTCTCAAGTTGTCTCTTTGCAACCAAATGGCGAACTTGACGGATGCCCGTCTCACACACACACACACACACACACACACACGCAGAATTCAAGGACATTTGTCAGTGCGCAAAATACTAGATAGAACCAAATAGAGTCTGCCCTAAGCGCAACCGAAACCAAAGCCAAAACCAAAACCAAATTACACATTAAAACAACATTTGATGAAGCATTTCGAAAAGCCAACAACAAGAATTCACATATGAAAGTCATAAAAGTAAAAACACACACACGCACACACACACACACACACACACAGAGAGACACGGACTAGAGCATTACGCCTATGGCTAGTGTATAGAGTCCGGATTCCTGCAGTGTTATGAATATGAAAATGATTTTTAACGAGGCGACACGTCGAGAAACTTGCGTTGTATCTGTCTAGAAGTAAAAATTTATCTAAGATACAGCTGCAAAAATTTTTGGACGCTCTCGAAACGGCTTTTTGGATTTACGTCACAACCGTTTTATGGCTCTTTAAATACTAATTAAAGACAAATCACAAAAACAGAATAAAATAAAATTAAGGAAAAACAATAAATAAATATAAAGCGCAAACATATTTGCGTGTGTGTTGTTTTTATTCTCATTCAAATTCAAATGTCTAATGCAAGGCGGCCGCCAAAATATTGAATAGAGTTTTGGAGGGGCGGGGCGTGGGAGCTACGGGTAGTCGGGGCGTATGGGGCACCTACCTCAAATCGTAGCACAGCAGCGCAGCATCAACAAGCAGTCACCAGTTAAAGAAACCAACAAAAACATTTCAAAAAAACAACAACAAAAATAACGACAATTTGCCCAACAACAAAAAAAACGTATTTTGAATAAACTTCTTTTAAACTTTTCAGAAACTAACGAGAGTCGAAAGATTTGGAAACGTTTGCTGAAGACGGCGACGCGACGCGCAGAGGATGTCTCGGGCATAGCCAGGAGAATCTGTATAGAAGAAGCACCAGTTAAAAAAAAATTACAAAAAAAAAACGGTTTTCTTTGCTGTTTGCTTGCTTCTCTTTTCTTGCTTTCTTTCTTTCTTGCTTTCTTTCTTTTTGGGCTAGTTGTTTTTGAACCGTTAGGCGCTATGCAAATGCGCGCTCTTCCTCTTCCTCATGCATTGCGCGACGACGGCGATGGCGGCGGCGGCGGCAGCGGCGGCGCTTGCGTTGGCTGCTGCGATAGCGGCGACGGCGACGGCTACTAACAGAGGGCGAGCGCACGGCTCGACAGGCTCAACGGTCAACTGCTGCGTGCTGCGTTTTGCGTGCTGCTGCTGCTGCGTGCTGCTGCTGCGTGCTGCTGCGAGACGTTGCGTTCGCGTTCGCGGCTCTGTACATCGCGGCGTATACCCAACGACTATTGGCCACGGACGCAGCGGCCGTGCTGGAGACCCGCCAGAGCGTTGCCGCTGCACGGTTCGGCAAACGCACGACGCGGCCGCTGAGCGAATCCGAAACGTAAATTGGCATCCGAATCGGTGTCCGAATGCAGTCGCAGTCGCAGCCAACATCGGCAGCTGATGATGCTTTCACCTTGAGCTTTTGCCACTGCCGTGCTCTATGCCTAATGCGATTTTTTATCTTTATCAGCAGCGGCAGCGGCAGTGGCTGCGACTGCGGCATCGGCATCGGCATCGGCAGCGGCTGCGGCAACGTCTGCGTCGGCATTCGCTTTCGATATCGAAAGCTGAAAGCTTATGCGCCGCAACATCCGAATTTGAAGGTCAGGCGGCTTGTGGCAGCGCTTGTGCTTTTTAAGTTATTCGAGCCAGTAGGCGCAACAATCCGTTGCAAGTGGCGCAAAGTGTGTGGCAAAATGCCGGCAAAGCTTTGCGACGCGTTATCCTTTTGCTGCGACGTGGAAGTAAATGGGCCAACGCAGCAGCCGCAACACAGTGCAGCGCATTTTCGAAATTCCAAATTCCATTCACATAAGCAAACTAAAAGCTCTTGTCAAAAGCTTTCATCAAGCTTTAGGCAACAAGCAATATTTCAAAGTGTCCGCTTAAAATTGGACGGCGAAGAGTGTTCCATTTAAAATTTTACAATTCTGTTCATGAATTATCAAAAAAAAGGTAAAATACAAATGCGTTGATCACAAATCAGTCAGTTAGTCAGATATATGTATATGCAATGCACAAGAATATGTA
Organism: Drosophila kanekoi; assembly: GCA_037075305.1. Taxonomy (NCBI): domain Eukaryota; kingdom Metazoa; phylum Arthropoda; class Insecta; order Diptera; family Drosophilidae; genus Drosophila; species Drosophila kanekoi. The sequence goes on from JBAMCE010000451.1 coordinate 11,416,191, forward strand.
TTTGCTTATATGAAAAATGAAATGTAAATTTGCGCTCTTAGAATGGTGCCCCACTATGCGATTCTCATAATTGCTATAAGAAGAAATTGCGTTGTTAATATAATATATAATATCTCGTTTTATACTTGCTCTCTCACATGCTCTCTTGCTCTCTCACACTCATACTTGTTATCTCTCCTCTCTGTCACTCCTCTCTCTCTCTCTCTTTCTCTCTCTCTTTCTCTCTTTCTCTCATAGAAATGTATATTAATGCAATCCTGATCTGGAAACTTTCTATATCCTTGTATTAATATACATACATAATTTGCGTAAAATTTCAGTATGCGGGAATTCCATGTTTGTATATAAGAAAAATTCTCAATTTAGCCAACAAAAATATGGGTTTTCGTAAATGATTTATATAAAGTTTTTTTTTAATAAAAGAAAAGCTATTCCAAGAATATGCATTGAATTTAAATTCGCATCTGATTTCTGTAAAATATGCATATATATTGTATCAAAGATAATCAGTAACAAAAGCTCATTGTAAATTTTTAGCCGCTGGCTAAGCTTGCCGGCTGTCATGGCATCGGGATGGATGCCCCCGAAGCCGTTGCCTTGGGAATAGAAAACAAGCAACAAAATCAACAGTTGCCAGGCAAAGCCAATCAAAGCATTTTCCTTAACATATAATTGAATTCCTACACTGAAAACCGGAAGTTATATGCGGCCTGTGGTGGTGCGTATTGAGCAGCCGTAAAGTGCATATCAAGCAGAAGCAGCATGGAGGTCAGCATCAGCACCGCCGATAAATATAAGAAGGGCGAAAATGCCGAGGAGGCCCATGGAAGTGGCAACGCAAGTCCGAGCCGATGGCCCAGTACGATGAGGGGCGACAAAACGCGCAAGAGCCGGCGGGGTATGCGAACGGTATTCAAGGAACGACCCACCAGAATGATCGAAGATGACAGTCTGAAGATCAAGACGGGTGCCTCGCTCATACCCGACCTGAATCTGATAATAAATCGTATGCGCAACATGAAGGACGACAGCTACGTGTATCTGGATTACATGCTGCCCAAGCATAGCGAGTACTTTACCCCGTACAGCCTGCGGGAGGTGGAGTATGCCAAGTTGAATATATACAAGCCCTACTATACGGTCACACGGCATGGCGTCACCTATTGGCGTGTGTCCGAGAATTTTTTCACACCGTTGAACCAGTGGCAACAGGAGTTCCAACAATTCCTGAGCATCATCCAAATCCGCACATTCTCCATCTTTCGCTTGTGGAAGGGCTTCAAGGTGTGGGAGAAGACGATTAAATGGCGCAAACTGAGCTTTGCCCGCAACCATTTGCAGAACAATCTATTTATCGTTATACCCCAGCTGGCCAAGGCGATTCTTCGTATGCGCTCCGATATTGTTGTATTGGAGCGCCTCAGCTTTGTCAATATTGAGAATATTGAGGAATGGCATCCCTTCTATTTCTTGGAGCTTCATATGCGCATCTACGAGCAGCTCAACTATCTATTCCATGAATTTCGCAGTTTTGTGGGCAAATCTCTATGTGAGTACAGACCAAATATACCTGATTGAATTCTCAAATTGATACCACCCAAAAACACACCACAGATCGTTCCTGCACAGAGGCCATTATGGCGCGTGGCTTCTATCCGGACGATGAGATCAATTATTATCCCTCAGTCAAGAAAATGCGAGAAGCACACAGCTTTATGGATCGTGCGCGCAAGCGGGCCTTTTGCAAGACCCTTACCAAGTAAGTTACCTTCTCTTTAAGGAGGCCATCTCCGTGCCAATAAACCATGGGCATATAGGTTTTTCGCATACCCTGCATAAGCCAAGTGTGTCCCTACTTTCGATAACTCAATGCTCAGAACAGATCTCTGGTCACCTTGGCAGGTAAGGACGAAACAAAGGAGGGGATAAGAAATTGACATATGTATATTAGTCTCTATTTTTTGCCCATTCGATCTGCGAGACATGATCTAAAGTCCTCCTAGTACGATGATATTTCAATATCTCGCCACATTGTCATAATATTGATAATCATCGATGCGTAATTTCTGGGACATATTTTTCGAATACTAGGGAATCTCGACACATGAAATTCGGTACACAGATTCAGAACATTTTCTTTTTGGAAGCCCCATCATCCGAAAAAACACACTTTTTTTATCATATCTTAACTCTCAAATTTGCATAATGATGTGAGTCTGACTCTGCATTTGGTAAGTTTTTTGCGAAGAAACAAGCTTGGCAGTTTGATAGGGCAATCGGCACAGGGTATCTCATAGTCGAGCACTGCCGCCTAGACCATGCATAATACTGAAAGCAAAACGAGAACAATTCAAGAATCATCGGCAATCCAGACTTGTGTAGAGGGTATCCCCTAGTCAAGCACACTCTACCACTCTGACTGTTTCTGCTCTTAATGTTCTTCACATACCCCGACAGCTTTCTCACCTTCTGCGATATGATGCTGTATCAAGCGCTCTATCGGGTGACCATTCAGAGCTTTGAGGAACTGAATCATGCATTCAATGAGCACCATCAGGTGGCGCCGACAGAGGCAGAAATAGTGCGGCACGATCGATTGGATACCAAAATCGAGAAGCCGCGACCGCCGAATGCGCCGCAAAATCCATTTTTTCTCGCTCAGCTGCGTCTGTTGCCCGATCGCATTGAGGTGGAACCCTTGGAGGATATCTTAAAGCTCATCTTTCAGCGCATTACAGGCTTGATCTTGGAAACTGTGCTGGATATACAACCCTTTACCACAGATGCCGAATTTACACAGTACACAAAGTAGGTTAAATGAAATAACAAAACAGCAAAAAAAAAATCGATCCAAGTCAATCTAATGCGAATTTACTGTATCTAGGCCATCGATCATGGGCCGTCAGGAAGAGTGTCTGTATTACAGTGCGCCGGAGTTGACCTTTCTGTTGAAACAAAATGCGAGTTTTAATTTCAATCGGTGAGCCAGAGACCTATTTATATACTAAACCCTTCGCTTCTCAAATCCTATGCCCGCAGTAAAAATATATTCGTTTTGATACGCATGGCATACGAGATGGCGCGTCTCTATACAGAACGCTTCAATAACATACGGGAGAACTATGAGATTGATGCTACCACAGATCCCGAGGACCTAAGTAGCGAGCGAGGTAAGACGTTCTGCGTGCCTTATGCGTTTATATCTGAACACTCACTCTTCTCCTTGCAGACCTTACTGCGCTGCGCAACTATTGTGATCGCTACTGCAACAATGTGAGAGCTTTGGATGGTATTCTGGATCATGTATTTCTGGGTCTATTAAAATTAGGTCAGAGCGGCTTTAAGGATGCGGTTACGCCCGTCTGCCAGCGTCTGCAAAGTGTTTTGGCTGTATACTTGCCCCAGCTGGCCGAGGATGAGACCACCAAACTGTATGAGGATGCTCAAGATTTCTATGGGCGAATCGGCTATGAGCCACAAACAACACTTCAGCTGGTCGCTCACATTCGCTTCCTGGATAACTGTCACCAAGAGCTTGATGAGCTTTTCCTAGTTATAGATTATATACACGATTTGTTGATAATCATTAAGGACTTTCATATACCGATTGATGATGAACGCAAAGAGGACTACATGGACACGGAGGACTATCTGAATCGCACCAGGGAAACACTAGCCGAGATACTCGAGAAGCGGCAGGATTTTATCAACCAGCTGGAAGAAGTTATGCAGGATGATATCAATGCTCTCAAAGAGGACATACACGAAGTGGCCATCGAGGCCATCGAAGAATGGCTACTAATGGTAACTAGAAATCCCGAGACTCTCTATCTTAATACGATTCGCTTCTCTATAACACTTCCATCATCAAAATTGGTGAATGAATTGGTAAAAGTGCGCAAAGTATAGGATGTCTGTTAGTCGAATACTCCCGAGTAAAGCGTCATGAATGGGAATACATGCTTGGCAACATCAGTCGTTCCCCGTTTAGCTATTAATTTTTGTTTATACCTCAGACCTGGGTGGAAAATATCTTAAAGTCAAGCATACCCTCCCCAAGAACTCTCGAATAGGATAGAAGGGTAGAAAGTATCTTCCAGTCTAGTAAGGGTAAATGATATCTTTCTGGTTAGAGGGAATCTTTCAGTCAAGCATGCATTCTGCATGAATGCAATGAAATGAATATCATTCAGCGGGGTATCTATTAGTCGACTATTCTAACTTGCATTCTACCCAATCACAGAGCAAATCGGACCGCATTAAAGTAAATGAGAAACTGGACGATCTACTGAGCCGCATGACTGCGTGTCGGGAGCGGGCGGATGAGCTACTTGGTTATCAAAAGGAGTTTCAGATTGATCTGACAATGTACGAAGAGATGGACTCTGGCTTCTATAATATACGACAGCGACAGAATCTGTATAAGACATTGATAGACTGGGAAGAGGCACTTACCAGCTGGTTGGGATCCGAATTTAATAGCTTGTCCGTGGCTGATATGATTGAGCTCAACCTGAAGACCATCAAGAACTGCATGCAATTCCAGAAGTACTTGCCCCAAAACGATATTGTGCCGGTGCTGCAAAAGTCCGCCGAGGATTTCAAAGAGAAACTTCCGGTTATTGGTTATCTGCGCAATCCCAATCTGCGTGCGGTAAGAAACCAATTCAGAATCAAATAGGAATTAATTTTCTACTAATATTGCCTTCTATCCAGCGCCATTGGACTGAGATTGAGGAACTGCTGGCCAGAAAGTTCTTTCAGGAGCCCAACATCAAGATTTCCACCTACGAAGAGTCTCACGCCTTCGATGATGAAGCCAATGCGGAGGCACTTATGCAAATCTCCTCTCAGGCAACGGGCGAAACCCAGCTGGAAAACATGCTCAAAGGCATCGAGACGATGTGGAAGGAAACGGAACTATCCATTGTATCGCATCATGATCAAAAGGATGTCTTCATTCTTGCCGGCACCGAAGAGCTGCAGGCGGTATTAGATGATGCCAATGTTAATATCAATACCATAGCCGCATCCAAATTCGTGGGACCCATCAAATCCCGTGTGGATGAGTGGACAACAGCGCTGGATCAATTTGGCAAAACCTTCGGTGGGTAATTACTATTTAAAGAAGAGAATAGCCTAAACAAAATATATTCACCTATCCTAGAGGCTTGGATGGATTGCCAGGGCGCCTGGATCTACTTGGAGGCTATCTTTGCCTCTGCTGATATACAGCGCCAGCTGCCGAATGAAGCAAAAATGTTCAATCAGGTGGACAAGAATTTCAAGGAGATCGTGCGTCAGGCCAAGAAGGTAGCATTGGCACTGCCCACCATGTCCAGCGTAGAGGTATACGATATGCTCATGGAGGACAATCGCTTACTCGATGCCATATCACGCGGCTTGGAAGCCTATTTGGAGGTGAAACGTGTCGTTTTCCCCAGGTGTGTACGAGATTCAAAGCTAAGGCAAAGGTGCATGCCTTTGAGTATAAGAAACAATTATTCCTCAGATTCTACTTCCTGTCCAACGATGAGCTGCTTGAGATTCTCGCCCAGACGCGCATACCTCAGGCGGTGCAGCCCCATTTGCGCAAATGTTTCGATGCCATTTACCGCCTGGAGTTCGGCCAGAAGGAGGGCGGTGATGGCAAAATGATACCCACCAATGACATTATTGCCTTTCTCTCACCCGAGGGCGAGAAACTGCAGTTTGGCAAGGGCTTGAAAGCGCGCGGCGCTGTCGAGGAGTGGCTGAGCAAAGTGGAAGATGCGATGTTTGTGGCCGTCAAGCGTTATATGCGCTTTGGATATCAGTGCTATGGAGCTAAGGACCGTGACGAATGGTTTCAGGATCATCCCAATCAGGTGGTACTCACCGTCTCCCAGGTGCAATGGGCCGCCGACATTCATCGCATCTTCGAGGCCAAAGAGAAGACAGCGCTCAGCATCACAGAAAAGATGACCAAGTTTGAGGTGAAATGTCTACAGGATCTGGGCGCACTGGCGGCCCTTACACGCAGAAACATAACCTCGCTATTGAGAAAGATCCTTTGTGCACTAATCACCATCGATGTACATGCCAAAGACTCAGTACGCATGCTCGTCGAGAAGAACGTCTGCAATCCGTGAGTATCCGCGAGAGAAATTGCTAATTGCTGAATCCGTTTGATGGGCCCCTCTCTTTCTCGTCGCCAGCAACGACTTCAATTGGCTTAAGATGTTGCGCTTTTATTGGTCCATCGAAACAGAGGCGGTTTACTCACGCATGGCCGCCGCTAATATACCCTATTATTATGAGTATCTGGGCGCTGGCGGTGTCCTGGTGCTGACCCCGCTCACGGATCGATGCTATCTCTGCCTAATGGGCGCCTTTCAAATGGACTTGGGCGGTGCACCCGCCGGTCCAGCTGGTACGGGCAAAACGGAAACCACCAAAGATTTGGCCAAGGCATTGGCTAAACAGTGCGTGGTGTTCAACTGCTCCGATGGCCTCGACTACAAGATGATGGGTCGTTTCTTCTCTGGCCTGGCACAATGCGGTGCCTGGTGCTGCTTTGACGAGTTCAACCGTATTGATATAGAGGTGTTGTCTGTAATTGCCCAGCAGCTGATTACCATACGCACAGCCAAGGCTATGAAGGTGAAACGGTAAGCAATTCAATCATGGAGATCCTAAACACATTTAATGGAAATCTAGTTTATATAAAATCGCATGGATATTTAGAGAAATATCAATCAAACCCCAGGAAAATCCAACAAACATCCCATGTCAACCTTAATTATTATTTTTCCCTTCTACTTTACTTAGCTTCATGTTTGAAGGTCGCGAGATTAAGATCAATCACTCATGCTGCGTCTTTATCACTATGAATCCGGGCTATGCTGGTCGAACGGAGTTGCCCGACAATCTGAAGGCACTTTTCCGACCCATATCTATGATGGTGCCCGACTATGCGCTCATCTCAGAGGTCATTCTCTATTCGGAGGGCTTTGAGGATCCCAAGATTCTGGCACGCAAGATGGTGCAGATGTACCAGCTCTGCAGTCAACAGCTCAGCCAACAGAATCATTATGATTTTGGCATGCGAGCCGTCAAATCTGTCCTGGTCATGGCCGGCGCCCTCAAGCGAGCTGCGCCCAACCAGCGAGAGGATATTACCCTGATTGCCGCTTTGCGCGACTCAAATATACCCAAGTTCTTGGCCGATGACGCGGTACTGTTCCGTGGCATACTTAGCGATCTGTTCCCAGGCGTCGACCTGCGCGACTCACAACATCCACACTTGGAGGCTAGCCTTAAACTTGGCCTAAGGCAAAAGAACCTGCAGCCAGTGCCCACCACCATACGCAAGTGCCTTCAGCTATACGAGACGATGTGTGTGCGCTGGGGTGTTATGACAGTGGGTCCCACGGGCGGTGGCAAATCTGTGGTTCTGCATGCGCTGGAGTTTGCGTTGGCACATCTATTCGAGAACGAGGTACCGGATCCCAACTTTCGACCTGTTGTCATACAAACAATGAATCCGAAGGCGGTCAGCATGAACGAACTCTACGGCTATGTGGATGCCAAGACGCTAGAGTGGCAGGATGGTCTACTTGGCCTGGCGGTGCGAACCGCCACCCTTGTGGAGGGTAGGTTTGTGGCCACATAGTGTTTTTTTTTGTTTTTGGTTAATTTCGATTTTGATTTGATAGAGGAAATCCATCAGTGGATCATGTGCGATGGCCCAGTGGATGCCGTATGGATTGAGAACTTAAACACTGTACTGGATGATAATAAAATGCTGTGTCTGGCAAACTCAGAGCGTATTAAGCTAACAGCCTGGATACACATGCTCTTCGAGGTGCAGGATCTGCTACAGGCTTCGCCAGCGACGGTCTCTCGCTGCGGCATGGTGTATGTCGATCCTGGAGATCTTGGCTGGATACCGCTTGTCGATACCTGGCGCGAAGTAGATATGAGCAAAAAGCTCTCCCCAGTCCTGTCAGAATTCCTCTATCAACTGTTCATCGGCTACTTTGAGAAGGCGCTTAAAATCGAACGCAAACGGGCCTCCTACACCATACACCAAGTGCTCGGCTCCAAGGTTCGCCTGTGCTGCTCGCTGATCTCGTCGCAGCTGGAGGGCGTGAAGTGGAGTACACTAGCCGACGAACCGGCCAAGAATCTGATCACAAAGATCTTTAGTTGGTGCGTGCTCTGGGCAATCGCGTCCAATTTAAAAGATGCCGAGAAATTGTCCTTCGAGGACTTTTGGGGCAGGGCCATGGCCGTGCATCCAAATATGGAGTGAGTATCAGGCAAATAAATATCTATACGAAATCTCTAATATTCGCCTGAATGCAGCTTGCCAACACGCAGCATGTGGAACTATCGGGTGGATCTAGAGACCAAGGATTGGGGTAGCTGGGACGAAATAATGCCCAAGTTTAAATTCAGGTCGGATATATCCTACTACGATATGCAGGTGCCAACGGTGGACACTACCAAATATGGGTGAGCAAATGGCGCAAAAAGGCGCTTTCTTGTCTACGGGTTCGTTGGCTTTAAAATTTATATTCAGCCAACCGACCCGCCAAGACTCGAGATCAATTTCTAAGCCCTAAACTTATTGCACAAACAATATTTCTTAGCTATGTAGCTGATCTGTTATTCAAGCGAGATTTCCCAGTGATGGTAACCGGCGAGACCGGTGTGGGCAAGACTGTGCTGGCGATTAGCTGCATGAAGCGACTGGCCGAGGGTAAGGTCATACCCGTGGTGCTGAATTTCTCGGCTCAGACGAGCAGCATGCGCACACAGGAGATGATCGAAGGGCCGCTGGAGAAGCGTAAAAAGACACAATTGGGCGCACCGGTGGGCAAGACGGTAATCATATTTATTGACGATGTCAACATGCCCAAACTGGATACCTACGGCAGCCAGCCGGCCATCGAGCTGCTCAGGTTTGAATAGATCAACAGGTGTTGCGGGGTTTTGTAGCTTTTTATGATTATAAATATTGCAGACAGTTTCTGGACTTTAAGGGTTTTTACGATCGCGAAAAGCTGTTTTGGAAGGACATTCTGGATGTGGTATTGGGCTGTGCCTGCGCACCGCCCGGCGGTGGACGCAATTTGTTGACGCCACGCTTTGTTCGCCACTTTGCCCTATTTTCGCTACCCAAACCCAACGAGGAGACCCTAACACAGATCTTCAATGGCATACTGTTGGGCTTCCTGCAGACCTTCTCGTCCGCTATCCGTGCGCTCTCCGAGCCCATTGTGCATGCCTGTGTGGATGTCTATATGCGTGTGACCAAAGTCATGCTGCCCACACCGGATCGTTCCCATTATATATTCAATTTGCGTGATCTTTCCAAGTGCATACAGGGCATACTGCAGGCGAACAACATGTACTACAATTTGGAGAGTCAAATACTCCGATTGTTTTACCATGAGACAACGCGCGTCTTTCATGATCGTCTGATCAACATGGAGGACAAGGCGATCTTTCAGGGCCTGATGAATGATGTGTGCAAATATCATTTCAAACGCGAGGTCGTCGGCCTCGAGGAGCCGGCCATACTCTTTGGCGACTTTATGGTCTTTGGCAAGCCAAAAAACGAACGCCTCTACGAGGAGATCAAGGATCATGCGAAGCTGGAGAGCGTGCTCAATGATTATATTGCCGACTACAATTCCATGTCGACGGGCAAGTATATGAAATTGATACTCTTCCAGGATGCCATGGAGCATACGGTGCGACTGGCACGCCTCTTGCGCAGCGATCGTGGCAATGGTTTGCTTGTTGGCGTGGCCGGTATGGGTAAACAGTCCCTGACCCGTCTGGCCTCACACGTCAACGAATACAACTGTTGGCAAATCGAAATGAGGCGCAACTATGATCTCAACTCCTTTCACGAGGATCTGCGCGTTCTCTACCGCATTGGAGGGGTGAGCACCTGGCCGACGGCAGTTTCTGCAGCCCTATAGTAAACTTAACATTTCTCCAATGCTTCTTTTTAGATTGACAACCAACCCGTTACGTTCCTTCTAATTGACAGTCAAATCGTTGAGGAGGAATTCCTGGAAGATATCAATAATATTCTTAACTCCGGCGAGGTGCCCAACTTGTTTGAGGGCGATGAGTACGAGAAGATAATACTGGATGCCCGGGATGCTTGCAATGAAAGCAAAAAGGATGAGGTGACTAAAGCCGCACTTTTTCTCAATCAGCTTCCTTCAAGCGTTTCCCTTCACAGAGCTGCCCGCGCGATGAGATCTACAAGTTCTTTATCAATCGAGTGAGAAACAATCTTCATGTGGTCATGTCCATGAGTCCGGTGGGAGATGCCTTTCGGCGACGCTGCCGCATGTTCCCCTCACTGGTCAATTGCACCACAATTGACTGGTTTACCAGTTGGCCCACTGAAGCGCTATATTCGGTGGCCTTAGGACTGCTCACTAAGATAGCTCCGAATATGAAAGAGAGAGTGGCTCTGGCCAGCACAACCGTCTTCATGCACAAGGTGCGTTCCAAGCATTGCGTTTGTCTTTTCCCAATAATTTAACACAACTTCGTTCCGCAGACGGTGGAGGATGCCTCTGTGCGTTTCTACAAGGAGATGAAGCGCCATTATTATACCACGCCCAGCAGTTACCTAGAGCTGCTAAAACTCTATCAGAGTCTGCTCAAGCTTAAGACGCAGGAGATTATAGCCAAACGGAAGCGCATTGCCAGCGGTCTGAACAAGCTGCTGGAGACCAACGAAGTGGTAGGTAGAGCAGCTCTTGAAGATGCCAATTAAAAGCACAGCCTAAGCCCTTGTGTCCCCTTTAAGATTGCAGTCATGCAAAAGGAGCTGGAAGTAATGGTGCCCCAACTAGATGAAAAGTCTGCCATGATGAAGGGCTTGGTGGATAATCTAACCAAGGAGACCAAACAGGCCGACGCTGTCAAACAGAGCGTCATGGAGGATGAGGCCAATGCCAAAGAGAAGGCAGCCATTGCCCAAGCCATATCCGAAGACGCTAGCAAGGACTTGGAGACAGCCATGCCTGCTCTCCGCGATTCCGAGGAAGCGCTCAAGGGTCTAACGAAAGCCGACATTAATGAACTGAAATCCTTTACCACACCACCAGCCCTAGTGCAGTTCTGCATGGAAGCTGTTTGTATTTTGTTGGGTGCCAAGTAAGTATTGAAAGAAATTAGGATTTAAACAGCGCAAGAAATGATTCCTCACATGTTCCATAGACCCACCTGGGCCTCAGCCAAAGCAATAATGGCGGACATCAACTTTATCAAGCGACTCTTCGAGTACGACAAGGAACACATGAAGGACGACGTGGTAAAGAAGGTCAAAAAGTACATAGACCACAAGGACTTTGTGCCAGCTGTAAGTCGTTTCATGTGTTTGGAGCTTAAGTGTTGTTTTTTTTTGTAATTGCAAAAATGTGTCTAATTCAATTCACAGAAATTCGAGAAGGTATCGAAAGTAGCCAAGTCCGTGAGCATGTGGGTCATCGCCATGGACAGTTTCAACAAGGTCTACAAAGTGGTTGAGCCAAAGATTAAGCGAAAAGAGGCCGCCGAAGCGGAGCTCAAGGGTGTCATGAAGGTGCTCCGCCAGAAGCAGAAAGAGCTGGCCGCTGTTGAGGCTAAAATACAATCGCTGCGCGACAGCCTGGAGGAGAAGCAGCGCGAATTTCAGGTCATACAGGACAATGTGGATCTAACGTATGGTCGCATCAATCGTGCTGGACGTCTTACCTCGGCCCTCGCCGATGAACAGGTGCGCTGGCGTGAAACTGTTAAATCACTTACCGCTGACCTTGGCTGCGTACCTGGTGATGTGCTGGTGGCCGCCGCCTGCGTTGCCTATTTGGGCGCCTTCTCGAATCAATATCGTCGCGACATGAGCCAATTGTGGGTGGACAAGTGCCGGGAGTTCAGCATAGCCTCGAGCAAGGAGTTCAATCTGCTTAAGGTCTTGGGCGATGCGTACGAGATGCGTCAGTGGAATGTCGATGGCTTGCCCAAGGATAACATATCTATTGAGAATGGCATTTATGCAACGCGTGCGTTGCGCTGGGCACTCATGATTGATCCGCAGGAGCAGGCCAATCGCTGGATACGCAACATGGAGAAGGCCAACAATCTGCAGGTGATCAAAATGACAGACGCCTCCATGATGCGGGTGCTGGAGAACAGCGTCCGTCAGGGCAATCCGGTGCTGCTAGAGGAACTGGACGAGACCATAGATCCCTCGCTGCGACCCATACTTCAGCGTGAGACGTATAAGTTTGAGGGTCGCATCTATCTCAAGCTGGGCGATCAGGTCATTGACTACGATGATAATTTTAAGCTCTATATGACCACCAAGCTGCCCAATCCGCATTATCTGCCCGAAGTTTGCATAAATGTGACACTGGTCAACTTTCTGGTCACCGAAAGCGGCCTCGAGGATCAGTTGCTGGCGTAAGTAAACCTTCAACGGAAGGTAACTTAGTTTAAATCCTTGACTTACAGAGACATTGTCGCCATTGAGCTGCCCGCAATGGAGGCGCAACGCAACGATCTTGTGGTCAAGATCAATGCGGACAAACAGCAATTGCTCTCGCTGGAGGATAAGGTGCTCAAGCTGCTCTTCAACTCCGAGGGCAATATTTTGGATGATGAGGAACTAGTGGAAACGCTCAATGATGCCAAGGTGAGATGCTGAGCAAATACTTGGGCAGCAATCTAATCTGTTCCTCCACTCGCTCAGGAAACTTCCTTGATTATTGCCGCACGTCTCATTGATACGGAAGAAACGGAGAAAGTTATTACAGCCTCGCGTGAACGTTATCGTATCCTCGCATCTCGAGGTGCCATTCTCTACTTTGTGGTCGCCGGCCTGGCCGAGATCGATCCCATGTACCAGTACAGTCTGAAGTATTTTACGCAGGTCTTTTGTAATGTACTACGCCTTGATCATCCCGTCATGGCCGTCGAAGTGCGCATCTCCACGCTAATGGTCGATGAACTGAAGGCTATATATGATAATATTTCGCGCGGTCTGTTTGAGAATCACAAGCTCATCTTTAGCTTTCTGCTGGCGCTGTCTGTGGAGCGACAGGAGGGTCGGGTTAACGAAGAAGAGTTCAATTTCTTAACTCGTGGTGCTGTTGGCGCAGTGCGTTCCAAGGCGCAGCCGCCGGGGTTGAAAATAAGTCAAGTTGAATGGGAGTCGGCCTTATATTTGGAACAGCACTTCCAGGATATATTTTCGGGCTTCGCCAGCGAACTGGACAAGCCGTTCTTTTTACAGCTGCAGGACAACAAAGAAGTGTTTGACTTCGCTAACACCAAAGAAGCACCCACTGATAAATGGAACAAGCGTCTGCGCATCTTCCACAAGCTCATGTTTGTAGCCACCTTCCGGAAGCCGCGTTTCCTGCTCAATGTGGTTGGCTACCTTCATTCAACTGTGGGAAAATACTTCACAGAAGTCTCCGCCTCAGGCACACAGCTGAACACAGTGTAAGTAGAGGGGTTATGTGATGTTTTTCATTTAAGCTGGAATCTCCAATGTTTCACACTCTCTAGCTACCTGGACACCACGGCTATAACGCCATTAATCTTTGTACTGTCCACCGGCTCGGATCCCATGTCGGGCTTCCTTAAGTTTACCAATGAAATGAAGTTTACGGACAAGTATTATTCCATATCCTTGGGTCAGGGCCAGGGTCCACTCGCCGAAAGTTTGATTGAAAAGAGTTTACGCCTGGGCCACTGGGTCTTCCTGCAGAACTGTCACTTGGCCACCTCCTGGATGCGTGTGCTTGAGACCGTAGTACGCAATCTGACGCTGGGCATAACCAAGGCGCATCCCGAATTTCGTTTGTATCTCTCCTCCATGCCCACGCAGTCCTTTCCCATTAGTGTGCTACAGAATTCGGTTAAGATTACCAACGAACCGCCCAAAGGCATCAAGGCGAATGTTATTGGTGCTTTGAGTGACCTGAATACGGACTTCTTCGAGCAGCACATCCAGACCGGCACGTGGCGCGCGATTGTGTTCGGTCTGTGCATGTTCCATGCGGTGCTTCTGGAGCGTCGTAAATTTGGCCCACTTGGCTGGAATATAACATACGAGTTCAGTGAGAGTGATCGCGATTGCGGGCTGAAAACTCTGGACTTCTTTATCAATCGTGAGGTCATGGCCGATATACCATGGGAGGCCATACTCTATATCAATGGCGAAATCACATGGGGCGGTCGCGTTACCGACTACTGGGATCTGCGCTGCCTGCGCACTATATTAACCATATTCTCGTCGGAACGCATCATACAGCCGGATTATAAATATTGTCGGGGCGATTCCTACTATAGAGATCCGCAGGGCAAAACGCTTAAGGAGTACGCAACGTTTGTGCTAGGCTTTCCGGTGCTGGAGGATCCCGAAATCTTTGGCATGAATCAGAACGCCAACATTGTGTTCCAGACTAAGGAAACGGAATTCTTTATTAGCACACTGCTACTTGGTCAGCCGCGTTCCGCTGCCGACGAGGGTCAGGCCATGGAGAATGATCTCTGCCAACAGATTATAGCACGCATTCAGTCGGCCCTGACCAATAAAATACAGCGTGAGCCCATCCACGATACCCTGTCCGTGGTAAGTAGCAGTAGCTTAATTCCAAGCCAGAATCCGAATATATTCACAAATTGATTCCAGCTGGATAGCAAGGGTCAGATGCCGTCGTTGACTACCGTCTTGGTGCAGGAGATCGATCGCTTTAACATTGCGTTGGGCATTGTCCATGACAGCTTGAGTAATCTGTCGAAGGCTATTAAAGGTCTGGTTGTCATGTCTGAGGATCTGGAGCTGGTATTCCGTGCACTTTTGGCTAATCTGGTGCCGGCCATGTGGGCCAAACGCAGCTTTCTGTCCATCAAACCGCTGCCCAATTATATTGTGGACTTTCAGCGTCGCATCGACTTCATCCAGCACTGGGCAGAGAATGGTGCGCCACGTTCCTATTGGATAAGCGGCTTCTTCTTTCCGCAATCCTTCCTCACCGGCATATTGCAGACATATGCGCGTCGTCGTGTCCTGCCCATTGATTCGCTCAAGATTGATTTCCAGATCATCGAATTGGAGCTAGTGCAGCAGGATTTCTTCGAGCTGCACAATTCACATACCAGCGTGCGTCCACAACTAGCCATAATTAATCAGCTGATGTTTGATTAATTCCCTCTATTTCCCACAGGACAGCCGTCTGTATGGCAATCTGGAGGAGTGCACGGATGCGCTGATCAATGTGCATGGCATCTTTGTGGAGGCCGCTCGCTGGGATATCAGCAAGGGTGGATTGACTGATGCCCGCTTTGGCGAGCTATATTCGCGCATGCCTGTCGTACGCTTCATGCCCTGCCTGGAGGTTGGCACCATGGTCCGTTATGAGGCGCCGCTCTACAAGACCCAGCAACGTTCCGGCGTGCTATCCACAACTGGTCACTCGACCAACTTTGTCCTGTCCATATTGTTGCGCAGCAAAAGTGATCCCGAGTTCTGGATAATGCGTGGCACGGCACTTGTCTGTGCCGTCATGGAGAATGTATCCTAACTACTACTATACTTATGTATATATGCAGCGTAATTAGGCGTCTTTATTTCGTGTACAATTCGTTTCAATTATGTTTTGGATTCTCTTTGAGGCATAACCCAAGTAATACAATACTAAATATGTATGTGTATATGTTTTTCATTCGTATTTTCTAGAGTTGTGTACTATATATCTAGCTCAAGGAGCGCGGGTATACATATTATTATTATTAACAGTTCTTAGTTCAGTTCTGTTCAATATAGTTAATCATTTGGTTATATACAACATTTAAATATATATATATATATATTAAAAAGAAGACAAGAAACGGCAAAAAATAATGAAAATTTTGTTGCTTAAGTTAAGACAAGGCCGCTTACGAAAAGAACTTTATACTTGGTACATAACGTTACACGTCTGAAGTCTGTCTTTTAAATGTATAATATAAAAATGTCTGCAACATGTTTCCCTAAAACATTTATACAATTCAAATGCCTGCACCCAAAGGCGGGCCATATAACACAATTAATCTTTAACGAATTTCAGGCGACTTTTCGAAACATGTGTGAAAAACGTGTTTAAATAAAAATGTTACTCGAATTGTTTGAACAAAACACAAAAATTTATAATAATAAAGCACAACTCTATAAATAACTAAGTACGTTTCGTGGTACACACAAAAATTGACGCTAGAACATCTTCAATATTGTTTCACAAATAATTGTCTAAATCTTAATTAAGGTCTTCTTTTCTTTTCTTTTTTTTCTTTTTTGTCTTTATAAAGGAATGTGTTTTTGCTATTGGGTATTTGCCAATGTGTTTTTTTTTTCGCTTTTGCTGTCTAGAGTTATTTTGTTTAGTAGGACTTTCTAAGTAATACTGCCGCACTATGGGAATGGATGGGAATTTGTTGTTTTGGAGCTGGTTAAAGGTTCGTTTTTGGGTCGGGTTTGTTTATCAAGGTGCATTGGTCCTTTGTTAGATGCGTTCATGGAATGATATTTAGTGTTTAGTTCAACTTAGGCTCTACGTATTTATGTTATCTGGGTGGCGTATACGAACTTGTTTCTTTAAGTACTTAGTAACTAGCTGTAAACATTAACTAAAAACAACAAAATATGATTAATAATTATACAAATATTAGTATAGATGCCGCGGACACAAAAAAAAAAAAGAGTAATAATAATAATAAACATCATAAGAAAATAATCGTTCGCTAGGGAGTTGTGTGGATGGGGTATGAGGCGACCACAAAAAAAAAAGTAAAGGTTGGGCATGGGACTCATGTTATCTTAAAGCTTTTTACTGCCATCAATATCAATGCTCAGATCCGGTAGCGAGCCGCGTGCATGCAACAGGCTACGCTTCTCCGGATCCTTGATCTTCTTTGGCTTGGGTCTGTTCGTTTTTGTATACCGATTGATCACACCGTCCGTCTCATCCATCATGCGCAATATAAGCGTCTGATCAGATGAGTCTAGCGGCGCTATTGAGATATCTCGCACGGCACGGAATTTACCGCAATTGTTCAGATGCTCGTTCTCCAAGCGGAAGAAGTTCCAAACGAAGCGACTGTCGGTGAGACAACATTAATTGAATTACAAATAAAGGATAGAAATGGTCGGAGTTAAGCTTTACCGGAAGACTTCCAGAATGCCCGTAATGGAGGTCATTATATCGCCGCTCACAATTTTCATTTCAGTCAAATAAAAGGACAGCGCCCAGATGAAACGCAGCGCCAGATCCTCCAATATGGCAAAGTAATAAAAGCCCTAAGTGGCAAACATTTAAACGAGATATTATAAAATGGATTTTCAATTAGTTAGCCGCTGGTTACGCACCGTAGACGAGTAGACGACTTCCTCGCGTAGGAAGGTATTCTCGCCCGCATTCTTATCGAACAAGCCCCAATCCATTTTAATATCCCAGGTATACGAATAGCAGGATGAGACTATAGAAGCCACAATCCACAGCCAGGTGTATGGATTATCAAAGGTGCTCGCATAGTTGGCTGGCATGCAATAGAAAGAGATAGCTACATGTCTGAGCAAATAGTGATACGACAAACAACTACTCACGACTGTTGAAGCTCTTCAGCGTGGCGAAGATGACCACCATAAAGGTTGTTGAGTATTTGCCCGCATTGACCAGATGGGGAAAGGCTTCTCGGGTGTCGCGATAACGTCTCAGGCATTGCGCAAAACGAAACCAGGCTGGCAGGCAATTGACAATGGGCCGCACTATGAAATCCTTTTCCATGCATATGGACGCATCCACCGCCTCGGACCAGTTGCCATTGGTAAAGTAAAAGCATATGAGATACTCGAAATCCAATATAGCTGTGGCCAGAGAATTCAGCTGATCACCCAGCCAGAAATCGGCAAAGCCCACATGAAAGAATGGCGCCGCCAGGCAGCGTCCCGTGATGCGCAACAGCCAAAAGCGTGCATCATGATGCAGCACATGAAACGGATTGGCCAGAAATATCACCATAATGAGCGTCAATGTTAATGGATTGATAAAGGCCGGTATGCTCAGGCTGGCGCTGTACAGAAAGCTCAGCATGCTCAGTGTCCAGACGACGCCAAATATGGCCGCCAGCTCCATAAGATGCTGCTCCGATAGATGATTTCGCGGATCCAGCTCGAAGATGAGCACATGATTAACACCAGACGAACGCCAGCCGTAAATGTTGACGCCAATCAAAAAGATGAACTCAATGATCAGCAACGGGCCGCGATACAGGCGAAATGTGACCTTCAGATTCTCGCCGGTTATGTCGTGGAATATCGCAGACAATACCACCACAATACCGAGCACAATAAAGCTGCCGGAGAAGAGGCCCACCTTGAATGTCGTCCACGGACTCTGCTGTTCGCCCAACGGGGGCACACGCAATCGTTTCATCGCCCGCTGTCGATCGCCGCCCTCTAGCTCCCCCGTTACCGTCGTCTCCGTTTCATTGATAATGTTGTCGATGTCTTTGTTGATAAAGAAATGCGAAGCCTCCACATATTCCTGACGCCACTTGGCGCCGCTGTCCACGCGCAGCAGCTGGAATTGCAAATGAAAACCAGTTGAAATAATATTTCTTTAAGCTAAAAAGCTGACTAATTTGCTGAATAAACAAATTTCCTTTAAATTTAACAGAAATTCCACCAAGATCAAATTGGCAAATTAAAGAAAATTAACTTAACAGTTGATTAGGATTGGGAGCTCTCACCTTATCATGCTTTTTGAGTATCTTACGAAAACCCGTGTGATTCAGATTCTGGTAGTTCTGCAGCAGAATAAGACTCAGATAGAACTCGCTGAAGGCCAGCTTTAGCTCGCGTGCCTTGCGATCCGGCAGCGCCGCGTGTCGTTTCTGGCCCTTGGACTTCTTGGCGGTGCGCTCGGACTCCTCAATGCTGGACTTTAGCTCCGCATTGAGTGTGGCAAATTTACGCGTTGCCTCTGCCAACTTTTCCGAGTAGAAAGTATTTATCTTTTTCAGCTCCTTGTCGCAATAGTGAAAGAAATTCTCATCGAAGTTCGCAAAATGGCGTTTGAGCACCTCATCCTCCACGCTGTCCACCGAAGGCGCCTCCTCGACGGCCAAATAAAGCATGGCCTTCATTTCCTGTTCAACAAAGAGCATAATTAGCTTGATATACATGATATATAGCTTGGAAATGGTTCGGGAATTGCAATTGGAGCCCCCATACACTGAGCCTAAATAGTATGTTGTTATGCACATCTAGACTCCTGCCAAATCTTCAATCTTCATATCATATAGCTCTTATGGAGCTGTTTACTCAACTGTTTGGTTTATACAGATTCCTCGAACGATTGTGTGTATGCCCACTTTCTATCTCTATGTTCAATTTGAGGGTATCCGAAAAGTGTCTGTGTATACTCCATGCGAATCAACTGGTTATCTTGGGAAACTAGGTTCTTATAAGCTCTGAGATATAGGACAAAAACGTTATATTTCATTTGATCGAAGTATTTGATCTTGAAGAGGAACTACGCTCCAAATTTTAAACATCTAGCCTATGTATTCTCATGCATGCAGATGGCCATTTCATCATTGGGATAAAGAATATATATGCTGAAGATTCCTTCAAGCTGAATTGAAGTTTGCTCAAATGAAGTTTGGCAATGTTTCCCCTCTACAATAAGAGCTGAGCAGTCAGACTCTACGCTCGGTACATACATATAACTATATCTATAACTATTCTTGTAGACCTTTGTTAGTTGTTGGGCTTGGTGACAAGTCTCACCTCATAGTTGATGTACTGCTTGCGCCACTCGGGCGTTATGTGCGCCGACAGATGCTCCGCGAACTTCATGACGGCGGCCTTCTTCTTGCTGTTGTCCTCGTAGCTGCTGCTGCTGCTGCTGGTGTCGTGTCCCTGGCTTGGTTCTTACCCAACTGCGAGCCAGCACTGCGAAAAAAAATAGAAACAAAAACAAAAAACAAGCAAAATGAATTCAATTTGTTCGCTGTGCGACCGACTCGTGGATAATTTAACGCCCGACTGCAGACGCCATGGAGCCGAACCGAGCAGGTGCTCGAAATCAATGCATGTTCAAACACCGAGAGTAGCTAGCATGCATGTAGATAATATCTAATCAGGCAAATTGGTAAGAACTTTGTAAAGCAGTTGGCAACTGGCTGCGCTTTCAGCTGGTAAGACAAACAAAGGTGTCTTTTGAAATACCCTTGCAATGCGTATTAAGCAAGTAAGAGGTTCTAGTCGGGAGCTCCCGACTAGGGGACACCCTGAACCCTTTTCTTCCAACACTAAATGCAAATATATTCTATTCTAGACGGACAGACGGACGGATAGACGGACAGACAGACAGACGGACATGGCTAGATCGACTCGGCTATTGATGCTGATCAAGAATATATATACTTTATGGGCTCGGAGATGCTTCCTTCTGCCTGTTACATACATTTGCACACATACGTTATACCCCTTTTACCCATTTTCAATGGGTTCAGGCATAGTATTTACGTCTACCAGCCCTCTATATATAATTTATGCCCAGTCAACAGAGCCAAGTAACTATATATATTCTTGTCTCGCACATAGATAAGCATGCAGAAATCTATCTATCTATCTATTTGCCTGTCTATGCAAACTGTCGCAGTTTTGAAGCTATTTTTATGAAACTTGGCATAGATGCGTATTTTTGTCGCATGCGATTGCATACGTTGGAGTCGGCCCAATCGGATCACTAGATTATATAGCTGTCATAGGAATGATCGTTTAACAATTGCGTATTTGAATGAAAAACCTTTCTGTTATTCAAAATAAGATATGAGCCAAAGCTTATCAACATCGGACTGCTATATCCTATAGCTCTATGGGAGGAACCGGTCGAAAATCGAAATATCTTGTCCCATCTGAGCAATTATAGTATCGTATAAGACCTAATAACCATATATCAAGTGATTGCTATAGGAACAATCGTTGGGCAATAAGACATTTCCCTGGGCACATATGGTATGTACATATGTATGTATGCAAGGGTATTTGAGCGTCGGTGTATGTTAGCTTTATTCGGTATGTACAAAGTTTATAAGTACATAGCTGTATGTTTATTTTTATTAGCGCTGCACGCATAATAAGCTAAGCAAATTGGAAAATTTTTGTCGCTGCGCTGTGTAAACAAAGACGTTCGCGTTTTGAATCAATTAATTGCACAAATATTTACTCAAATCAGCGGCAACAAGATGAACAACAACAACAATAGCTATGCTTGGAGTTAAAGCGATTATTTGGCCGGGTTGATCTTCCGTTTTACATAGGACAATAGTCAAAAGGTAACTAAGGCACACGCACACACACCTGCACACACACACCTGCGAGCGTTAATTGATTGTGTGTCAATTCGTCAATTGCGTGCGTTCATTCAATTAACGTCAACATTTAATTCCAAATATAGATTTCAACTTGTCTGGCCTGATCGATTGGGCCATTTAAGCCATATCGCATATGCATCAATATTTACAGCAACAACAACAACAACTGCAACAAAAACAAGAACAACATGTGTGTTAAACACTTGTTGCCTGTTATTTGGCTTATCTCTGCTCTGTACACTGATTTTGTCTGCTGGCTTAACTACGCGCCGATAAGGCAGACACATTCGACAATCACACATACACACACACACACCCGCACACACACAGCATGCACGCAAATATTTGATCAATAAAGTTGTCAAGCCAAAAGAAATGCAAAGCTTGCCTTCCTGGTCTGACTCACACAGCTTAAATTCGGGCAGAATGAAAGCAGCGCCCAGCGCTGCCTGGACAAGATGCCTGCGTCGCCCAACTCTGTTGATAACTGTTGTTTTTGTTGCTGCTGCTGGCTCTGCCGCTGCTGCTGCCGCTGCCACTGCTGCTGTAAATCAACTGCGTTTGCGTTTTGTGATTGAACCAGACAAAACTGTCGGCCCAATTAATTGACGGCATCACGAGATTAGGTTGAACGAAATTGCTTTTCAATTACATAAATATTACACATCAATCTACATATACTATGCACCAAAGTGTCTCTGTTGACATACAAACGCTGGCTGGCTGGCTGCTGCTGTTTGCAGCGCTGCTGCTGCCGTCGCTGCTGCTTGTCCTGTTTGCTGGTTAATATTATTGTTATTGCTGCAGCTAGCTTTGTATTGTTGTCGTTTTTGGTTGGCGGCACAAGTTAATTGCTATGGGCATATGTTAACTAGTATGCATTTAGGCCGAGACCTAATCATTACTAATTGATAACATTAACTAATTGGTTAAGTACACTTTATCACAGAATAGCGCGCACGGAACAACAAAGAACAAAAAGCAAACGAAACAAAATGCGAGGGCTGCAGCGCTACGCGTACGTTTATCGATGAGCAGTATTGGTAAATGCGCGCGAAAACCGTGATTACCTATCGATAAATATAATAACAATTGCTATAATGGGCAAAATCCTTTTAAAATAGATCCCAATGCCCTCTAGACAGTTAAATCATGCATATGCAAATTAATTAAAAGCATTCATAGTACATTTATTTGTGCTAGCAAGCATCGGTTTTTTTCGTTGCCAACGCAACGATAGTCAGACTATCGATAGCCCGACCCATGCTCCGCGATGTTGAATAGTTCTTGGAAATCGCAAGCGACGCTCGCTCACAGTTTGCTCTCACAGTTTTTTACGCTAATAAATTGCAACGAATTTCGCAACTAGACGACACGTGAAACTACGCAGTTTCCGCTGCTGGAAATGAGTACGAACATAAAGAATCTAAAGATGGGCCACTTCGGCGGCGGCGGCGCTGGCTACAGCATGTCAGCTGGCAAATTGCTTGCAAACAATAACACCAACGGCACCAGCGGGACAGGCGGTGGCGGTGGCGGTGGCGCAGGTGTGAGCGGGGCTTGCAACATCAGCAGCAGCAGCAGCAAATCAGCGTCACATGCGACAGCCGATACGGAGGTCTTCCTAACGCCCAGCGGTGTAATAATACCGCTGATTCGTAGCAGAGATGTGCCTAAGCAGCTGCCAACGCTGACCGTCGCACTGCAGCGTCCCGCAGACGAGCATTTGGCTGCAGAGGATCTGGATGCGGTGCAACTAGAGCTGGAGCTAATGCTTTCGAATGTGGCGTTGCGTGCGCGCGTTTTAAAGGCTGAATACGATAGCTTGGACAAGGATGAGAAGCGTCAGGATCGTCGAAAATTTGAGCGTATGGCGCCCTGTTCACCGCCCACAAATGCGGGCTTGCTCAATGGACTGCTAGGTCTGGGCGCCAGCAACAGTGTCGGCAACAGCAGCGGCATTGGCAGCCCAGCGCAAGGGAGCAACTCCAAGAGGAAACTACGTGACGAACCAACGGGCGTGCGTAAAAAACACTCATCCATGACGATAGTCAAGCAACAGCAACAGCTGCAGGGCTCCAAGCACATGGCCAAGAACAGTCCACTGGCTGTTCACACGGACGACAGCATGGACTACGTATCGCTGCCTGCCATTCAACAGCAGCAGCAGCAGCAACAACAGCAACAGCAACAATCACAACAGATGATACTGCCTAAGGTGGCGATGCCTAAAAACGATATGCCAAACAAGTTTTGGCTATCGGTTGAGCCTTATTGCATGCCACTGACCAATGAGGATTTGCGACTGATTGATGACCTACTAGAGCAATATCGTGGACCATTAGTGCCGCCGGTACCCACACTGGGACCGCACTACTCCACAGTTTGGGCGCAGGAGGATATGAAGACGCTGCAGCCGGGGGGTGCACGTCAGAAATCCCAAAATGCGAGCGCCATGCTGAAAAAAGCGGATGGTATGCTGGAGGAGAGCATAACGGGGCCGCTCACACAACGCCTCGTCTCAGCGTTAATGGACGAATCGCTGCCCAGCGAACAGGCGGCGGTTGGCGAGCACAGCAGCAATAGCAGCAGCAACGAAAACACACACACCTCATCCACCAACCATGTAGCGGGCGGCGGCGGTGCAGTTGCCAGCGGAAACTTCCGTTCGCTGGCCATGCTCAAGCACGGCGTGGGCATTGAGCAGCGACTGAAAAAGGAGCTGGTGGACAGCGGACTGATCGATGCCAACGAGATGGCCGCCCACGAGGATGTGGATGAGGTGCTGCTGGAAATAAAGCGCGTCACTGCCGAAATCAATAGCGTGGCGCAATTCAACAGCGACGAGCTGAAACGACTGCGCGCCGCCGCCAGCGAGGAGATCAAACGCATCGAACTGAAACGTAAACTGGATACAATCGATCAGGAAATACTCGAGTGCTACAAACGTATGCTGCAGTACCGGGCCAAGCGAAAGGGACACACCAGCGAGGAGAAGCAGGAGATACTGCGTTTAACCAGCGAACAGCGAGCGCTCGCCGAGCAGCTGGAGCGCATGCAGTTACTGGGCGCCGGCGATGGAAAATTGTAGGACAGGAGCTTGGCCTGGGGCTGGCGCCAGTTAATGGCACTGCATCGGGCGGCGCTGCTGTTGCAGCAGTGGGAGCGGCATAGCGTTTGGAACGATATCAGTTTACAATTGCAATGTGTATAAAAAGCAAATATATATATTACTAAGGAGACAAAACAAATTATGGGGAAATACTAATCAAATTTCACTGCTTAACTCGCCAGTTTGTAAATTAGCAAACCTCTCACACACACATTCACACTATGTACACCTCTATAAAGATACACACACAAAAGATATATATATATATATACACACACATATATATAGTTCGTACATACAATTTTTATATAGCTTTAAGTTAATTGTGCCAGGCAATAAAACTTGTCGCTGTCACCCAATTATTGTATTGTATTGGCCAGTCTCTTGGTACTCTTCTCCTCTCCTCGACGTTGCACGTTGCACACCAATCCGAACACCACAAGCGATCGGCGCGCTTTGAAAGCCAAACCAGCTGGAGCTGCACCCCTAACCCAAAGGCACAGGCAGCGGAAGCACGGCTGTTTGCCCTTCGATAAGGCCAAGACGCCTCTGGTTGGAGTTCGCCTAATTAAAATTCAACAAGCGAAATTCATAAATTATATATCAACAACAACGCACACCGACACTCGAATACGCTGCCGACGATTTTACAGCCACTCGTGGAAGCGAAACCTTCTTCGCTCTGTCTCCTATCTATCTATTTCAGTTTCTTTCTATCACATAAGTTGGCTATCTCGAGCTGTTCCTTAGATAACTGATGTCTCGTCGCATGATAGATTTATGGCCAAGCTAGTTTATCGCCTCAATACGACAGCACAGCTTAAATCATTTTAAATATCATCGGTCAGGTACTTTAGTCTTCTCTTGTTTTTATAACGTTGCCTTAAGTCTTCGGCCGAAATCATGTTTTCGAGGTCCGGGAATAAAGATTTCGAACTTAACTTAAATCCAAATTTAATTTAATGGCAAT
Organism: Drosophila kanekoi; assembly: GCA_037075305.1. Classification (NCBI taxonomy): domain Eukaryota; kingdom Metazoa; phylum Arthropoda; class Insecta; order Diptera; family Drosophilidae; genus Drosophila; species Drosophila kanekoi. The sequence goes on from JBAMCE010000451.1 coordinate 11,441,702, forward strand.
AAACAACAAGAAAGTTTCCATGTTAATGTTCATTTACCATATATAATATAGATTTATATATACATAAAGTATCGCTTCTCATCTTCGACGTCTTTAATCTTAACTTTCTTATGATATTTTCATCGTAATTGTATCGTCCAAGCGATATTCTTAACTACCACAAAACGAAATGCTTCCCTCTCGCTCTCCCCCCTTCAACCAAGTGAATCACCTTTGCCGCATGGAAGATACGAAAGCGATGGAATCGCAGTCTCGATCTCAATCCGGAAACCGTTTTAACACTATACTCTTCTGGTGCTATCTCGTTCTTATGGAATGGAAACCTTAAACAAATCTCAAGCATAAACAAAAGAATTGAGAGGAAATATAATGCCAGCTTGTTTTCAGGGCTTATAAACTGGAAATGGAAAACGCAATCAAAGTGCAAACAGCATCTCATTGTAAAAACTTTATTTCTTACGATTCAGTAAACAATTTGTGTGATGTATGTTTGTATATGGGAATGCTATACACATAAGTACATGTATAGCGTATAATAAACAAAATAGATGGAAATCTATATGCATACATAGGTACATATAAATATAGGGGCTTATATTAATGAATATACACGTACATATATGTAGAGCTTAATATATGCGATTGTACTTTATGTTGTCAGCAGTGGTGCAGTGGTTTCTACTTCATCTTCTGTCTATCGCAGCGTCGATACATCCAAACGACAAATGCCTATCACAGAAGCCGCAGTCTTTGCCTCGCCGGATGCTTTAGCGTACGCTATGAGGGCAGTGCATCAAACTCCGGCCGATAATCATTGAGCAAATCGGAACGGCAGGAGACTTGTATGGCTGAGGCGTTCGCCTTGAGCCGCAAATTGTTATCGTTGGTCAGCAGCATCAGGTGAGGCACCTGCGTCTGCAGCTGCAGGCAGCAGTTGACAATGCTGTCATCCGGGCAGTCCACCTCAATCAAATGGTCTGCCTCCTCCAGCGCCGATTGACCTAGGCCCAATGCAAATGTATATAAATCAGCTTTCGATGAAAGCCTAAAATGAAGTCTTCATACCTTGTATTTTGAGACTTTCGTCAAACTTTTTATTCAAATAGCGTATGGCGCGAATGGCCGCCAGGCGCTTCAGTTCGTTGTCATCGCGCCTGTCCTTGAGGTTGTCCAACTCCTTGATGACTATATACGGTATATAGAGCATGCTGCCGTTTGTTTCGCCCAATGCCACATGGCACAGATCCTCCACAAACAGCAGATTATCCATTAGCACATTTGTGTCCAGCACAAAGTACATGTGGTCCAAGCGACGTGCGGGCAAATCCTTTCCAGTTGTTAACAGACGCTGCATCTTTATATCTGATATATCCTCCTGCTCCGACTCGCTTTGACTCCTATTCAAAGACAAATCATGCTGGCTGTTGGAAGCCTGTAAATAAAATATTTTATTAATAACAACAATGGAAAATAATTGGGTGCAGAATACTTGACCTAGGTCAAGCAGGTGAAACCCAGTTTTCACTCCACACATATATACGAATAGAATGGTTGAGTTATTGTAAGGCTGACATTCTAAATACGCACCCCTCTAACGCTGCTGCTCGCTGCTGCGTCTTCCTCCTCCTCTTGCCAGTCTATATCCATAGGTTCCACATCATCGTTTGACTTCACACAAGCGGGCAATGATCTTGACTTGGAGCTTCTTTGGGTTAATGGCAGTTTCTTGCTGGGCAATGTTGTTTCATATTTATTGTTATTGTTGTTGTTGGACTCCTTTTGCTGTTGCTGCAGCGATTCACGGAGTTGTAAAAGGCGCTGATTGGCTGGGAGCAGCAAAACACACGATCAGAGCATACCCTTGGTCAGGTTTTTAATGGCTTACCACTTATGGAGCGATTCCTTTCTAGTCTATTGCTAGCATCGAGCAACGCCTTGGGCTTGGCCCAGGCATTCTTAGCACCAATGTGTGAGGCGCTGGCCGGCTTGTAGCTCACAGAAGCTCCACATCTTTGACGAGAACTATTTGGGGCTGCGCTAGCCTGTGGCTTGGCTGTGGTCGGCACAGACCTTGGCTTGTCCGGAAAGCAAAAATTCTTCAAGCTTTGGAAGAAGCCCTTCGACTGTCTGGGCGACTCCACTGGCGTGTCATCAGCTTTGCGTGTGCTATGGAATGTGGCAGTGGCGCTTGTGCTGGGCGCGGAGTTGGTGGGTGTGCTGCTGGTGGGGTAACTGCTAATCAGGCTGCTGTTTCTGGTGATGCGTTTGGTCACGGGCCGTTCTTTGTCTGCTTTAACGCTTTTTGATTGCTTCAAATTTGTCTGCAGGCGCTTGAGCCGTTCCTGCGCGGGTTGCTTGGTTGTGCTCTCTACGGACATGTCCAAAAATTGTAAACATTTTAACGTATTCAATATCTAACAATAACTGACGGGCTCATACTTACTTTGCTGCTGACGTATATTTTGGATGATTTGGCTTTCGGCATCGTTGTCGATGGCTCTATGCTTGGCTAGTTTAAGGCTACATTTGCGTTTTTCGGCATCCATTGCGCGCCGTGCGACATATAAACACGTTTCCAATTACGCATAGATCCTAATAAACAACGGTATAAAACAATAGTGACAGCAATCAGCTGTTTACATACTGGCCTACGGCTATCGAAATCGTTACGATAGTTGGTTGCTATGGCATCAATTTGTGTGTTAATTAATAAATATGTTTTGTGCGCTTGGGTAAATAGTTTTTATCTTATATTTATTTTTCCTGTTGTTTACATCTGTAAACAGATTGTCATAGGTTGTGATTAGCATACTAGAAAATATGCGATTTCACGTCACAATCGATAGTCACAATATCGTAATCACGTACCATCTCTTATTTGGTTGCTATGGTATTTCGAACATCGAACAAATTAGCTAAACGATATATCGATACATATTGCACAGCCCTAGTCGCCATTATAGCAACCGGTGTTTTACTTTTTTGCTTCGAGCCAGAGGTAGTCAGTCTTCCAGATTTCTTTGCAGTTGCCTAATCAATTGTTTCTGATTCAACAAAAAACCACTCAACATGATCAAGGTTAGCATTGTATATAATATTTATGGGAATAAACAATAAGCCTGGCGTTCATATTGCTGATTAAGTTTTGCGTTGGCGGCTGTGATCCGGCCGACGGGTACAAAGTTCAATTGGGACACCAATAATTGTCTGCTAAGAATAACTGTATGTGTACCATGTACCTTGTACCCAAACATTCACGCGCCGCTTTATCGTTACACAATAATTAAAAAGAAGATCGGTTGCCCTTATCAGCTGTTAACTCTGATTATCACTTGCAGAACGTTGTCTCCCTGGTGACTGGTGGTGCCTCCGGCCTGGGCCGTGCCACAGCCGAACGTTTGGCCAAGCAGGGCGCCAGCGTTGTGCTCGCCGATCTGCCATCGTCCAAGGGCAACGATGTGGCCAAGGAGCTGGGCGACAAGGTGGTCTTTGTGCCCGTCGACGTGACCTCCGAGCAGGATGTGAGCGCTGCTCTCCAAACGGCCAAGGACAAGTTCGGCCGTCTCGATTTGACGGTCAACTGTGCAGGCACAGCGACCGCTGTGAAGACCTACAATTTCAACAAGAACGTGGCCCACAAACTGGAGGATTTCCAGCGCGTGATCAACATCAACACGGTGGGCACCTTCAATGTGATTCGTTTGTCCGCCGGCCTGATGGGCAGCAATGCACCCAACCAGGATGGCCAGCGTGGCGTCATTGTGAACACCGCATCGGTGGCCGCTTTTGATGGACAGATCGGCCAGGCCGCTTATTCGGCATCGAAGGCCGCCGTTGTGGGCATGACCTTGCCCATTGCCCGTGATCTGAGCACCCAGGGCATTCGCATCTGTACCATTGCGCCGGGTCTATTCAATACGCCCATGTTGGCTGCGCTGCCGGAGAAGGTGCGCACATTTTTGGCCAAGTCGATACCGTTCCCACAGCGCCTGGGTGAGCCCAGCGAGTACGCCCATCTGGTGCAGGCCATCTATGAGAATCCGTTGCTCAACGGCGAGGTCATCCGCCTGGACGGTGCCCTACGCATGATGCCTTAAACGGCCCTGGATTGCACTCGAGATCAGTTTTGCATTTATCGGAGCGTTTGCTGTGTGTGTCTTTTATCTTTTTCTCTTAGTACATTAAGCTCAAAGTTTTTGTTTTCGTATTCAAGTTGTACTTGTGCAGAATAAAAATGCTCGGATTTGAATTTAACATGCATGAAAAAACATATGATTTTCGATGCCTGGCTTGATAAGCTCAAGTGTATCGATAGCAGCTGGTATTTGTTTTAGTATTTTGATGCCCAAGCACGGTTTAGGGTTACACCGCTAACGCGCTCTGGTCACACTGGAAACGACGCTGAAACGACGTCGGAGTTTTGGACGAATAAAATAATGCTGAAATTGAAAGCAGCAGCCGAAAAACAATTGCAATGTGTGCAAATGCAAGCAATCAATATGTGTTTATTAACAAAGTGCGTGTGTTAAGCAAAAAGTGCGATCTGTAGGCGTGTAGCAGTGCAATCGCAGCCAGGCCAGAGAGAGCCAGTGCCCAAAGCCAAAGGCAAGTGCAATGAAAATTGTATGCGCCGTGGAATTGTAATGAATGCTAATGCATTTGCTGTGTGTGTGTGTGTGCGTGTGTGCGACACATGCATAAAAATCACAAAAGTGTGTATGTGTGTGTGCCTTAGTGTCTGGCTATGTGTACGCGAGAGCCAGGAGAGCAATAATTAAATTAAGCAAAGGTGTTACGTGCATGTGAGCTGCTGCTGCGTCGCTGCCTGTCTGCGCGGTGTGTGTGTGTGTGTGTGAGCGCCCAGTTGTGTATATACAAAGTGACAAAAATTCTAATTAGAATATTTGTTATCAATATATCCCTTTCCCGCTCGCGCTCGCACACCAAAAATACATATTCCAATTGCAATAACGCTCGACTGCCTGCATTCGCATTAAAATAGCGGCATTCAGGTATCAAAAAAAAATTACTACAGCGCACGACTTACTACGAAAACGACGACGTCGACGTCGACGATGCTGTTAACGTCGGTAGCGGCAGCGCAGTAGCGTCGCATTTCCCGGCTACTCCTTTGGGCAGATGCTGCTGGGCGGTGCTGGCTTCGTGTATGTGTGTGCGTGTGGGTGTTTGTCTATGTGCGTGCGTGTGTGTGGGTGTGTGTGTTCAGGCGTACTACACACAGCGCAGCATTTTTTACGCACTCAAATGTTTTGGCATTGTGTTAGTATATGCATGTTGGTGTACGTACGTACGTATGTGTGTGTGTGTGAATTTTTAAATTGCCAGCGACGGCGTCAGCGCATTTGCTAAAAAAGTAGCAAAAATCTACGCCCAAAATCTACTACTAAATTGGCAACAATTTCTGCGCACAAGCAAATGCTGTGCGAAATGCTTTGGTTGTCGGCAAAGGGGAGGGGTTGGGTGGGTAGGTGTAGCGGCTTGTTGGGTGGTGGGCGGCATTAAGGCACACGCAACTGTCATTGACCTTCAATTCGGTGCAGCATTCGCTGCATTCGTTGCTGCCTCTGCTGTCGCTGCTGCTGCAACAACGTCGCCGCACCCAAAGGTCATGTGATGTGTGTGTGCCGCGATGCGATGTGTGTCATCAATTAATCAATTTATCAATTGATCAACCGTTAATTGGCAATCCATTGAAAGCCGCAATTACGCACCGTAAACCGAATGAACGACAGAATGAACGTGTGTGAATCGGAACTGCCATTCAAATATTTGATTCAGGTTCAAAGGATTTCCGATGGTTAGCCAAATGAACTAAATCAATCAAATGTACCTGGATTAGGATTGGGAACTCAAGTCGAATGAGTTTTTTAGAGCTTCGGTTTGAAGCTAAATCAAGCAGCCTGCGAAAATGGAGCTAAATCGAAATGTTGGTTTTTCTGTTTGTGCAAATTTGTCATAAAATCTGTTTATATCAAGCCAAATTGTGAACCGAACTGGTTCATTGCATAATTCAATCCGAATTTGAACTAAAATAGTTTGTTTCTTAACAAGTTTTTGCATTAATCAAAAAAACTATTCGCAAGCAGCACAAAGGACAAATCAATCAGTCCTCTAATGAACCGTTGATTGATCAAATTAGTAAACAGAACTAAGATAGAACCATTCGCAAGCAGCACAAATAACTAATCAATCAGTTGATTGATCAAAACAGTAAACTGAACTAACAGAAAACTATTCGCAAGCTGCACAAAGGACTAATCAATCAGTCCTCTAATTGAACCGTTGATTGATCAAATCAGTAAACTGAACTAACAGAAAACTATTCGCAAGCAGCACGAATAACTAATCAATCAGTTGATTGATCAAAACAGTAAACTGAAGTAGAGGGGTATTTTGTTTTTTGTTTGCCGGCAAAACAGTTCACAAAGTTTACCAAACGAAAAGCTAACATGCTTGACTGATCAATCAATCAATCAATCAAATCAATCAATTACTTATTTTCTCTCCTCTTTTAGCTTACTGCACAAACACTCTCACACACCTCCCACACACGCACGCACACGCACACACACTGAACATGGAATCGTCCATTAAGCTTAAGGAGTGCAACAGCTCAAATGGCAATCCGAATCAGAGCCTCAATCAGAATCAACTGTGCAATGGCAACAGCAACTGCACCGGAAGCACCACCAACGGCGTGTCCGTTAGCATTTGCAGCAGCGACAGCTTCAGCAGCATGATGCCGCCGCCGGCAACGCCGCGCGACCACGAGCTGGTCAGCGCCAACAGCATCGAGCTGAATGCGGCCGCATCGCTGAGCGACGACAGCGGCGTGCCGTTGACCACCAACAGTTCCATATCCAGCGGCGATTCCTATCGCATTGGCATGTGTAAATTCGAGATTGAGGTGAGTTTAACAATTGATTCCCTTTTCCCATCCGCTGACGGTTTCGTTTATTTTCGGCAGATGGTGGAAAGCGATGGCGAGGTCTCGCAGTTTGATTCGCTGGACAACTGCTCGGAGGGTGGCATGAGCGCGGAGAACTTTAATACGCTTAAAAAGGGGCCACTGGCACCGATAGATCCACCGCCCGAATTCCAGGATTCGCCGCAAACGACACTGGTGCGCTCCATCTCGAAGAACATTGTGAACAGCCTGCGCCGCTGGACCTCATCGCAATCATCGTTCGAGCATCTAAAGGATGATGTGACCATGGTCAGTGCAGCGATGGCCAGCGGCACAGCCAGCCAGGAGCTGGTTCTGCTGCTGGCCAAGCCGACGGCGGACAACAACAGCAGCAGCAAGCTGTTAGGCAGCGATGCCGCTGCCGTGGTAGTCAGCACACAGCCTGGCGGAACGGTGTGCGGCATGCTCTGCCAGGAGCGCACGCTGAAGGAATCGTATGCCATTAACAAGCATTTATATTCGAGCGATTCCATACTGAACAGCCATACGGACAACATATACGACGAGCCCAACAACATAATAAGCAGCTCGCTGGGCAACAGCATCGATCTGCTGGACGAGGACGATGATGACGATAACGAAGACGATGACGAGGACGAGGAGGATGATGAGGCTGCCTCCGAGCAGAGCAGCTGTTCGCCATCGTTGCCCTCGCCACCGCCGCCCGTTTCCATAATTAAAATCAAACAGACCTTGTGCCCCTACTATCAGGATCATACGCGCTACTTCAAGGCGATACCCACGGAACAGGATAGCATTGCCAGCGCCAAGGCGGCGGCGGCACAGCAGCGCTTCAATACCGCCGGCCTCTCCGAGATACATGACTATGATCTGTATTACGGTGGACGTGGCAGGCAGCCGGCGCTGCAGCCGCAGGACAACAGCAGCCTGCAGCGGCGACAGCTGCTCTACAGCCCGTTGGGCCATACCAGCCATTGCCACTATCACTCGCACTACCATCATCATCATCATGGAGCCCATCATCATCATCATCAGCATCCTGGACACTATCAGCACGGGCAGCGGCCCAATTCGCGCAACTCACTCAACAGCCGACTGAGCAGCTCGCACAATTCGCTGAATGTCTCGTCGGCCAATAAGCCAGACGACTCGATCTTCATCACGCAGGCAATGTCGCATGATGCGCTCTTCACACGCGAAATTTCCGATTTCTATAATGTGCCCATCGATTCCGATATTTATGCGTTTCCCGTCGACATGATCGAACAGCAGCTGGAGCAGCAGCAGCAGCTGGAGAAGGAAAAGCAGCAGCTGGAGAAGCAGCAGCAGCTGGTGGAGAAGCAACAGCAGGTGGCCAATAAACATCCGGCGGGCTATCACAAGGCCGCCAGCAGGCGCAACAAACGCAACAAGCGCAAACAACGCTACGCGGCGGGTGCTGCGGCACCAGAGACCAGCGACGATGGCGGCGACAAGGCCGGCAAGCATGGCAAGTATCGGACGCCGGTGGTGCAAACTGGTGAAACGGAGCCGCTGCACATGACGCTCGACGAGGTGAAACAGTTCTATCATACGCTCTACTCCGATGCGGGCAAATCCTCCTGGTGCGCTGGCGGCGGCGTCGGCAACAACAACAAAATGCCAAACGCAACGGCGGGCAGCGGCAAAGCGCTGGGCGTCAAGTCCAGCAACGAGACCATCTGGAGCGTGTCCACGAATGCGACCAATACCACAAACACAACCACAACGACGGCGCGCACGCGCAGCAGCGCGGCCACCAGTCGCGGTGGTGCCGGTGACAGCACCGCCAAATATCTGAGCAAGCAGAGCAAACATAATATTGACAATGACAAACTGAACAACAACAACAATAACAACAACAACAGCAGCAGCAGCAACAATTATGCACAGCAGCAACAACAACCCGCAGCAGCAGCAGCAGCAGCAGCAACTGCCGCCACGAATACGACTCTCAGCGGAGGCGGCGGGGGCGTTGGCGGCACCACGACGACCATCAGCACACAGGTGCCCAGCTCGTCGGACAAGCTGCTGGCATCGGACCAACAGCAGCAGCCCAACAACAACAAACATCTGCTGCAGACGGAAAAGAAGTCACAATTCTCGCTTAACCTCAAGCAAAAGTTCTGCAGCATCTTTCGCTTTCGGCGCAGCAATCACAGTCGCTGTCGCGCCAATGCGGCGGCCGCAGCAGCAGCAGCGGCAGCAGTAGCAGCTGCTGCGGCGGCCAATGCCACAGCTGTCAATGCCACGGCGTCAACAACAGCGACTGCAAATTGTGCGTCGAATCCAACGGATGCGGAGGAGGCGAACAATTGCCTCAATCGCAGCGAGCCGAGCGCTGATCTACGCAAGAAGTTTCAGTCGCGTGCGCTGCCGCCATTGCCAAAGAAAGGTTCGCATACGCCGTTCTATCCATCTATTAATTGTAATTGTAATTGTATTTAAATTTATACGCCAATTGCTTTTCAGCTTATGCCATTGACGCCGCCGAAACGGAGCCGGAGGAGCAAAAGAAGAGCGCCGGAGCCCAAGAGCCGCGTGCGCTGCAGTTTACCTCAAGCATTGAGAAAGTCAAAGATGTACGTACACTGCTCGCTGCTCGTTTCTTTATGTTTGCTACTCGATACTCGCTTATTGTTACTTGCTAATCATTACTTATTACTCGTTACGCTTTAATTGCTAGTCATCAATTGCAGCTCGCGTTACTTAATGTTTGCTTTTCATTTCTCGCTACTCGGTACTCGCTAGTTGTTACCTTCTTCTTGTTACTCGTTAATCATTACTTGTTTATCTTAATTGGTTACTCTTTGGTTGCTGTTCGAATCATGCTACTCATTGCTCACTAATCATTATTTATACTAATGGCGCGTTTCTTTAGTTTTTCGTTATTTGATACTCGCTATTCTCTGGCTGTTTTTTGGTACACATTAGTCGCGTCTCGTTACTTACTAATTCTTGCTCGTAACTCGCGTCTTGCGACTCGCTACTCCCGTATTTTTACTCGCTACTTACTCGTTACTCGCTGCTCGCTGATTGATACTCGTTACTCTCTAGTTGTTGCTTGCTGCTTGTTAAATGCTTCATGTTATTCACTTGATTTTATCCCTTACTTCTTTCTCGTTGTTCCTTACTCGTTATTAATCAGTTTTGAATTTTGCAGTACGGCTGGTATTGGGGTCCCTTGTCCAGCGAGGCCGCCGAGAAGGTGCTCTCCAATGAGCCGGATGGCTCGTTCATTGTGCGTGACAGCTCCGATGATCATTACATATTCTCGTTGAGCTTCAAGCTAAACAACTGCGTGCGCCATGTGCGCATCGAACAGGATCAGGGTAAGCTCTATTACAGACATAAGCTCTATTATGTGTAGATTATCAAGCTGTTCAAAGCATCTTTTAGCTATTTTTAAACTTCCTGACTCGTTCGAATCGAGGAGTTTAAAAGATCTTTTAAATGTTATGACGAAGATACGCCTGAATAAGTTAAGCTCGTTACTCGTTAGTTTCGAAAGGAAAAATTTGCATTTATACTTTGATTAGTTTACGTGTGATAGGCAAGCTTTAATAACTATAGAGCTTGAATTCGTACAGCCTACTCGTCGCATTCACATTCGTTTATTAACTCGTTGTTTTTCTCGATGAAAAACCAACGAGTTAATTGGAACGTATTTTATAGTTGAAAGAAAACTGGGTTTGAATCCTAGTTATATTTTATAATGATAAATGATTATGCATATATTCGGAATAATTAATTGTCTCTCTCTCGTTCTATCTATCATTCGTTCTCTCTCTCTTTCTTTCGCTCTCTCTCCCTTCATTCCAGGCACATTCTCGTTTGGCTCGTATGCCAAGTTCAAATCCCAAACTATAACCGAGTTCATTGAGAAGGCGGTCGAACATTCGCGCAGCGGCAGGTGCGTTTCGCCAAAGCACATACAAACACGATTATATATGTATATATATATACGATTTTCATCGATATTGTATTTTACAGATATTTGTTCTTCCTGCATCGTCGACCGGAGCATGGACCAATGCGCGTGCAATTAACCAATCCAGTATCTAGATTTAAGCATGTACAAAGCTTGCAGCATATGTGCAGGTGAGTTGCCCAAATGTGAGGTGTCATTAAGCAAATTTTATCGGAGTCTTCTTTCTCGCTTACAGATTTGTTATACTCAAGGCGGTTATACGAAAGGATCTAATACAGACATTGCCATTACCAAGAAGACTTCTAGACTATCTTAACTATAAGCATTGCTACTCCGAGCAGGTGGAGAGCGACAGTTCGCATTCGCAGGTGATTGACGAATCTTTGAGATTATTATGTATACACAGGGAGTCGCAAGAGCGGCTCGACCTTGATCATGAAGGAAGCCTCGACCTGAAGACTGTCGAAACTTTGCCCAGAAATCGACTTCCTACAGGCTGAAACTTTACCCTGTGTCATGGTGAAGTGGTTTGTTTAGATATAACTTGTCTGTTTTCGCTAGCCGTCTGTGCTAGCTGTTTTCCGAATCTTTCTGGAAATGGGATGCCATCGTGGCTTTGGGAACCCACAGAAGAACTCTGTGCTAATCACGATAGAAACTGATCCTTAAGCCTAGCGAGCGTTTATCCTGGTTCAGGTCGAGAGCTGCTGCTGCTCATAGATTGATCAGCCTGAGGAAGAAGAGCCTGACTGGCAGCTTGGCTATCGGTGAAGATGTTCGTTATGGTTCCTTCTTAGAAGATACTTTTCAAGATTTAATCTGTAGCAATCCCTGCACATAGCTGAAAGAGATATCAACGCACAGTACGACCCGTAAGAGCTAGAGAGAAGGAAGTTGGGAGCTTAGGGAAATGCCAAGAAATACTGGCTTGCATATACTAAATGTAATTCGATGAATGACTAAAATGTGTTTCTTTCTATAGATATCTGGCGATGGCTCCATGTAAAATTTAGCAAGGCAATTTGGCGACGAGAAATCGAAGGATGCGAAAGTGAAAGGCGAAAGCAACAGAAATTATTACATAATATAAGTAGTAGAATTTAACAAATCGAACAGATAAGCAAATGATTGATAAAGCAAAGCGTTATGAGAACAAGAAGAAGATGATGAAGAAGAAGCAACAGGAGCAACAAATAATTAAATGCGAATTGTTGATAGGAAAAAAGGAAACAAACAAAAGAAAGCAAAGAAAGAGAAATTCAAAACTCTGTTTATTGATCATTTTTGTACTCGGTGCTATACTATAATTATAAACTAATTAATGAAAAGTAAACAGAAAACAAAACAGAAAACATATTATATTTAAATTGATATGATTATGCGTAGTCAAGTAAAGCGAGAACAGCAACAATAAGATGAACAGCAATAGCAACAGAAAACAAACAGATGTATATAATTATGCATAACTAGAATGGATAATAGATAACAAATAATAATAATAACAATAACAATAATATTAATATTATTAATAATTTACACAGCCAGCTCCAGACTTTGTGCACGATGCATTTTGCGAGCCCGTTGAATTCTGATCTGAAGCAAATCGTTGAATGAAAGAAACTTTTAAGTATATGCTTGCCTTTTAGCTGTGATTTTCGCCTCCTACCCCCGATTATAATCATATTTAAGCTAATTATACGTATTTGTCTAAGATGTTTTCCAAAAGTCCGATCGACTAATCATGTTTTCATTTGCATAAATGGCAACAAATCGATATGTTTAGCTGTAAATTTGCTCAAGTGCTTGAAACGATACAACGAAATCGATAAGTCGATAGATCGATAAAAGCAAGAATCGAAAATCGATTAAGAATCGATAACATATTTGCGGTTATGTTACATTTGAAACCGACAAATATGCTGAGAACCGAAGCGTACAATTCACACTGAGAGAAAATACTCGCTAATTGCTCAAACTTGTGTCGCTTTTAATCAATGTTGATTCATTTTGCGTTGACAAGTGCAAATCACACTGTGTTCTCATATCGTATTATTCGTTCTTTAGATACTCTACCCATGTTCGGAGTCCCATGCAGTCTCTCGGACTGATGCATCAACGAGCCGCATCTCAAAATCGTGCCCAGAGTTAAGTTTGGCAAGACTCAAAAAAGAAGAAAAGAAAAACAGAATTTAAAAAAAAAAGAAAGGAACGAAATGAAAAATGTAACGAAAGTCTAAATGAAAGTATTTCATAATAGAGCAATGTAAACATCTGAGAAATGTTGATGGTAATTAATTATTAATTATTTTTATTATCATTATTATTGTGTATTTAATTAGTTAAGGAGTCGCGGGCCCAACTGCGCCTGGCCAAATGCAATATGTACATTTATTCAATTGATTGTTAATCCGTATTTGTTTTTATTCACTTATTTGTTATTTAAGTTTTAAGCTCAGTTCCATAATTCTATAATTCTTTTTTTTTTCTTCTCCTTTTAATTGTTTTTAATTTTATTGAACTACACGTTGTATATATATTTATTTTTTATATGTACAATACACACGCATATATATGTATATATAATTATATTTCTATTTTGTTTTTTTGTTGTTAACCAACACTGCAGCGAATACGAAAACAAGCAATTACACTGTGCAACATAGTTTTCATGCAATTAGTTAGCCCATCAATTTGTAATATGAATTTATTTAATTTTTCTTAAATTTCATTTCGAGTTATTTCTGTTTTTTTTGATTTTCTGTTAGAGTATTTAAACTAAAATCCTGTTGCATAGTGTCTATTTGTCTATTATATTTGAATAATCAATAGAACTAATACAACAAATTGAACAAAATTAACAATTAACTGGAAAATTACCAAAACGACCAGCGAAACGACAGCGCGACATACAAAATGATCGCAGGCAAAATGAGCAATGGAAAGGCAATATAACAAATTTTTAATAATAAAAATAAAACCAAATTGTTGCCACGCCTCTGTTTTCGTGCCCCGCTCCCCCTTCGTTCGGCTAAAAATACTTAAAACTTGCTAGAACTAGAATTAGTTATTCCATTTTTAAGAAATTGCATGTTCGTGTACAGGAACCTTGACAAAAGGAAACAATTTGACACAAGGTTTTTGTCTTATATTAATCATGGCAATTTGACCGATTGTCATTATTCACCACAGACTCAGGTTTTTCATTAGCCAAGTCAATTTTTAACAATTGCCCTTGTTCACCACAGACTCAGATATTTCATTAGCCAAGGCAATTTTCAACAATGTCCTTATTCACCACAGACTCGGGTCTTTTATTAGCCAAGGCAATTTTTAACATTGCCCTTATTCAGCACAGACTCAGGTCTCCTATTAGCCAATTCAATTTCACCAATTGAAACTTTTCACCACAAGCTCATGTCTCATATTAGCCAATTCAATTTCACATATTGGCATTTATCACCACAAACTCATACGTAAATTGACCTTTGTATTTTTAAAAATCGACCTTATTCACCACAAATTAAAGTCTAACCACTAACCATACAATGCAATTGTAATAACCTATGCAGTTTCACTATTTTTCCCTATTCACCACAAACTCAAGTCTTATATTATCTAAGGCAATTTCACCAAATGTCCCGAGTCAGCACAAACTTCAATCTTATATAAGCCAATTCAATACACAAGTCGTGCTCACCACAGACTGTAGTTGCCTGGCGCCATCTGTTATGTTTGTCGACAAACGTCGACTTGAGCACAAGAAGTGGCGCCATCTTAGAGTCGTTAGCTGTTTATTTTCAATTTCCAATCCGACAAGGTTGTTAAAAAACGAATGAAGTTTTTAAGAGATTTGTGTGTAAAAGACGAAAACAACTCGATCAACTGCATAGCCCAGCCAGACACGCCGTTAGACTAAGCATAGCTAATTAATTACCTGTAGTTGCATAGCATATGCTTTGAGGGATTATAAAAGCTAAATTATAAGAACTTGATATGAAGGTGCCCCGAGATGTGCATACATAGAAAAGAAGAAGAATTCTTATAGAGTAACCACGAAAATGTTAAATGATGTAATTAGAAGTATCCTGTTCTATGGCAAAATATCGATAGGTCGCTGCATTGCTACGTAACCGATAAAAATCGATTTCAGTATGTTGTGTTTTTTGATCATATCTCGAGGATTATGCGAGCTAGAGACACCAACTCTCGTATGTAGACCCTTGTGTGGTGTATACGAATCGGGAATGTGGACTTTTCGAGATACCTTGCCTCACTTTCGAGGTTTAGCCTGGTTCCCTGGTGCTTACATGCATTTGCATGAGATATTCATTAAGCCCTTTGGCTAGCTGGCGCTCAGGCGCACTTCACACTCTAACACTTTTACTTATCTATCTATATCTGTATCTTTATCTATCTCTATATCTTTATCTATACATCTCCGCAAGCCATATCAGTCTAATAAACTAGCTTATTGTTGGGCTCAAACAAATGAGCAGCGATACAGCTCCGAGTATGAAATTAATTGCCTTTGTGCAGTCAGTTTCTTAACAAACTTGGGTCCCAATATTATCATAAGTATTACAACAATCTGTAACGGTTTTTATGGGCAGCCACAAAGAAGAAAGAAAAGAAAAGCGGCGAGCGGCGAGCGGCAGGTTGTGAGGCAAGTGGCAGCCGGCTAGGCGCGGGGGGCAGGAGGCAGGAGGGCGCCTTGGCTCAGATCGCGGCTTTTATTGTTGTTGCTGACTTTTCCCAAACAACGAGACAAGAAGGAATGCACAACAACAACAGCAACAACAACAACAACAAGCTGATAAGGCAACTGCAACTGCAACCGCCTCGTGATTAATTACATTTTCCCTCTTTGTTGTTGTCTTTGCCTTTTGCAGCCAGTTTTCTCTTCAGCCTTTTCAATTTTTGTCGGCTGCCAGGCGTTGGCGTTGGCGTCGCCGTTGACGCTGACGCTGACGTTGACGTCGGCGCTGACGTCGCCATTTGAAATTAAATTTTGATTAATTGCAGCGCGCCGGTCGGCACCTTTTTTTTTGTTTTTGTCAGTCGGCGCTATGTGAAAAGTGTTTTTTTTTTTCTCAGCTAATTTTGTTTTTCTGTTTTCCAGGCCGCTCGAAATTCGCTGCACTTGCCGCAGCAACTGAGCGCACACGCCCCCCTGCGCCCGCGCGCCTTCCCGCTGTGCGCGCGTCCGTCAAACTTCTTGAAACGAAACAATTTTCAGGTGTGAAAAATTTTGAAATGCGCTTTCAATTTGCGCTGCCTGCGTCGGCGGCGACGGCGACGGCGACGGCGGCGTCAGCGCTGGCAGCGACTGCGCCCCATTAACGCAGCAACCAAATAAAGTCATTACCAAGTGCTTGGCCAGGTAAGGGCAGGGGGCAGGGGGGGGGGGCAGGGGAGAGTGTTGGATGTCTTGCTTGGGCCTGGGCGGCGTTGCCTTCTAATGCGCCCCAGCAATTTGCTACGTAGGCCGGCCACACCTACCTGCTGCCAAACATGCAACACGAACCGCCCCACCCCTCTCCCTCCCCACTCGATACCCCTTTCGACCCACTCACCCCCCCCTAACACGAGGAACAGCTGGCAGCTGGCAGCTGCCCCCTAGTCAGTGCCTAGCCTAGGCCCAGGCCAGAGTCTCGTTTGCAGTCCGTTCGAGTTGTTGCCGTTTTGCAATACCCTGTAAATGTTCGAAAATGGGTATATGGGTGTTGCTTGATCAGCAGAACGATCTTGTCAGGAGCTCGAAACCATATTGAACTTCGCTGCCTTTTTTTGCTGAGCTGATTTAAAATCCTGAAATCGATAAATATCGATATCGATAACCTGTTTTTTGAGCATATCTCGGAGCTTTTAAGAGCTGGCTACACGAAATTTGAAATGACGACTCGCGTATAATGTACACAGCTTACGAATATGGCAGTTTTTGGATACGTGTCCATGTTGATCAGCAATGAGCTGTATTATACGAATATTGGAAGGTCCTGCCATGGGCTTTGGTATTTAAACATATTTCGAAGAGATATTTAAGTCCTGAAAATTTCATAAGAAACGGACAACAAATACCCGAGTTACTTGGGACATCGATTCCCTTGGGATACATCGAAATGCAGAAGAAGCATACCCGTGCATGGCAAGCAGCTGGAATACAGGCGACGGCAGCTCGGCGCTGGACAAGGGGCAACTGATAGTCGTGCATACCCGACTAGAGCAGGCCAACTTGAGTCTTGTGTTTTGTTTTTGCGTGTCTGTCTTGTGGCTAGCAGGGATCAGATAACTCAATTATTCGCGGCGTAAACAAATGCTGCCTTTCAGGGTTTTGGCCAACAACAACTTGAACTGAAGTGGAGCCAGAGCTCCAGCTAGAGCACCAGCTACAGCTACAGCTACAGCAACAGCTCCAGGTCCAGGTCCAGGTCCAGTCGAGCTTCTTCCTTGCGCCGCAGTTCAAAAGAGATGGGTTATTATCCCAGGCATAAATGGATTGTAAACGTGATTTTTATAGTCATTTAGCATAATAATGCATTTTATGGTTTGCCAGTCCGGCCAGCTAACCTCTCGGTCTCTCCAGCCCGAGCTCAGCTCAGCTCAGCACAGCTCAGCTCAGCTCAGTTTGGTCGCCATCTCCATCTTCAGCTCCAACTGCAGCTCCATCTCCGTTTCCGTCTTCGTCTTCGTCTTCGTCTCGGGACAGTCCTCAACAGTAAATTAAGCGCTGCTACGTTTGGCTCTTTGGCTTTGACTGCCTGCTTAGTGCAAAGATTTGTTTTGTGGCCAAGCGAGAGAGCGAGAGAGAGAGAGGGAGAGATAGAGAGGGAGAGAGAGAGAGGGAGCGAGAGAGGGAGTGAGAGAGAGCGAGAGAGAGAGGGAGTGAGAGAGAGTTTGAAGCAGCTTTCAATCTGTGTTCATGCGCGCAGCTCTAGGATCAAATCAAGCTAAGCAAGGGGAAATGATTTGGGAGTTAACATCTGATCAAGAGAACTTTCTTTCATGGGGGTTCGAACTCTAGAAAGGAAGAGAGTGTAGAGAGTGTTTGTCCTATTAAATAAACTATCCTTTCTCTATTCTCTTTTCAGATATTCAGATCGAAATATGTTTTCCAACATAGCAAAAAAATCGATTCGTTCAGTCGCTTTTATTAAACTTTTTTGAGAGTGAAAACCGATACCAAAATATCGTTTTGTAGAAAATATTTTCAGAAATTGACAAAAAATGTTGAATTTCAAGGCGATTTCCTAATTGATGGAAAGCAAACTTAGCAAGAGTTTCAATTATCACGATTTATGTTAATCACAATCAGGGGCTGCGCATGAACCGAATTCTTGATGAAACGGATTTGTTGCCGGAGACGTCGCTTGACTGACTTCTTAGCCAATTTGCGCGTTTGCGGCCCGTTCACGTTTGTTATTCACGCTTTTCAATTGGGAACGCGCCGCACAGTTGTTGTTGTGCCCCGCTGGGGCACATAGCTCCCCCCTGCCCTCCCACCCTCCTCTCACGCCAACGAAAAACTTCAGCCTTGGCCCTGGCTGGGATCCTCGTTTTATTGTTTGTCTTCTTTATTACAAGTTAAAGCGTAATTACTCAACAAATATGCGGCAATTTGCAAGCCTGCAAGCTAAGAGTTGCCCAAGAAAAGCCTCCACTTGGCCGCTTTGCTGCTGCCCCGCCTTCTCCTCCTCGGCCTCCTCCTCCTGCAGCTGCTGCTGCTGCTGCCAACTGCTGCCAGTTGCCATTTTTCGTGCTGGAGAAATCAATCGGCCAAATGCCTGGCCGCAAAATTGTATTTATTTATTTATTTCGCTTTTGTTTTTGCCTTTGTTGTGCTGAGATCCTTGCGCCTCGTTCCTGCCCCGCTTGATCTTGCCGCCTGCCGCTTGCTGCTGCCGCTTGTTGCTGCCGCTGCTGGTTGCTCTTATCTGGCCGCATTGCAATGAAGTAATCCAATTTGCGCGCAGGTTGTCATTTTGGCGCGCCAAGGTGCCTATTACTGTGCCCGCGTTGCGGAGCCTTGATCTCGACTCGGTTGCTGGGCTTCCAGTTTCTGTGCAGTGTTGGTAAATGGCATATGCATAATAGGTGTTGGTTAACAAGCATAACACTATAAATGCTTAGTCTTAGCTTTGTTAACATCGTGAGCTCAGCCCGTTCAGTTAATCAGTTGGGCGCTAGCGATATGTGTTGGAAAATGGCATTTTTTTAAGTGTTGGCCAACTAGTTATGCATCTAAGTGTTGGCATCCTGTTTGTCAATATCTAGCTGCTTTTATTGGGGCAGTGTTGGCAAGTGGCTTATATACTAGAACTCTCTCGTCAAGATGTCAAGCTTGTGCCATAGGCTGGTAGCTTTGGTATTCAATAAAATAGTTTTTAGTTAGTCATCGCAGTGTTGGTCAACGCCACATATGCCAGGTGTTGTCCTAACTAGTTAAAGATCTCAATTGAGATCGCTGTCAGATCTGTTTATGATCATGCCCAGCCTGCTTCCTACAACTGTTAACCCTGGCACCTGTGCGAAATTCGGAAAACGGCCATGCTTCAATTTCTGGCCAGTGTTAGTCAATAACATGTGTATTAGATGTTACCTAACTAGCCATAAATCTCAATTGTGCTTGCTGCGAAACCTGTTTTTCGGCATGCCCAGCTCCCGGTTCGCGGTACCCCTTGGCAACCCCGGCATCTCCGGCATCCCCGGCACCCCGTTGGCAGCGGGGTGTTAAACGCTGGGCTCTTTTAAGCATTGTCTTGCCCATTGTTTTCGCACAGCACTCAAAATATTATCAAAATACTTATCAAACAATAAAGTAAACTTACGCGCAGATAGGCAGCGGGGGGTGTTGGGTGTTTGGTATCGGATATTAGGGTTAGCTTTGGGGTTAGGTCTCGTGCCGAATGGGCTCTGGCTCTCCCTCTATGTAGATTTATTTGATTTATATACATTTTTGGTCGGCTTATCGCACCGATCAAAACTCAAACCGCACGCGACCTTCATAAAAATGTTGCCCTCTTTTGAACAAAAGTAATTTTCAAATTATTTCCAGCAGCTTTGGGGTTGCCAATGGAATTTGATTTCGCATTCTGATTTCGACTTGTCCAGGGTGTCGTTTGACACGACACAGGGACGAAAGGACGCAAGGACGAAATCGACAAGCGACAAGCGACAAGCGACAGGCGACAGGCGACAACGAATGTTTATCAAAACAAGCAAATCGCATAAAAATTGAGCCATTGTCAAGGGTCCATCTCGCCGCGCTGCCTGGTCCACAGGGGTTGGGTCTAGGTGGGGGTTGTTTGCATTGCCGCAAAAGACGCGCAGGGTTTCGATCTGATCCTAAGCCTCGATTAGTTATTATTATAGACGCATTTAAGCCATTATAAATTTCGAGTGCCATTCATTTGTTTTATTTGGCTGTCAAGTCATCTTCTATCTCTTAACTGGCCGATCTTCGCCTCTGACACTAAATGTTTTCATATCATTTCCTAATTTGTTTAATTTGCACTCTGTCCACCTCCTTCTGAATCCAAGTAACTTCTTTAATTGCCAATTTCCATCAATATGCACAATTATGGCATGCATCACTCCGAACTCTGTCTGGGATTAGTACTCCGCGCTTCAACCTTAACTATTATCTGCCTTCTAAGTCTTTTATATCTTACTTTGTTATATATGTTCTTAAAACCTTTTCTTTTCTTAAAATACGCTCTTAACTTATCTAATATATATTATTTGCTACTCACACCATTTGAAACCTCGGCTTAGTCCAGGCCAGGCCTTACTATTACCAGTCCAGTCCTGGCATTCGAGTCTGCTTTCTTCCAGCTCATCTACCAAGGTCTGCTATATAGTTCATTTATTCTCAGCTTAACTTCTTCACTTAAGGTTTTTCTATACATTAAATTAAGATTTACATTTCTCATTCTCTATGCCTGTCTGATTGTATCTAAGACGCATTGCTCTTCATTGAGGATCGAGCTCCCTTGCTCTCTCTCTCCCTCTCTCTCTCTCTGTCTTTATGCGTATATTCTTACAAATATTCCTTGTCCCAACTCCTAACTAACTCTCTTATAAATTCTTTCACTCGCTTCATCTTCATCTATGGCAATACATTGATATCCTCCCCCAGCCAAGTAGTCACAATTTCACGTTTATTCCAATTCCACTTCCCACTCCGAAGCATTCCGCTTTTAACGTTGCCCACCTCATCTTCTCACGCTCACAACAACAACAACAATGGGAGAAACAACTATTAGCTGGCCACTTTGGGCTGGCAACTGGCGCTAATCCCGACAAGCCACCAACAAAGGCCGAGCCGCCTCCAGAGACGCAAATCCTTGTCGATTGCTCACTTTAATGCGCGACATCCTGCAAAGCTGCCCGGTTTCCCTTGCGCCTCCTTTCATTTCCACTTCGACTTCCACTTCGACTTCCACTGCCGTTTGCCATTGCCGAACGCATTCCCGGTTCACTATTTACGTCATGTTGTACATGTTAAGCCGACAAATCGGTTGCGATTGATTAAAGTGTGTCCTGGCAGCAACCACCCAAAATGTCTCGCCCCGTGCCGGGCCGATTGCAATCTTGACTTCATTATCGGCTTTTCGAAATTTTTGGAAAATTTGAAATCTGGCCAACGTTCGAGCGGGTCGCTAAGCTAAGCCGCTGGCGGCGTTCACCTTCGGTCGAGCCGAGGCCAACTTGCCTGTGCGTCCTGCAAGGACTGCTCCTGGCGTGAAATTTGTCATATCCTTATCCAAGCATCTGGCTGGTGGTTGTTGCGCGAAACATATTTCACTGGGCCAGGCCAAAGGAGGCGTGAAATCTGCCCGCTGCCGTGTCGAAGCTGCAAAGCCCCGACGTGCGCGCATCGCAAGGATTTGCCAGGTTGCCAGCCAAAACATCCGGGTCCCAGTGGAGCACTAGACAACTGCGGTGGCTGTCCGTGAAATCGCAGCGTGCGTCCAGGATTACGCAAATTTGAGCTGTGTGTGCGTGGAGCTTAAGCCGGAAGCACAACAGCTCTCTCGGTTAGCCGGTAGTGCGGCTTCGGATTGTAGGGTGCACCTTGGAGGTGTGTGTGTTTTGGAGGGTACAGAGTGTAGTTTGTAGCTTGCTGGATGCAGCTTGTTAGAAGTGGTATGCAAATCATAAAGGGTAGGGTATTAGGCTAAGATGTTGGTTGTAGTTTATAGGGTGCAGGGTGCACGAGCTGCAGGCTAGTGTGCGGAGTGTAGATGTAGGGTAAGGTAAGGTTTCTTATTGGATGCAGGATGCAGGGCTGATATCGAAAGTGTTAGATATATAGCGTGAGGTAGAGGTTGTTTGTAATTGGATGTAGGATACAGATGTAAGATACAGGGTGTCCATCGTAGGTGCTGCCTGGCACAGTTCACTTCTTGATGAATGTACTTCTATGTATATCAGGAAGATGTACAACCTGATGCCCAACTCCTTGATGAATGTTACTGAAGGAGTAATCAATATAAGGAAAAGGGAATAATGTACAGGATACAGTCTGAAGGAAGTAGCATATTGGAAATACAGTTGGTTGGGTAAAAGGTAAGCGCTAGCTGCAGGTCTGCAGGTATTACAATAAGGAAGAATGTGGATGATTAGATGTATAAAACTGGAGAATCTGTTGTATACAGAAAGAAGTAAGCTCGTGATACAAGTGGAAGCGAGCAAGTTGCAAGCTCTATTCCGTAGGGGGCAAGCTGTGAGGTAAATGCCACCAATTGTGGCATACAGGGTGCAAATATTGCGATGATGGGCGTGGGGTGCGGCGGGCACAGACTGGTTGGGCGGAGGGCAGGGGTAGTTGGCTCCGTGGATTGCTCCACTTGCTCCATCGAACACTTGCACTAATTACAATTGCAATTACGCGTCGTGCGAATTGCGAATCCGCGTCCGCATCGAAGCGCATGGGAGCCAAAATGCGTTCGCACTTCCCATCATTAGGCCGTATGACTGATGGGGAAAGGGGGGGAGGGGGTTGCATGCGTTGCATATTAATCAAATTAGCTCCAATTTTTTTTAAGCTTCTGCTTTTTCTGGGTTTTGCTCGCCTTTGGCTTAGGCGACGTCTCGTTTTTTTGTGTGTTGTGCTCGGTTTTTTTTTTCTTTCTTTTGCCCTGCCGATCGCAGAAATCATTTTAATGACATCGCGACTGGCAGCAAACAATTGAGTTGTCAACTGTTGGGGCTGGCTACCGGCGGGGCGTGGCAGCTGGGGCGTTGATGACATTAATAAAACGCAACGCGCATATGCAAAAGCCAGCAAAGGCAGGCAAAACAAAAAAAGAAAAGAAGTACACAACTGCAACGGCAACAATGTTAATTACCAAAGCCGAAGCGACAAAATTGTAACAGTGGCAATGCCTGCGGCAGCCCAAAAGTGGGCGTGGCAGCAGCAGCTGGACCAGCTCCACGCCGCTCGGCCTGGCCTGGCCTGGCCTGGCCTGGGCATATTATGTGGAGCAGCACGGAAACGGCCCAAGGCCGAACAGTTGGAGCGCATTAATTGCCATCGCCCCAGCCCGTTGCCAGCAGAGCCGGGAGCCAAAAGAAGCTGCAGCTCGAGAATGCGGCACAGCGATTGAGGGCACCCTTGCCACACCACACCACAACACACACCCCTTCCCCTCTCTGCTGTTGCCCAACCAGCCATCGCTCATTGAGTGTGTGTAGCTTAGCGCTTATGAAAATGAATGAGGCCACAATTTGTGGCAGCAAATGCCTCACGCCTCACGCCCCACGCCCCACGCCCATGCCACCTTGCCACCTAAAGCAGCCATAATGAAAGCCACTGATGACTTCTACGTGTCCATCAAAAGCGGCTGCATATTGGCACCGGGCTGTGCTGGTTTGGGCGGCCATTCTGTGCCTGGGCGCCAAATGATTTGTGCCACCAAATCGGGCCAGCAATTTGGCAACTGATGCGATTTGTGAGCGGCGCCAACAACAACAATAACAACAGCAATTCGGCAGCCCGCCCAAAAAGCCCGTAAGTCCCCTCATATAGGGCTTGATGAGTTGCCGGCGCTGCTCTTGTATCCGTAATAATGCCATCCATAACCAGATAGAATAATAACATAGAGCTATATGATATGTTATACCGACAATTAAGAGATTTTGCTCAGCTGTAGAACAAATTTGTTCAAGACATCTTGATAGATCAAAAAGGTAATGCAGGAACTTAGTCTTTGACGGTTCCTCTCCATGGAAGATATATGTTCTATGTACTGTCTGTAAACTAAGGACAGGTCTATGCATAACTTAATTATGATACCCCTTAAAATGTGAAAGTATTTTGCATAACATCTGATAGAAAGATGGACGACAGGACTGCATCTACTCGACTGTTGATTCCGATCAAGAATATATGTGTCTGATGTCGGCGACGTTTTCTTCTTCGAGTCTTCATCGAATGATTTTTGTGCAAAATGTAAATGTATGTAACAGGCAGACAGGAAGCAGCTCCGACCCCATAAAGTATATACATTCTTGATCAGCATCAATAGCCGAGTCGATCTAGCCATGTCCGTCTGTCTGGCCGCTCGGCCGGTCGTCCGTCTGTCCGTAGGTATGAACGCAAGGATCTCAGAACCTATAAGAGCTAGAGACTGAAATTGAAATTTTAGCTGTAGGTCCTTTTAGTGCCTACGCAGATCGAGTTTGTATCCTATCTATACTCGATATCGACATCCTGTTTTTTGAGCAAGAAACTTGCTTTCTAAAAGAAAACAAACTATTTATATAGTATGTTTTGTATACCCTTGTAGAGGATGCTATAAATTTGCCATGCAATCAACAGACGAGTTTTAATATCCATGTCCGTCCATCTGCCGTCTATATGTGTGTCCATCTATAAATCTGTCCGTCCGCCCGTCCGGCCGTCTGATTCTATGCGAACTAGTTCCTCAATTTCAAAGCGATCGTCCTTAAACATTGCCTAGGTCCGTCTTTCTGTTTTGGGCAGTACTTTATATACACTATATCATATAGTTGCCAAAGCAACGATGGATCGCAAAGTAGAACCAAGCTATCTTGATCAACCCAGGCATTTACTATTTATACTATGCTGCTTATGATGATCTTAAGATCGTATTACTTTAGTATGTTCTGATTTTCGAGCTATTTTTACATCGGCAAAATCTGTAAGGCAAGTGTCAACAAGGGCATTAAATGTTCAGCGTGCCAAAGGTATTCTTACTCTTACTTACTTACTAATTAAGGCCCAGATGCCATATCTATCCACCTGTGATTGGAGCGTCATTTTCCTTAAAAATGTCCAAAGTGACCGAAAACTATTTACAATCTTTATAGTTATTGTTATTTATAGAGAGCAACAAATCTTAGGTCTGTCCCCATATGGGTTTTGTTGTGGACTTTTCTTTTCGCTGTACTCAAAATGTTTCAATTATGACTTCTGCCAACTGGTTTGGGTACGCGGATTGTTTCTACGGGCACATATTTGCACAGCCTGAAACGTAATGATATGTTACCATTTTAACGGAGACGGGGCCCTTGGGCCACGCCCACTTTCTCGAATGGGCCACAAAGGAGAGAAGAAATAAAGGTCGCGCCATTTGCGGCTAATTTTGTAAATCATGATATCGTAATTAATTTTTGCAGCCCGCAACACAAAACTCAAAAGTCGGCGTCGACTGCGGTGTCGGCAACGACTGCGGCGTCAGCATCTTTAGCGAGAAATCCTACAGACAAAAACCAATTAATATTTGAGCAATGCTCCTGCGGCAACAATTAAAGTCAACGGCAACAACAAACCACAACAGCAACAGCAACAACAACAACAGCAACAACAACAACAACAGCAACAGCAACAAAAGCAGCTCAAGAACAAGATTTTTATTGAGATCTCAAAGATGCAAAGTGATTTGAATTTGATTGTGCCGCGCGTGCGCTTCACCCAGGCTGTGCTGCTCCCCCTGCCCCTCTGCCCCCCCTGCTGGATGCCCTCTGCTGGCTGAGCAGGGCTCAGGTGTGTGCGAGTGAGACCGACGGACCGACGGACGCAGTGGGGCGCAAAAGGTGTGAAAACCCTGCTGCGTTTTAAATGCAAGCTAATAAGAACAGGCACAGCCATGGCTGGGATCGGGTTCACCTTCGTGATCGCGGTGCAGGGGGCCCGGGGATAAAGAGAACTACATGCACCTAAACGAGTCCAGATCTGAGGCCGTTTGGTCGTGATCGTTACAAGCGACCGACAACCGACAACCGACAAGCAACAACCGACAACCGACGAGACCGAGACAGCCATGACCAATGTAAGGTTCGTTTGTCGATGCCAAAATGCATTTTATTTTTTAATAGCTGGTTCCGAAATTTCACAACAAAAGAACGTGAGCCACAATGCGTATTCATGTCGGATCGTTAAACGAATACAATGTGTAATAATATGCATAAAATGTGAATTTATTGATTCAATTCAACATTGATGTAATCGCATTTTGGTTGTCAGCCAGAGTCCCTGCTCGTGTTGAGCACGATTTTAGTTTAAGTTAAGGCAATTTAATGAATTGGAGGGGAATGCACTATTTCTGATGCTAGTTTACAAGCGAAACAAGCTTTTAATACAAATTATTGAAAGTCCCTGCTCGGGCGCCAAGTTCCAATTGGGGAAGTACATGTGAGTAGCGTCTAAGGCTAGACGTTAATGGATTCAAATTCGGTATACCTCCAAGAATCCTAGACACAACAAGTCAATTAAGCTTGAAGTAAATGTTCTTAAAAGTCCCTGCTCGGGCGCCGAGTTCCAGTCGGGGAGGTACATTTGAGTAGCGTCTAAGGCTAGACGTTTATGGATTACATTTCCTTATACCTCCAAGAAACGCAGTTCACAACAAGTCAATTAAGCCTGACTTATAAGTAATTAAAAGTGCCTGATCGTGCGCCAAGCTCAAATCGAGACGTTAATCGATTCAAATTCCGTATACCTTCAGAAAACGTAGCATACAACACATAAGCTTGAACTAAATGTGTTTAAGAGTCCCTGCGCGGACGCCAATAGAAAATTAAATGATTTTCAAAGTTCCCGGTTTCTTATATGTAATAATGTATACTTTATTTTTTGACAACACAAGCAACAGCATTGCATCTCTGTAGCTTAAAACCGTTTAGCTTAACTTAAGCTTGAAATAAAGAAAATATGTCCCTGCTCGGGCGCCGAGTAAAACCTTAGTGAAAACATGCGAGAGCTATATGAGTCGAGACATATACAGATTGAATACTCTACATTTCTTAGAGTCCCTGCTCGGGTGCCAAGGAAACATTTGCTTGCCTTGCATAGTGCAAGGGTTTCTATAATCGGTAGATAAGCACTTTTCTGACTTCATAAACATCAGTTTGGAAGCTGTTTAAATTAACTTAAAAAAACTTCAATGTTTGAGCTTACAAAAAGAATCTTGTCCCTGCTCGGGCGCCAAGTGGAGGAGGCAGCCAGACTTGCGGCATGTGAAGTGCTTAACTAAGAGTTATAATACGTTTAAAATACAATCACTTAGCTGTGTATAAGTTAAAATTTGCACCACAAATTGGTCAGCTAATGCAGCCAAGTCAGCCAAGGCAAATAATAAACCGCAAAGGGCCTGGCATGGCATCATTGGGAATGCGAATGGGTATGGGAATGGGGCAAACGTGACGGCAACGAGCGGCTGGGGAGCGAAATCAAATCAAGCGACAAATAAATGTAACAAATACGACAACAACATCCAGTTACAAGGCATCGTCGACGAGGGGGCGAGGGGGGGGGGGGGGGGGGGCTGGGAGGCCAAACACAACAGGAAGGACATGAAACGGCCAAACAACGGAGTCAGCCACAAAAGTCGACCTCAAAACGGCTGCCTAAAAACTCAATTACATAACAATCTGTTCACATTTTTTCACACACCATCAACTTTAAATGAGCTCGCTGAGCGAGGACAAGGGCAGCGACAGAGCGCGA
Source organism: Drosophila kanekoi (assembly GCA_037075305.1). NCBI lineage: Eukaryota > Metazoa > Arthropoda > Insecta > Diptera > Drosophilidae > Drosophila > Drosophila kanekoi. The sequence goes on from JBAMCE010000451.1 coordinate 11,469,572, forward strand.
GAGAGAAAGAGAGAGAGAGAGAGAGGGGGGGAGAGAGGGAGACAGGCGAGGGCTGCTGGGCACGTCGCCAAGCTAAAAATGAGCAATGCCAAAACGGTGGGCGGTGGGCGGTGGGCGGTGGGCGTCGGGTGCTGTGTAAAGGCACTCGAAATCAAATTACGAGCCCGCAGCCACAAGGAAGCGCAGTCGACGCCCCAAACTGAGGGTAGCACGGTCTAGCCAGGACAACAACAACAACAACAACAACAACAGCAACAACAGCATGAGCAACAACAACAATCACGTCGAGGACACACAAATTACAATGTAATTTATTTGCCGCCAGCGTCGCGAGACGCAGTCCGGACTCGGAGGCAGCAGGAAAGCAGCAGGAAATGCCAAACAGAAGTTGGCGTTAGAGAAAATCAATCGCGACAGCTAATGAGAATGCGAATGAGACGATGGCCACATTTGCCCATTTGGTAGCTGGCAGCACCATCAAACTGGCCAATGAATGTCAATTGTTGTCGTCGTCATCGATGAAAACGGAAAGCAAAAACCAGAAGCCAGAAGCCAGAACCCAACTGATGGCATTGTTTAAGGAGCAACTGTTTGCACTGTATTTCACTTGAGTCTGTGCACTTTCACTCGAAGTTGGCGACAGGAATTCTGGAATTTCTTTATTTTTATACCTTGCTTTGGCTCTCTCTTCAGCGTTCTCTTTGTCAATTATGCTTTGTGCCGCATTCTTAAACGTTTTACTGCCCGCAATGCGATGGGCTGGTTTAGTGATGTAAGAGTACGTCGATATGTCGATTTATCGATAACATTTTACCAATTTTAACGCGATGTTTTTGCTTTCGATGTTTCGATACACAAACGGATGGATTAGTTATGTAAAAGTGCATCGATCTGTCGATTTATCGATTAGTATTTGATCAATATTAACTCGAAGTTTTACTTTCGATGTTTCGATACACAAACTATGAAATAGTTATGTAAAGGTACATAGACATGTCGATTTATCGATATTAATTTATCGATGCCTTTTGATATCAATGTAAACAATATAATATATAAGCTCGATTCAAATTCCTGCTCTCTCTGGCATTCCTTCTCGACTTTTAAGCTCTATTTTGCTCTGTAATCGAGTATCACGCAGTCGACTGCACCCGTTCGCAGTTTCTTGACTTGTTTTTTGGCAAAGTTTTTGACTTCTTGTGTTGTTCTGTGCCAAGTCAATGCAGTTTGATGGGGCCTATGACGAATTTCCATTCACGCAGCCTCGCTCGTCTCTGCTGGTGGGCGTCATATTTAATTGGCTCAACGTTCATGGCCGACCTCGCCCTAGAGAAAAGCAACTTGGGCTGCGAACGATGTGCTTTAAGATTGGAAGAGAATTTCTATAACAATTATGGTGAGCTTCAAGCTAGTATATCTATTTTCCGATGTTCCCAAAGCTTTATAGATGTGCTTGAAGCTGTCTGTGACTAGCTTTAAGACTGTGAAACTACAGCAATAGTAGAAGAGACATATATTATACTTCATAAAGCACGATATAAATAAGCTCTATCATGCTCTCACAAAAATTGAAGATGAAGCTTTGCTTGTGCTTCAAACTGGCATATAGGGTATTCTCTCGTCGTATATGTGTGTGATTGCTCAACAAAGCTCAGTTCCCTTAAGGTTTTAAGCAGCTTTTGATCAGTGCTTTGAACTCTCATGTAGGGTATGGCTTAGTCGTATGAAAGCTCTGTTCATGAAAGCTCTGTTCCATCCAAGCACTAGATGAGGACTTTATGAGTTCGCTTCTGCCTTTAACTATCATATAGGGTATTGTGAAGTCGTATATTTGTCTGATCATATGTTCGAATGTAGATTGTTCAAAACTTAACTACTTAACCTAAAGCTTAAATTAAAGCTTGGGGCAAAGCTTTGTCGCTTTTTCTTGTGTTTCTAACTTACGTATAGGGTATTGCGTAGTCGTTCATTTGTGATTGTTTGCTTATCATTTGTCCGTCGAGTGTCAAATGAAGTTTCGAACTTGTGTGCTAACGATATTGTTGACAAGCATCGGGCTTCAAGCTCTGTTTGTGTGTGTGTCTGAGTGTGTTTTAGTGTGTGTGTGTGGCTAAGCTGCTCCACAACCAACGCCCCCACCCCCCTTCCAACATACCCTGCCCATTGCCTCCCCGCTGCCCCCTTATAACTAGCAGGGCCCTCTCTCTGGTTGTTGTTGTTGCCGCAATTATTCATAATTCGTGGGCTCATAAAAATAAATGGCTGCTTAACGTAATTGCCATAATTTCGTGTGACTTGACTTTGCCTGCTGGATGCAGGCACCAGCAGCAACTACAACAACAATAACTACAACAATAGGAAGATGAGGAAGAGCGCCACAAGCAGTGGCAGGGGCAGGGGCACACTCACCGAGGGGTTGTCCTGGCCTGCATTCAAGCGACTTTTTACGAGCAACTGCAGCAGCAGCGGTAGCAGCATCATTTGCCCCCTTTTGTGTATTTGTTGGCCAGTGGGCGTGGCCCCGTTGCCGTACCAAATTAGCGACACATGTGTTTTGTTTTCCTCCTTTTTTTTTGCGGCTGTTCCATTGCCAAAAATGAAAATAAAGAGCACACATTATAATAATCAGGCGAGGCAGAAGCAGCAGCAGCAGCAGCATCAGCTCGAATATGTTGCGCTGCATCTGTTGATCCTTGCCGCATTCAGTGTCAAGTGGGCGTGGCATTGAGTTTTGATATGCTGCGGCCACATTATGGCTATGGCCTATCTGTTCCCTGTCACATTGACGAGCAATTAACACGGCCATTTGCGGTTTGATTTAATTGAATGCGCAACTGTTGCGATTCTTCGAATGCCATTCTGGCAAATCGGTGGCAAGTGCCCCGAGTCTGCCACAAGCTGAGCAAATTTGGGTGCTATTCACATTTAAAGTTAAAGACTATGTTGCTAATCAAAATATCATAGATAAAAGTTAGCTGAGAAGCTGGTCGAAAGAAATACGACATGAAACTGTCTGTGTGTGAGAGCAGAGAGCGAAGGAAAAGAAAGGAGGAAGGGGAGAACTAGAAGGGTTCATCATTTATTAGGGCATACTTAATATAGTTATCGATATTATTCTGATTGCTTTGATCGATATCTATAATCGATTAGGAATGGGCAAAGATGGGTAGGAAGGGAGAGGGAGAAAGAGAGGAGAGTTAGAAAGCGGAAAATAGAAAGAAGTCTTTTTTAGGTTCTTCTTCTTAATATAGTTATCGATGCAATTTACATTGTGTTGATCGATATCAGCACAAAGTTGAGTGAAAGCTGAAGAAGAAGATGCAGAAAGAGAGAGAGAGAGAGACGAAGATAGAAAGAAAAACAGTTTGCTTTTTAGGTTCTTTTTCGAATGATAGTTATCGATCAGTTTTAAAATTGCTTAGATCGATATCAACATGAATAAGCTCTCGAGCCGATTTAAGATAAGCAAAGTTAAATGGGAGAGAGAGAAAGAGGTTAAGCTAGATAAAGGGGAGAAAGGCAGTGGAACTATGCGAATATATATGTAATTCCTCGGAATGCTATCAATTATTTATGGATGTTATTTCGATTAACAATCGGTACAAGTATCAAGTGCTAGGTGAGACACAAATACCTTAAGAATGATAAGAATCAATCAATATTGTTCCTTAATGAGAATAATTCTCCGAAGAGAGACTCTATGCTCTTCGTGCCTTGTTTATATATACATATACCGTATCTCTTCATATTCTCTTAATTCGATCCATCTAGCTCCATTAACCTCCATTAATCCTTCTCATCAAGATCTAATCATAATTTGCCGTCTATCTCTAGATAGATGTTCTCTTGAATTTTTAAAAACAGTTAGGAAGCGCCTATCAGCGGGTTTTAACTGTTTGTAATTTCCTGTGCTCTATTCCCGCATCATCAACTTCATCATCAACATCATCATCATCATCATCATCATCAGCATCTTCTTCTTATTCTTCTTAGCCTATATCATTGCTTGAGCGTCCCCTGGTAACACTTGATGTGACAATCAAACGGCAATTTCTTGAAACACTCGCAAAAGCATCGCAGCAATTGTCAGTTGTTGGCCACAGTAAATGTCCCAGACTGAGCGTGAAATTTCCCAGTATTTCATTGACAGTTATTTCCCAGTATTGCCCGAACGCCAGCACCAGCGCAATCTTATGACAATATATCTTTCTATTGAGGCTTTGCACTGGATATTTGTATTATTTGTGTTATGTGCGATAATTGTGCCTAAGAGAAGATTTTATTATTATTGTTTTTTTTTTAATATTTAAAATGAATTTCATTTCAATTCAATTGGAGCTCTATTAAACTAATCGCAGATGAAAAAATCGGCAAAAAAAGACAATCAAAGCGAAACGAAGCTTAAAATTCTTAACTTCTTTTGGATAAATACAGATATACTTAATCTGGCAAAGTCATACATGGTATATGGAGTAATTCCCATGCTTTTCTCGACTTATTTACACCTCTATCTTATTATCTTAAGTCTTGTCTGCGTCTTATTGAATTTTGCTAATAGGTTGCTTATATGTCTTTTATAGGAATTCTTTAGTTCTGAGCTGTTATTTATTGAAAATCTTCATCTTTATTTTGTTGAACTTTTCTTGCGGCTGTTAATCATTTATTGAACTAAGTATTTTTAGCATAAAATCCCTTTACTTCATAATTAAAGCCACAAAGAAGCAAATATCGCAATGCTTCATTTATATCCCAAATTCAGGCAACATGCAGAATATACGTAAATGCAAAATTAATGCATAATAAGTCCTTATATTAGCCTCGTCTTACTAATTTTATGCGAAGTAAACTCAATTGCAAATATAAACAGACTCAAACACAATCCCAATTCAAGCTGAGCAATTATAACTTATGTATAATAAGAAGGCAAATATGATTATAAATTGTGCTAGAAAACACAAGAGTTTTCTATACCCTTGAAGAGGGTATTGCAGCTTTGTCATGAATTGTGTAACTCATAGAAGGGGACATCTCCGACCCCATAAAGAATATCTATTTTGGATCAGTATGAACAGACGAGTTGATATAGTCACGTCTGGCTGTCTATATGCCCACAGACAGCACATGTTTCGGATGCCCCCGAATCGGACCAATACAACACAGGAAAACGTTTTTTCTATCTCAAGATATCTGACACAAGCTCGACATTTGTAAGTTTCATCATGCTCTCCTCAAAGAAGTATTTTCAGCATTTCATTATGCACACAAAAGGTAAAGGTAAAAACAAGGGTATCTTCGGGATGCCGAAGATATGCTCGCTTGCTTACTCCTCTTTCTTTTTTTATTTATTTTTTTGGTGTTGCTTATAAAAACCATCAAAAATAGTAATTATAATAACAATGACAATAATAATAGTGATAATGATAATAATAGTGATAATAATAATAATAATAATAATAATAACAATAATAATACTAATACTTATACTAAAACTAATACTAATACTAATACTAATACTAATACTAACACTAATACTGATACTAATACTAATACTAATACTAATACTAATACTAATACTAATACTAATACTAATACTAATACTAATACTAATACTAATACTAATACTAATACTAATACTAATACTAATACTAATACTTATACTAACACTAATACTAATACTAATACTAATACTATTACTAATACTCATACAAATACTAATACTAATACTAATACTAATACTCATACTAATGCTAATACTAATAATAACTCTAATAATAATATTATATATCATGCATATCACATATAAACTACCATATTATTATATCATATAAGGAATACATCTGAGGAATATAAATCCTTGCGTTGCCCCCGCTTGGCCTCATGTCTTTGCGCTTTGCTCTCGTGTTGTTGTTGTTTATTTTTTGTCTTATATTTTCTGGTTGTTTTTCATATTATTTCCGCTCTTGTGGCATGTGGCAGGCAAGTCTCCGGGGGGCTTATGTTCCTGTTTCCGGCTAGTCAGAAAAACTTTGCCAGCTACCTGCTCCAAAAACTTTTCGCTTTACCAAAAACTTTTCTTCGCTTTTCTCTTCTGTTTTCTCGCCCCTCCATTTTTCTATTTCTCTTCTGTTTTCGTTTTTTGCTTTGTAGGGGGTGGGTGGGTCAGGGTAACCACAAAAAATAATTAAAATTCATTCATTTGATTTGCAGCTGTGTGGGCGCAGGGTGAAAACTTGCCCCTTCAACACGATGCAACTGATGGCTGCCATTTTGTGCGAGGCAAAAACAACAGCAGAATATAATGAAGGCGAAAAGCTGCGTGGGGGAGGCGGGGAGGAAAACGGAAAAACTTTTTGCAACAAACTGTAGCAGAATTAATTAAGTTTTCGTACGCATGAAAATTGTATTAACAACGCGCAGAGCGGCCGACAGGTAAGCGAAGGGATTTGGGCAGGGGGTGGTGGAGGGGCTGTATAGGTAGGCGGGCCGGGGAGCTCAGTGTCGTCCACTGGCGTTGTATGTCATTAATAAAATTAACACCAGCAGACACATGTGACACGGAACAGCTTGACAGAGCGGCTCCATGAGAGACAAACAGAGAGTGGGTGGGAAGGGGAAAGAGGAAGAGGAAATGCAGCTCTCAGAAGAGCAGCGGCTGCTGCAGTGAGAGGGGGTGGCTTGGGTGGTAGCTGGGGCTAGCTGCAGCAACTGACACAGCAGCAGCGCAAAGAGCAGAGCAATTAAGTAACCTGCCAACAAAACAGTTGACACTGCAACGACAGAAGGAGAGAGGGGGGTGGGTCGGTGGGTGGTTGGGCAACCAGGCGCTGGACAGGTAGGGGGTGTGGCAACCAGCAACTGTCGACTTTTTGGGGGTGGCTGGCGAGCTTTTGGGCTAACGAAAAAATATGCTTTATAGACGCCCCACAACAATGACATTGATTGCTCAGCTTTTAGCCAGCTTTGCTGGTTGGTGGGAGGGTGGTGGGGCGGTGGGGGTGGTGTAGGGTGGCTTTGGGATGCTGCAGAGCAAATGGGTTAAGTGCTGCCGCGCTGCTGCTGTTGCAGTCACAGTCGGCGTCGTCGCTGGCAGCGCTAATAAAATGAATGATTCATGCGCAGGCCACACTCACATACACACACACACACATACACACACATACACACACACATACACACACATGCACACACAGAGAGACGACTTGAAGCTGTAGCTTCGGCTTGGAGTCGCAGGCGTAGGCGCAGCAGGAGAACGAGGCGTTTATGTTAACAAATTAAAAGCAAATTGGCCGCCGTTGTGTCTGCCGCTAGCATCAGGCTATAGCTGGCTCGCTCGCACCCGTCCCGAGTGCAGGCTGCAGCTCCCAAGGGTTCAGAGCACACACATTTTAATTGAAAAGAGTGCCAAAAAACAAAAACATATGTACAAAAATATACATATTACATTTTAAGAAGAACTAAATAGTTAAAACGTTAAGAATCGCGCAAAGAAACGCGCGCGTTTTTCTTAGGCTGCTTGTGTAGATGTAGGTAGATGTGGGTGGGTTTGTGGGAGGCGTAGAAAATATCGTTTGCTAATTAATTGTTAACGAATTTTCATTTTCTATTTGGCGCTGCGAAATTGCCATTTATGGTTATTGGAAGCAGCAAACGTAGCGCAGCGCAGCGCAGAGGGACTGCTTAAGGGCGTGTGTTTGTGTGTGTGTGTGTGTGCGGGTGAGGTTCGAGGGGGGCGAATTGAATGCGCCGCGTCGACGCTGGCTGAGAGTGGAGCATAATAATTTGATGTGGCGCAAATTGAAAAATGCTGCATAACTCCGCCCTTGGAAAAGTTGCACACACAGACACACACAAGTACGCACGCACACTTGCAGGCAAAAGAAAATTGAAAACTCTTCAAGTCGTTTTTGGCAATGGCGCCTCAGCCACTGCGAAAATTCCCAGTATTCATAAAGCAGCCAAACAGCCAATGAAAGTGCCCAGACGATAGCTATTTGTCTCGCTCACACTCAAGCTTGCGACCAGTGACTCCATGTTGAAAATGGCCAGGCACAAGCATACACACACACTCGCATGGGCAAGGCAGCATTTCTTTTAAATGAATTACCCAGGGACGACGCCGCAGCGTTGGCAGCAGCAGCAGCAGCGGCAGCAGCAAGTTGATCAAAATTGAAACAGGCGACGCTGCGCATATAAAAATTAAGTGGTTGTTGCTTTTTGATGAATTTCCAGCTCGCTCGCACACACAGACACACACACAGACGCATACACAAGCGCGCACACCCGCTCACACACTGAAAAGCGAGCGCAACAACATGGCAACAATCTCTGCTTGCGCTTGACTGCGCTGCCGCTGCTCGTTTTGGTTGGTGTTGGTGCGGTGGTTGTGCCCCGCTGTCTGGCTCGCTCTTTTCGGGGCGCTCTCTCGCTCACGCGCGCTCTGCGCGCCTGGCGCAGACGTTGACGCTGACGCAGCCGAGCGTGAAACTTTTGGTTTCCTCGCTTGGCGCGTCGTCAGCGGCGCTCAGTTCAAATTGAATTTTCATTGCGAGCGTTTGCGTCGTCTGCCGCTGTTAGCCGCTGTCGCACACACACATACACTCGCACACACAAAATCGCACCCTCTCACTCGCTCTCGCCCACTCTCCCTGTCTGTCCACATATTTGCACACACACGGCTGAAACTATAAATTTGAGAGTCGCGCTCAGTGTGCTGTGTGTTTTGTTTTTGCATTTTTGCACGCCGGCCGACGGCAAACGCAACTCTGTGTGTTCCATTAAATTAAATATATATCTGTATATATATAAATGTGTGTGTGTAGTTAAATGTTTATTGTTTTTTTTTTGGGCACGTTAAACTGCAACTAACGGTAAACGGCGCCCAGATGGGACAAGTGCATACACGTGTGTCCAGTGTTAAGTGCGTGTCCGTGTGTTGAACAACTTTAAGGCGTGGGCCATAATGGTACTAGAGCAACAACAACAGCCAACAACAGCAACAACACGAACATCAACGGAGAGCAAAAAGCTCAATAACAATAACAATAATAACAATAACAATAACAACAACAGCAGCAGCAGCAACAACAACAACAACTTCAGCTTCAAGCAGGAGGACAACAACAGCTGCGATCCAACGGATTTTAAGCGCCAACGAACAAGTCACAGCTCGAGTCACAGCTCGAGTCACGGTCATAGCCTGCACAGCCATTTGGCAGCCACGCCGCCGCAGCTGCAGCAACGCCTGAGCGGCGCCTCCGCTCCACATAATCCAGCTGCAGCTGCAGCAGCAGCAGCAGCCGCATCAGCCGCTGGCAGCAGCAACAGCAGCAGCAGCAACAGCAGCGGCAGCGGCAGCATCAGTGCGTCCGTCGCCATGCCGTCGGAGGGACTGCATCCGACGGCCGCTTTGCAGCTTTATGCTGCCGCCGCACAGCTGGCGCCCGGCGGCGTGCGCGTCCCACCCTGGGGAACCTTTCTGCCATTCAACATGACCGGCGTCTTTGGGCCGAACGGTTCGTTTTTGGGCCGTCCACGCTTCGAGGCAACGGCCGGCGGACATCCCACCACAGCCGCTGCAGCAGCGGCGGCTACCCAAATGGCCGCGGTCAATGCCAGCAATGCGTTCGCCAATCTCACCGGGCTGAGCGCCGCGGCGCTGCGCAATGTCAGCGCCGCCCAGACGACAGCCGTGGCCGCCGTCGCCAGCACCGTGGCCACCATACAGCATCGCCTCATGATTGGCAACCGGCAGAGCCTGCCGCCGGCGGGTCCGCCCAGCGAGGGCTCCAACGAGGACGGCGGTAAGTGCATAGACTAAGCGCCAATTCGGCTTGAATCGTAGTAGAAAACATATATAGATCTTTTGTTGGGTTTCTGGAGAGGATCTACTGCATAAATCCTGTCGAGGTATTTGCTATGGAGCCGTGTTATCAAAGGGTCTCAGAGTTAACTTCCGTGCTTTAAAGCTAACATCCGATTGATAAAGAAAATCTTTATATACCTCTTTATGATTCATATATTATTATATGGTATGCCAACAATTTGGTGTAGAAAGACTTGAATATATGTTCTATATATTCCATATATTTCATTTATGCGTGCATTTACATTTATCGAAAGATCGAGAAAGACCTTCATGATATTGATCCTAAATGAGCTATCGATGATTCGAAGGGAACGAAAGGCGTCCCATTTTAGGAACTTTAAATGGTTACAACTTTGAAACTAGCTCTTATGAGATCCAATAGCTGAAGTAATGATCGATTTTTATCGATTTTACGTATAGAAATAGAACGAGTTGTCGATGATTCGTAAGGAGCTCGATTTGCGTGTGGGAGAGAGAGGAGAGACGTCCCTCTGCCCTAAACAAAGGTTACAGGGTATGAACAAAGATGAGGCTCAACAGCTGAATTGAAGATCGATTTTTTGCGATTCTGTCGAAATCGAACGAGTTATCGATGATTCGAAAGGAACTCGATTTGCGTTTGGTAATCGTAAAACCAATATGACGCATATGGCGACTTTCCAAGTGGTACAGGGTACCATAAAGTCAATCAGAAATCCGTCCTGTCGCTGCATTCGACAGTGGCGTCAGCGCCCCGCACACAACATGGAGGTCAGTTCGCAAACGCCAGTCCTCATCCAGAGCGGGCCGTGCGAAGGGTGGGCGGGCGTGGCTTTTTTGGTGAGACTTTTGCGATTAGTTATAGTTAGTTAGTTAGTTATTTTGATTAAGATTCGTGCGGTTCGTTATCTGATGCACGTAGCAATATGGTAATTCATTCAATTAGCCGTCCCATAAATGTATTTGGCTTGTCAGTTTTGCCAGTCGCTTGACTTTTGCTACCTAAAAAATGTATTTATTAATTTAGCTAATCAGCGAGCGTTTATTATGTAAAATTCGATTGATTTAATTTTGTTTGTTTATTGTTTATTTTTTATTTGATTTTCTTGTCTTTCTTTTCGCATACAAAGTAGCTTTAGCCCCGGCTCGTTGCCTGAAGGTCGCTGCGAATAAAAATGTGCTTCAAGAATTGGAGTTGGAATTCGGATTCGGATTCGGATTCGCAACTGAATGGATGTGTCATTAGGCACATTTTTAGTGGAGTGTCTACAAAATCATTTCCCATTCACATTTCGACAAATTCATTGAGTTACTTTGTTCTGTTATCATCATATCAAACGTTTTGTCCGAGCTTTATATGTGACTGCTTTGATCTTGGGGCTTAAGGCTCGCATCTATTTCAGAATTAGGCCAGCCAGACTTATTGTGTTCCAGGTATTAGTATACAATTCTATTGCGATTGATTTGTTCAATATTGATTTGTTGCGCCTTTCTTTAAATTTCGTTTTAAATAATAAATCTCTGTTAAATTCAAATGTTATGCTCTATATTGCTGCTTCCTAAGATGACGTTTGATTGATCCTTCAGATTGCTTAAGGCCTTATATTGCCAATCATTCGACATAGCCATATATTTGGCCTGATCTCAGATCATCAGTCATTGCTAACATCTTGATATCGACTTTCATTCGATTTATCGATATATTTGGCTCGATTTATAGAGACCAGACATTCCTCAAATCTGCATGCTGTCATGCATTCGATTGATCCGTCGAGAGTCTAGACAATCTTGAGACTGCATTTTATTAGCTTTATAGATCCTTGTCTTCGAGCTTTTCCTACAATCTTCATATTGCCTTTCATTCGATAAATCGATGTATTTTGCTTGATCAGACATTGCTTAAGTCCTGTTTCGCTCATTCTCCCATTCGATTGATCACATTTAGCTTCTCTTACGAATTGTCAGCTTTAAAGTGATCGAAATTCAAAACAAAATCACGAAGGGTTTCAGTCTCTCGATGCTCAACTAAATCTAGAACATTTCAAGCTAGATACTTTTCTTTTTAATTTGGAGTTATCCGCAGAAAAATATCGCCAATCGATACTCAATAATCATTTTATTGATATCCTTTAGTATATCGATAGGCATTGATAACTAGCTGAACTTGGGGACTTGTTTATTGATTGAAACAAAATGAATTCAGTTATCCAAAATTCAGATATTCCAGATATCGATATAGATTACAGTACATTATTTAAGATAACTAAATAACTAGCCCAAGAGCTTTGGGCTTTTAGTTTTCAGACAATCTAATCAATTTGGTTTCCCGAACACAGATATTTTCGACTATCAGTATTCGATATTGAATTATGTTTTTACATTAAGCACTTTTCTATTTCCCAACATTATTTGTTTAATATGTTTGTTACATCAAAAACTCATTGAAAATGGTAAAAATGTCGATCTCATCGATCTAGCCATAAACAACTGTGTCGGTCCATCGCTTCATATGACTCTCCGTCCTCCGTCTATCAATGTCAATCTCTGGAGCCTTAAGAGCCAGAGGCTTGAAATTGTTATTACACACAAAGCCAATTAGCTACAAGTTATCGATAACTTTCCATGAAATCGACATCAAAACCCTGAGTGCGGGCATTTATCGAGCTAGATTTTCACCAACTTTGGCAATTATCTTTTGATGTGGCACAGGTGAAGTTTATTGAAGTTTTGGGCTTCCCCCAAAGTCTCAATCGAACGTCATATAAATGCAATGAAGATTAGCAAATGATCGGACAATAGGCACCGAAGTTTTTAAGGCGCAGGGCTGCGAGAAGAAGCAGCACTGCTGCAGCTGGGCATATATGGGAGATGTTTTGCTGGCTTTGATTAAATGATGCCAGATTTAATAATCACTCAGAGCCTTGCTCGTGGTCAAGCCTCTCCAAGTCCAGTTTCAAGAGAGATTTTTCCTCTCTGTCTCGCTCTGGCTCCTGTCTGCTGTCTCCTGTCCGTGCATTGGCCATGGCTGTGGAGCAACAATCACTTGGCCCAAATTGATGAGCTCATTCATGCGCTCCGATTGCCGACTCGCTCAGCGGGACCAATGAGGCCGGGCCCAGAACCAGCCGGAGTCGGCGGCGGCTCATTGGCCAATTAGCATTAACAAATGATGGCTAGTTGGTGTAATTATGGCCATAATGCATATATCCAATGCGCCGGTATGCGACGCGATCTGCGGGGGGCGTTAGCACGTGGGCGTGGCTCGCAAGGCGCGTTCTCGAAGTGAGCAGCTTTTTGTTGAGTTTGTTGAGTTTTTTCTTCTTCTCTTTTTATTTGTGCCTATTAACTGCACATTGCCGGCGACTGCGGGGTACGTTTAATTAATTGCCAAGCAGCGCGGTAACGATGGCTAGGGTGAGGGGGGCTGAGGTGGGGCGTGGCGTGCCCAGACAGCGCCCACTTCCTGCGTCGCCATTTTAAAATGTAATTATTAATTTGATTTGATTCAATTTGATTAGCCAACGCGCGATGGCAGATAGTCCCGAGTCTCCCCGAGTCCGTCCCCCTCCTTGCCAACGTGGGCGCACACAGCTGTGGGTGGGGCGTGGCATGGTGGGTGTTGGGATCGGTTCGAGAGCGGCTGGCGTTCGGGCAAGGGGTTAGCGCGGGGCACGCTTCAGCTGTGTCGTTGCCAATGCTCATTAATCATTTTGCGGCGCGAGCTGCAAGAAATGAAAAACGCTTGCAACGTGCGGCAACGTCATGTTGAAAGGGGAACGGGGGCGGGTGGGTGCGGGTGCGAGGGCGGTTGTGTGTTGGGGCACATCAACAACGGAGTCACATGGCCATGCTCCGCTTTTCTTTTTGGCTGCTTTTGCTCATTTCATGCCGGAAATGAAGAAACTGTCATAAAACGATCGAAATCATTTATCATGCGATTTTTCGGCTTGGCGCCGCCATTTTGTTTCGTCTTCTGCGGCTGCTACTGCTGCTGCTGCTTCTTCTTCTTCTGCAACTGGGCTTTTGCTGTTATTCGTAATGAATTTGAAATGAGCTGAAGGAGTTGACAGAGGCAGAAGCAGCAGCAGAAGCAGCAGCAGAAGCACTTCCGCCTCGTGAACGACGTCTGACAGATGATGAATCGCTGCTGGCAAATAGATTTGATTTCAATTTGAAAAGTATTTCCGTCTCATAATGAGGTTTTTGGGTCAATGGTGGGGTCCAAAGCGGACGGAAATCAAGTTATGCTATACTAGAATAATTACATAAGAAAGTTCTCTAATCAGTTAACAGTGACTAGGCTCAAAATAACGGAAAAGTTAACGGATGCGACATAAAGGAGAATTAAATACGTGAACTTTGAGTTCAAGAATCAGTCAACAGACCTTTACGGAAGCGACATAAAAGGGAACTTAATAAGATAACTAAAAAAGAACTATAGATAGTGAAAGGGGGATAAAGAAAGGGAAAAAAAGATGTCCTAGGGACATTGTTTACTTGTTTGCTCACAGCTCAAGAAACACATAATAGAATGGAAAAACGTTTACGGATATGACACAAAGCATAATTGAAGGCAGAACGTTTACGAATGCAGCACAAAGCAGAATCAGCAAGAGGAGCAAATGCCAGAAAGAGATAGTGAGAGAGAGAGAGAGAGACGGGGAGAGAATATGAATGACATGCATGAATTGAATGAATGGCAAGCTGAGATTCAATCAAATCTTTCTCTGTAACTCGAATTGCATGTTAGCCCTGGTTATTCGCATTGCTCGGGCAATTCAATTGAGGTGCTTTTGATTAGCATGCAGCCGGCATTAAACATTTGCCTGTGCCTGCAATTAGGTATTAGCTTCCAGAAAAAATAGCCCCCCAATCAAGCTGAAACGGGCGACACACCCTTTTGACTTCAACATGGGCATGTCGTACAGCTACATTTTCTCAACTTCTTGCTGACTAGCCCCCAACCCCCACCCCTCACATTGCTTGTAGTTGCCTTAATTTTTATGACTTAAGTGGCCCGCGCGTCCTGTCCGTGAGTTAGTTGCGCTGGCGAGGGTGGGGTCGGAGGCGGGGGCTGTGTTTTTGGGGGTGTGTAACTGTTATATTGCTCGGCTGACGCGCGCTGTAAACGAACTTAATATGCCACGGAATGTGTCTGTGGCATGCATACGGCTCGTTTTCGCTGTGATTTTGTATGCCTTTGCAAATTGCCATGCTGCCTGCAGTTTGAGGTTAGGGCCGTTCGTTCGTTAGTTCGTTCGTTTTGCGGCGTTGCCAAATTGCAGAGCAATAGCAATGCACACGCCTGAAAGATGGTGCCAGGCTATTTCTGCACATTGCACATGGCACTTGGCACTTGGCACACGGTGGGCGCAATAATCATAATAAATTTCAATTATCCTTTTGCAGCACAAATCACAAAATAACGCCCGTCCCCGCCTCCCAACCCAACACACACACATATAGACGTCCCGCTCGACGGCAATGGCAAGGGGCTAGCATAACATGAATTATGTGCACACACACACACACACACACACATGTATAGAGAGAGCGACTGTTATTATTAAGTCATTTGAATGCACTTTGTGTGCATGCCAGACTGCCTCACAAAACGCACTCACACACACTCGTACACACACACATACACACACAATCATTGAAATGTGGCAACGCTGCGCCCTTTGGCTGTGCAAACGTTTTGTTTGGCGTTTGCCGTTTGTCGCTTTGCTTTTAATGTCTCTATTATTGTTGTGTATTTGGTGTTGTTATTGAGTTATTAACACACACACACTCGCACACACACACACACTCGCACACACACACTCGCACACACACACTCGCACACACATTCGCACTGACCGTCGCGTCGCGTTGCGTCGTTTAAAACAAACGAGTTTTTTGTCGCTTTGCCCAAGCGTTGCGGCAAAACGTTACAGCGCCTTGCGCATAATTAGATACACTTAACAGCGAAATGAACGAAACCATTCATTAGGGGCGTGCCCCAGTTGCAACAAGCGCTGTTAGTTCTTAAGGGAGCGTGCGCCCATTAGGCGCTCGCCTGCTCTAAGGATAAGTGTGCGTGTGTGTGTGTCTTTGTGTGTGTGTGTGTGTGTGTGTGTGTGTATGTTTACAAAGTGGCAACAATCGGCGCGAGTGTGTATTCATTTCGAGCATGAATAATTTAAGTAAAGTTATGCAGCGAATAATTTCAATAAATTCATGTTTATTCTACAAGCGCTATTTAAGTTGATATCGAATGCGCTTAAAGTGAATAAATGAGCATTGCGAATGTATTCATTTGCCTTGATGGGGAGACTCAAAAATCGATTTGAATACTCAGAACAATAAGAGGTTGCTTGAACAAACACATTCGTGTCATTCCAAACAATCAAGTTATATAAAAATTGCTCAAATCATTCAAAACATTATCCTCCAAAAAAAGATAACTTCAAAGAGCATTCGAATCAAAAAAAGAATCAAGCAATTTGACCCATTTATAGATTCAACCTTTACTTAAACGGAACAATATCTCAAATCGAATCAAAAGCCTTTGCAGAGAATAAGACAAACACAATTCTCATCTTTTCAAAGATTAACCGAACCAAGATTGCCTTAAATTAAAATGTAAGAAGAAAGAAACTGAAAAGAAGCAAAATGAACATAAGAAGTTGGGAAAATGTTTGCTAATAATTCAAAAATGTTCAAATACAGCAAATTCAAAAGACTGTGAATAGTAAAAATAGGAAAATACTTTCGAAATTTTCGAATTAAATGTAAAAGCAGCAGCAAAACTTGAATTTCGAAAGTGCGTGTATTCCGTGTCATGTGCTTACTTGGGGCGAACAGCTGCTCTATGCAGCTGACCCGTGCTGTTTTATTTAGTTATTTGTATTTTTGTGTTTTCTTTTTGGGCCAGTTTGAAAGCGTCTCGAAACGCAACACCTTTTTGGCTTTTGTCGGCTTTTGTGCGATTCTCTTGGCCCGATCGCAGTTAATTTGATAAATTGCCAAGCTCTTGCATGCAGTTCGGACCCTGTGTGTGTGCCACGCCCTCTGTTTGGGGCATATAGAAAACTATGCGGGGCAGGGGAAGGGTCCAAATAGAAGCGTAATTAAATTGTTTTGTATTGCAAATGGCAATTGCCAGCCAGGATGTGGTGGCAAATGTGTTAAGGGGAACCATATAAGAGGCTGCTGGGGCAGCAGAGGGGAGTGTAGGGCTATCAGGGGGTGGGGGGGCTGTGCTCTCGGTGTGGGCTCGGATACATTCTATCAGGGACCGCTGGGCGCATGTAATTGAAATATATGATTATGAAAATTTATGCATTTTATGTGTATTTTCTCTAATTGTATTTGCATCTGTATTCCGTGTGCGAGTGTGTGTGTGCGAGTGTGTGTGCTGTATAATGTCTTTTGGGTTAATTTAAATAATTTACCAACACTTGATTAGGGTGCCGTTTAGTGGGATAACAAAACGTTTGGCATTAGTTTCAAGCGAAAAGGTTTCACAAAACGGGCCACAAAATAAGTTCCGGAACCGGTGCCAGTTCCCCTGGGTCCCTCTGGGCATTTTTGGCTTTAGTTTTAGTTTGAACAACCGCAATTAGTTTCAATAATAACTGAAAAACAAAAACAAAAAATTCGTTCCACATGTTGCAGGCTTTCCCGGCGACGGCGATGACGACAGCAGCGCCGCGAAGCGTCGACGCTCGCGCACAAATTTCAACTCGTGGCAGCTGGAGGAACTGGAGCGGGCCTTTTCCGCCAGCCATTATCCGGACATATTCATGCGCGAGGCATTGGCCATGCGTCTGGATCTCAAGGAGTCGCGAGTTGCGGTGAGTTCAGTTGCAATCGCTCGAGCGATGTGTCTGCAACTTTGGCTCGCCAGCTGGCCCATTTGTTGGCCATTTGTTTTGGGCATCTTTGCTGAGATTATACGCTTTGTTCCAGATAGGTATGGTTCCAGAATCGACGTGCCAAGGTGCGTAAGCGCGAACACACCAAAAAGGGTCCCGGACGACCCGCACACAATGCACAGCCGCAGACCTGCAGCGGCGAACCGATTCCTCCCAACGAGCTGAAGGCCAAGGAGCGGTAAGTTTCAATAGACTTCTTTCCAGTTAAGCCTATCCTAGACTTCTTTCCAGTTAAACATAGCCAAAAATATGTACAGCCAGAGCAGATAAAATAGCTGAAGCCAATGTTAAGAACAAGCTAAAAGTAGCTCAATTAGTTTTCTCTTGTTCGAATGTGTAATGCATGCCTCCAAATTTAGCTAGAAAACTTGAGCTGCCAAAAAACAGCTAAGCCAGGTTTTCCGTCTAAATGTCGATAGAACTCTTGTCATTGGGCTAAGAAAGAAGTAAGCCAGATGAAATCATGATATATTTTCAGCTCCAATTAGATTATTAAGATAAGTAGATAGTTAAAGGTATTCCAACCAGACATGCTTCTTGAAAGTGGACAAAATCTCATCAACATGGGAAACTATATCGTATAGATGTATAGACATATATGTATAGACATTAAGCATAGGAAATCAGAGTGAAAGAAGATTGAGAACAGGAAGGTTGGGGGACAATCTTTGGCTGCTTGCAAGAAAATTTCTGGGATTAGCTTGGATGCCAATCATAACATATTCTTTGGTCTTTGCTCCGATAATTGCAGTGCGCGACGGCGCAAGAAGCTGGCCAAGGCAATCGATAGGCAGGCGCGCAAGCTGCAGGCGAAGGGCATCACCGTTGACCTGGAGGCGCTCAAGGCCGAATACATATCACAGCACAAGGCGAACGGCACGTTCTCCGACTCCGATCTGGAGGACGATGGCATACAGATCGATGTAGTGGGCGGCACCGACAGCGACGACGAGCTGGACAGCGATGCGGTCAGTCCACCCCGCATGGGCGCCGGCCATCACGGTCTGTCCCACTGCGGCGGCGTCCTGGACGCGGACGGGGACAGTTCACGTGCCGGCAGCTATATTGGTGGCGGCGGCAGCCTGGGCAGCCCCAGTTCCGCAGCGCCTCCCACGCTCCACAACAGCAGCAATGGGGCAGCCAGTGCTGGTGGCGGTGCAGCCGCTGCTGCTGCTGGGGGTGGCTATATGCATGCGGAGCATTCGGATGTTGGCGATGCGGAGGAACGGGACTCGTTGTCAGCACAGGAATCGGCCTCGCCCAAGTCGCTGCTCTTTCCAGCCAAGGCATTCCATCAACTCAACCTGCAGAGCACACAGCATCACAGCTCGGCGGCGGCAGCGGTCGCCGCAGCGGCCAATCTTGTCCACCAGACCTCGCCCATCAGCATGCGGCGCAGCAATCCGTTCAGCATCGAGTCCCTGCTCTTCAACAACACGTGAGGCAGTCCAGCTCGTCAAATACAGTTGGATGTTGTCCTGGCTCTGCACTTGGTCGGGGGCTGGCTTCGGACTGGGTCGGGGTCTGGCTCTGGACTGGGTCGGGTTCTGGCTCTGGACTGGGTCTGGCTCTGGACTGGGTCTGGCTCTGGACTGGGTCTGGCTCTGGACTGGGCTCTGGTGCTTGGGCTCGCTTCAACCTAACCCGAAAGGTCTGCTGGGAGCTGTTTGACCCGGGGTTGGGTTGTCTTTAACTATAATTTCCTTGTCATTTGAATTATGAGTTCCTAAATGTTTTTGCTCATTTCGTGTTTGTTTCTCTTTGTTTTCCTTTCGGCTCTTATCCTTAATCTAAATGTAATCTATCATCATTTAAAAGGGTTTTCCTTGACTTTTTTCCACTTTTACTATTAGCTTATACTTTCACACACTTTATTCCAGTTCTGGGCTCCGAGCTTAAATCTAGCTAAGTGATTTTATTTATTCCAGTTTTTTTTTTTTTTGTTCTTTTTAATTGTTCCAAGAGAGACTAAAATAAGCTTCGTAGTGCGCAGTTTATGTTATTTTTAAGGTATGCTTAAAACAATATTTTTTTTTAAACAATTTTTTTTCACCCAATTTTGCCGTGTGGCTAAGCAATGCTTATAAGAAATGGTAATATTAACGATAAAAATGATATATATATAAAATAAATATGAGAATAAGTTTTTTTTTGCTGCCTGAGTGTGTGTGTGAGTGTGTGTGTGAGTGTGCGTGTGCGTGTAAAAATGTAATTTAAACTAGCAAAAAAAACACCGAAAAACAGATGAAGAAATATGAGTAAATATGAGTAAATTTTTTTTGTCCTGTTCAAACGACTTTGCTGTAAAAAAAAAAACGTACAGAAAGCGAGCAAGAAGAAGCAGAACATATAAAATATAACACACAGAATATTACAAATAGAATGCAAAGTACATAGATTGTATTTGAAAGCAAAATAAACAAAAATATTGTCCAACAAAAATAAAGTAAAGAAAATATTGTAAAAACACGCAAAAAAAACGACACTAAAATAATGTTTTTTTTTTTTTTTTTGTTGGTGGTCATATAAAATTGGCAAAGAATTCAATAAAATAAAATGAAAACAATATAAAAAGGCATGAAAAATACGCATAAACGAAGCAAAAGTGTTTTCTCTTATCGGAAGCGAACGGGCAGTTAATGGACTCGCGGCTTTTATGCAGCGTATTCAGAATCGGTTTGTCACTCGAACCACATAAAAATATGGCATAAACAAATCAATTGCCAGCTGTAAAAAACATAAATACAAAGCGAGAAATGTTCTGCGAAGTGCGAGCCAATAGATGCCCATGAAACTGAAGCTGATGCCGCGGGCTGGAGAGCGTTGTCTTCTCTCTCAGGAGGGAAAGAGGGAAGCAAGCAGCGCAGACTTTCTTGCTGGAAATCGATATTTATCGATATTGGAGCAATACGAATCTGCAATGCGTTGCCTGACGCTGGAGAGAGTTGTCTTCTCTTTTAGGAGTGAGAGAGGGAAGCAAGCAGATCAGACTATCTTTCTGTAAATCGATATTTATTGTTATCGGAGTATTGTGAATCTGCAATGACCTGCCTGACGCATAAAGCTTACAGTGGAGAAAGTTGTCTACTCTCTCAGGAGTGCCGTATACACCGAGGGGAAAACGCGGAGAGAGGGGGAAACTCAGACTTTCTTGCAGTACTCATAAAGTTGTTTAGCAAGGATACCAAGAAGACGAAGGAACCATCTCTGGGATCTGTTAAAACTTTCGATATTTGCGTAAATCAATATTTATCGATATTTTTAGCATTACGAAACTGCAATGCCTTGCCCGACGCATAAGGCTTACACATACTTAGTGTACATCTAAATGGACTAGAGAGTATTTTCTTGCCAAGTTCATTGGACGGGAGTTTTCCCCGTTTTCCCGGCTGGAAGTAGTGCGATATTGACGACAAGTATTACGCATTTAATGCTATAAAGTTGATTCTACTCACAGTGAGTATGTGATACGAGGAGAGAGCCGTAAGATGTCTGAGCTAATCCTTAAACTAAGCCATCTCGATAAAACTGGTAGGAACTGCTTTTCGTAGTTCGCGAAACTTAAGTTGGGCACCTTTGGACCAAACAGGGATATAGTGTAGGATATAGTATATAATATTATAATCCTGTTATCCAAGTAATTGCTCGAACAAGTTTTTTGCTAACCCTTATCCCAAACTTACCCCTAACCAAACTCTGAGCTTTTCTACTCCCTTATCTAAGTAGTAAATTGGCTTACCGTCCGATCGGTTGCAAACTCGTATATATATATATGTATATATGAAAGGGTAGGGAGAAGCGTAGGAGGAAGAGAAACGTCTGTTAGAGTATTTGAGCTTTTGAACCTTTGCCGTTCATGGCGGATGCAGCGGCACATAAAAAAAAAGTTTGATTCGGGCCTTACTATGCGCTTCTCATGAATTAAAATAAGACTTAGAAGATTTCTTGGGTATCTAATAAACTTTTTCTCTATTATACTCTCACTCTGGTATGGACTCTTGCACTATCTCTCTTTCTCTCCCTTGTCCTACTAATATATACTAATCAGATATAGATATAGGATATATGTGTAGCTAACTGTGCACTCAAGCAATAAAGGACAGAGAGAGAGAGACAGAGAGAGAGAGAGAGAGAGAGAGAGAGCGAGAGAGAGAGAGGGACAGAGAGTTAGTTGGAGAGAGCTAAGGCCAATCAAACAGAGAATAAAGCTAAAGGTAATTGGCGGCAGCTGATCAACAGGCTAATCCCCCCCTTAGTCTGGTTGCCACAGCTAAAAATCTCCATCACGGCGATTACAGACGACGTTGCATGCCACAAAATGTGTCAATTGAATTTGCATTTAGTTTTTGGGGGCACAAGTTGCGGTACGCTACAATTAACCGTTTAAACTTTAAGCTTGGTAAGTTTAACTGGTTGTTGTTGCCGCTGTTGTTGTTGTTGCTGTTGTTGTTGCTGTTGCCACTGCTGCTGCACAGCGTGACGTCGACGTCGACGTCAACGTCGACCGCGGCCGCTTTCATGGGAATTTGTGGAGTTCATTTCATGGCAATTTTATTGCTTATTAATTTTTCAGTGTTCGCGCTTTGATTGTTGTTGTTGTTGTTGTTGTTGTTGCTGCTGCTGCTGCATGCTGTTAATGATTCCGCGTGTTGCTGCCACACACACCACCCCTCCCCCTCCTGCTCCACACACTGTTTGCGGCTGTCGATGCTGCCCCTGTTGATATGATTATTACGTTTATGTATTTTAATAATTGTGCATGATTTGAAAGATTTTCTCTTCCAATGTGTGTGTGCCTCTCTGTGTGTGTGTGTGTGTGTGTGTGCTGGCAGATCTTAAGCTTGAGCTCCGCTCGAGCTCCACTCCATGCGATCCTCCAGTTTGGTTTCGGGTCTTTTTGTGGTCGTGTGCCCCCGTCGCGCGTCCATAACTTTTGTGGCTCAATTACTTTTCGATGCAAATCAAATTGGTCGCCTTTTAACTATTCTTCACACGTTTTTCATTAAATATTTTCCACCTTAAACTCTTTGCCATGCAACAAACAAGAAAGAAAACAAAAATACTCTGCTTTGGCTCATAATTTTACGGATTCACCTTTTTTCCCCCGATCTGCATCTGGTCAGCTCGTGTATCTGAGCATTGTAAATGAGTTTTTATCGAGCTGAATAGTTATTTTTGTTTGCCTCTCTCTTCTTGTTCATGATTTGTTGTCTATTGGCCTCATGGCTCGGGCACACTCGACAGATCCGATGTGCTACCTACTTATAATATCATAATACTTACAAGCTCTTTCGGCTAATTAAGTTCTTCCAACTGTCGGCTGAGTTTCATATGTTGGAATTTATTTGGGTCTTACCTAAAGATTTCAGTTGTCATCTATGTTCCTCATGTACATATAACGATAACATCCGATAACTCTTGTTGTCTCATGTTGTTAAGTTTGTTTCGAATTATTATGCCTTTTAAATGCTTTACTCTGAGTTCTGTTTCGTGTTTTGGAGCATATTTCTATATAGAAAATGATCTTGGTTATAATAAAGCTGCAAATAAGGTATCTTAGTTCTCAAAAGCTTAGCCTTAGGTAGATATTCGGCTCTCATATACCCTACACAGAAGAACTTGAGCTTAAGAACTTCTTAAACACGCTTTTCCTAGTTATTCAAACATACAGATACATATATATATATATATAGATTTACAGGGTATCACAGTCACGCGACAATCGTGCAGCTGTTACCTGTTCGTGTCTCATGTCACAAGCTGCTCATATAAGTTGATATGCCCGACCATGAATGCTGTGCACCCTACGTTATAGCGCTTAATCGAAATCAATAAAGTTATTAAAACGACGCTTTTAAGTTTTCTGTAACAGATTCTTAAGCCAACAACTGAATAACAGCGCAGTAACAATGCGGATTAACGCTTCATCATAAACAGCAACAACAGCAACAACAACAGCAACAACAACAGCAACAACAACAGCAACAACAACAATAACAAGAACAACAACAACTGATTGTCATAATTATGGGGCATTTTGGTGTTTGCCGTTCTCTTGAGCCACAACCTTCAAGACTTTTGTTATGTTTTTGTTTTTTATTTTTCAGCATATACCCTGTACATATGGGAAAAGGGCATCATGAAATTATGCAAGTGTATGTAACAAGCGTAGGTATCTAACACAGTGAAAACTCTCTCAACGGACAGCCCTTTTGAGCGGACATATTCGCTGAAACCTAAATGGCCTCATGCCAAGCTCTTTCGCCTTCATATTTGACGCACACTCCTCTTGAGCGGACAAGAGTTAGCAGGCGTTCACTGTCCGCTCGAAAGAGATTTCACTTAAGCGTCGGCTTGCCAAACTATAAACCGTATGTTGCGTCAGTTCAAATCTGGTATGCAGGGTATCTCTTAGTCGTGCACATCCGATGTTGCTTTTGATGTGCGGCACGGTTTGAGTTTCAGTTTTTGGCTCGTTGTTGCTGCCGCTTCCATTTCAATTTCGCAGCGGGAGTTGCCACTCACACACTCACACACACACACACACACACACACACATACACAGACACACACACGCACACACAGACAGACACAGACGCGCGCAGATAGAGGGAACACATTGCTAATCAAAGTGTTTATCGTGGCCGATCGTTGAGTATTATGATCTTGATGCCTTAATTTATTCACACTCTTTGGAAGCGAGGCTCGGAACCTGGTCAACGGCTGGTGTTAATCTTTGCGCCTCACTGTTTTGAATCTCGGCGTTTTCTATTTACTTTCGAGCGCTTTTCAATTTTCACAGCTGGACAGCTGGGCAGCTGGGCAGCTGGGAAGCTCATGATCAGGCATGGCCACAAAAAGGCGAACAATGTTTGTAATTTATTTCATTGTGCGATGATTAGCAGGCATTTCTTTAAAGATCGAAACGAGGCGGGAGCTGAAGCTGGAGCTGGAGCTGAAGACGTCGTGATTTTGTGCTCCACTTTCATTGTTTTGATTTGGAATTTGATTTTCATTATATGCTTATATACATATATATGTGTGGTTATGGACGGGGCAGTCGAGCCGGGTCGGGCCGGCTTATTAGCTGATAGTTATGGCCGAACGAGTAGTTTATGGGCCTCAAGAGCTGACTTTTTATGGGCTGCCTCATCCGCTGCATTGTCTGTGGTGCTGCGCAGGTAGCTCGCACCAAATTGAAATTGAAAAACAAGAAGCAGCAGCAGCAGCAGCAACAACAACAATATGTGGCTAAAAGTCGAGCTGGTAGATGAGAAAAATCTGAGCATATTGTTATAATTGAGTTTTTGCCCACACGCTGCCACGCCCACAGCAACCGCAGGCCGCGTCGAGCGTAGCATATCCCGGGGTTGGCGCTGACACCAAATATCATAATAATGAACTCAAGTGCGTGCAGCCAAGCACGGTGCCCCGGCACAGGCACAGGGTCTGGGGCAGGTGGCTAAGGGACAGTCGCTGGGTGACAACCCTCGGCGAGGGCGGGTGTGTGGCTGACTTTTAATTTACTTCAAATCCGTACTCAACTACATGGCCCCCGGGGGAGTTGTTGCTGTGGCAAGTGGCACATCCACATAACACACACACACAGAGAGAGAGAGAGAGCGGCGCATACCTTGACGCGACTTTTGACTTTGGCCAACGGGTCGCCGCGACAGACCCAACCACAAACAACCACCGGCGACCGAGTCCTGTTGGCCTGCACACTAATCAACAGCATTTTTGGGACAATAGTGTCAAAGGACATCGGCTACACAAAATTGATCTGTTTGTTGTAATAGAAGAATTTATAGCAATAACCAGAAATAGGCATCAGTTAAGGAATTTGGGGTATATATTTGACATACAAGGTCGGAAATCAAATGAGGAAATTTATTTAATGAACCGAACCAATTGCTCAATCAGTCAGTCATTCATTCAGTTAATCAGTCAGTCAGTCAATCAATATTTTGGGCAGTCACTCGCTCAGCCAGTGAATTAACTTGTCCGTCAGTCAGTCAGTCAGTCCGTCAATCAGCAATATCATTCATCGACGCAATCAATCAGTCGGTAAATCAATCAGCCAGCCAGTCCGTCAGTCAGTGAGTCAATCAGTCAGCCAGCCGGTCATTCAACCAAGCAGTCATCAATTCAAGCGGTTAATCGCACATTCAATCACTCAGTCAATTGTGCCGGTCAGTCACCAAATCAGTCAGCTAAGCAGTTAATCTATCAATCAATAAATCAATCAATCGGTTAATGAGTAGCTCACTCAGTCAGCCAAAGAGTCTGCCAGTCAATCAATTAGTTCGTCAGTCAGTTGTTCAGTCAGTCAGCTATTCAAGCAGTCAGTCAATCAGACAGTCAATCGCCGAGTCAATGTGCCGGTCAGTCAGTCAGACACTCAGTCAGTCAGTCAGTCAGTCTATCAGTCAGTCAGTCAATCAAGCAGCCAGTCCGTCAGCTAGTTTGGCTATAATATATCTAAATTTCTCTTATATTTTTTTGATTTCATATTTTTAATAATATTTTTGGCATTTTGTTGGACAGTGTAATAAGCCACCGAAGTTTTCATATTTGCCAAGAATCACCGCTTTTTATTCACCCTCCCGCTCTCACTCATTGCATATTTCTATCGCGCTTATGCTCTCTCTCTCTCCCTCTCTCTCGTTCTCTCTCTCTAGCTCGCTCGCTCTCTGTCGCCTTTTCTCTGGTTTTCTCTCTGCGCACATCATTAATTTGTTATACGGAGATTATCTATTTTTATTGTTATTAATGGCAAACAATTTATTAAGCTGCGAGGAGAAGGACTCACACATGCTGAACCATTCGGCCGAGGCTCGCCGGGAGGAACGGGCATCAGGTTGGGCTGGACGGGGGTGTGGGTGGCGCGGAGGTGGGTCGCAGATGTAGTTCGAGTCATGTAAATCAACAAATTTCACTAAACTACGTGCGGGTGTTGTGCAGATGGATTGCTCATTATGTATGTGGGCGGAGGGATGAGTCTACGCGGGGAAGATAGAGTGAGTGCGAGAGAGAGAGAGAGAGAGAGAGAGGAGGAGAGTGAGAGACTTCGACTTAGAAAAGGCAGATGGACAGGCAGCAGCGAGGGATATGTTGAAAGCAAGCAAGCGCTGTGCAAGGTGTTGACGTCCTGCACTTTGTGCCACATTTTGCCTCCCTGCTGCTGCTGCTGCTCTCGCTGGTGGTGGTGCTGCTGCTGTTGGTGGGTCCAGTCCGGATGCTCATTAGTATGCGTAGCGCCCACAAAGCTGTTTATTAGGGTCATTAGCGGCGCCTCTGAGCTCGGCCTTTGGCCACACTGCCTACAAACAGGAGCAGGCAGGAGCTCGCCGAAGCTGTCCGGAACTGTAACTGGAGCGCACTTAAATGCTTCAGCCACAACACACACACTCACACACTCACACTCACACACACACAAAGGCACTGGGCAGGTGTTAGGTAATAGAAAACGGAGGAGGCTCCTAGCCGCTTAGTCTCTCAGGCTGCCTGTTTGTAGAGCGGAAGTCAAATACTGTTTATCGCAGGAAAAGCTCCCAGGTAAGGCCCAACAAGACAACTTCATCAGCTCTGAAAGGGCCAAGGGAACAGAACGAATTGAAGCCAAGTAAGTTAACAATAAGGTTGCAATATTGCTAGCTTTCGATTCTTACGATATCTTTGTCGATATTATGAGTAGCTCATCAGCTTGACTTTCATCTCCAGCTCTGCAACGCCCTCTTCCTCCTTTGAAGCTTTAACTTTTTGAGAATTACAAGCTTCAAGCAACGAATAGAGCAGAGCCTTCATGTTGGAAAGTCAGATATATAGCTATATCAAGTGACTATATAATATCTTTTCTGCGATAGACCTTTTCCATAATTTCTATAGATATATTCCATTCCATTCCATAATCTAACAGTCATTGGTATGGCAAAGCCTTACAGCAGCTACTCCTATGCCATCTCCACCCACCCAACCGCCCAACCCCTTTCTCTATATCTATCGTTGAGCAACGCGTACAGCTATTTGAATACCCTGTATATATATCTTTATATTTATCTATATATCTATATCTATAACTAAAACCCATTTTCGCTCTGCCTGTTACATACGCTTGCTGGCATGCCAGCATACCCTCTGCTGCCCATTTTCAATGGGTTGAGGGTATTAAAATTGTCTAAAGACAAAATAAACAGCGCATAAATTTAATATTAAATAAGCATAACATAATAAATTCGATTCCAATAAATCCAATTAGTCATGGACAAATTATTATTGAAGGCGGCCGCTTGTCAGAAACCAAATCGAGAATCGAGAGCTGAGAATTTCCAAACCGAAACGCGACGCGACGCGTTGCGCCCCCGCAGCGACCTCGCACCATCATGGCCCATGACTTGTTGTATATGCTGTATGGTATATATATTTTATGCATTGTTGGCATTTGCGTTGATAACGCTCGCGTCGGCAGACGCTGATAGCAGAGACCAGTGGCAGGGGCAGGGGCAGGGGCAGGGGCAGGGGCAGGGGCAGGGAAGTTGAAGTCGTAGCTGAAGAGCAGACAGGCATTGCTTTTTGTTGGTCCGCAGCTGCCCCCCTTTGGGATTTGGTGGCATGGAAGGCTGGGGAGTATGGGGAGGGGATTGCTGGCGAACTTTGAACTCAATGCAAATGAAAAATTGAAATGACATTCAATGAAATGAAATGTCTGTGAGGATCGCCTCGAATCTCGCCTGGGATCGCTGGGATCGCTGGGATCGTTTCGGTTGTGGCTCCTCTATCAGTTTTGTCCCGTCTCACATTTCCGTTATGTAGACAAACGAGATAATTGGCCGCTGGAATTTATGGCGCCGCTGCACAACGCTCCAGCAATGACAAGTGGCAGATGCCCCCCTTCCTTCCTGCTGCCCCAACTCTCCCCTTAACCTGTTAGCCCCGCTCCGGTCAGCCTCTTTTTGTTTGTGTGATTTATTTAATAAGCATCCGCGCGCGGGCACATAAAGAAATCGACATGTACATGAATTGCAAATCGCCTTACACCACCCCTTGCCGCTTACGCCCCACCCCCACCCCGCACCCTGCTGTCTACGTCCATGTGCAGTGCATGACTGTAAAAATTTATTGGCCATCAGTCACAATTGCCAATGCGATGTGGCAACGAATTGTGGCAATATGTTGCACACGCGCCCCGATAAGCCCCTCCCAATCGGCTCTTAAAAAATATATACAAAATCGAAGAAGCAAAAAACCCAACGCACACACAGATCTGGCCACATTGCGCCTGTCCACTGTCCATGGGCGTGCCACCGCCGCCCCTTTTCAGTCAAATGTGCCGCACTTGAAATCGTTTGACGTGCTTGCCACGTCGCATTTCAGTCATGCCACAGTAGATGCCACAGTTATCTCCCCAGATCCTGCTCTTTGCTCGGCTCATTCAGTTAGTTAACGCCCGATTCCACTATATTCAGCATATGTTATATTTACATACTTCACATTCTTTGGTTAAGAGCCACATTTATCGAATACCTAATGATAATATATGATAAATAATAGTTAATGAAGAAATTTGATAAAGACTCCTAGCAAATGTGATGTGAATGTTTAGAGCTATGTGGTTACTTTGGTGGAACATGTACATATCACATACTTCACATACTTAACATTCTCAAAATAGAATAACATAGAATAGAATAAATGAATGTTATGTAGGATTTGTTGATATTGGAGTCAGTCTATAGGAAGCATAACGTTTACCCTGATCGATTGCTTTTATATTTTCACCTGATTTCGATTTATCCTTCGATTATATAGCTATATCCTGTCAGGCTCTTCTATAGCGCATCTCTTCTCTCTGTTTATTTATGTTTTTTGTAGTTGTTTTTCTGTGATTCAGTCAGCGCCAGCAAAATGAACATCATTTTTTTCGGTAACCGCTGGGAATGACTGAGTGCAGAGTCGGGATTGGGGCTATGGACCGTGGAGTTGGGGCCCGGGTTGGTTCTGAAATAATGGGGCTCAATGATATTAATACGTTCGCTCGTTATCAAATTGCGTTTGCATGCAGAATGGACGGCTTTTTTCCGTTTACATTTCTCTTACTTTCTCTCCCTCTCCCTCTCTCTCTCTCTCTCTGGCTGTCGCTTTGGCTCTCTTTTACTGCTTCTTTTGGCTATAGGATGTTATTATTATTGTTATTTTTCTGCTTTGCTGGACACGGACACGACAACGAGAGCCATATTTAAGCGTCGTACGTGAGGCTGTGATTTGTGGCGTTGCCTGTTTGAACGCCCCATTCCCCCCTCCCCCTCTGACCCACCCCTTCTCGCCCTAACACGGCTGCCCAACTGTAAAAAGCCTAAACAATAAACACACAAACCAAAACAGATGTATTTAACGAGACAGAGAGAGAGAGAGAGAGCCTGACGAGAGCGAGAGAGTGAGAGAGAAAGAGATATATAGCGAACGTGAGCGGATTTTTGTAGCAACTCGCAAGTGTCACAATTTGAGGCGTGCCGGGAAGGGGGCGTGCCGGGAGGGGGGCGTGCGGTGCGGGGCTTCTAACGAAAAGGTGACAAAATTCGAATGCAAATAAAACGACGGCGACAAAAACTTTATTTAATTTAAAAGCTAAAAATATAAAATAAATTTTCCACATTTGACTTTTACAACGACAATTTGCCCGTTGACTGTCGTAAACCGACGCCAGATTTACCGACGCCCCCCTACCCTCCCGCTCCCTTCACTACCCCATCTCGCTCCGGCAGCTGCTAAACCATTATTCTGCCTATGGCAACCTTTTTGCGACCCCTAAACACACACGCACACGAAATGGCGACCCCTAACCCAATAGGTGCAGATTGACGGGGGGGCGACAAATAAGAGCGGGAAACAAAAAATCAAGAAGGAAAGACCTATCGACGGCACGCCGAAGACTAAATACCCTGCTCGCGGCGGAAGTGTTCCCAAAGGAGTTATCTAAGAAGTACGTAGAAGAACGAAAGAGTATCTACGAGAAGCCGAAGATTCA
Source organism: Drosophila kanekoi (assembly GCA_037075305.1). Taxonomy (NCBI): domain Eukaryota; kingdom Metazoa; phylum Arthropoda; class Insecta; order Diptera; family Drosophilidae; genus Drosophila; species Drosophila kanekoi. The sequence goes on from JBAMCE010000451.1 coordinate 11,500,362, forward strand.
ATACCCTACTTAGATATGTTTCTAGGCGAAGGGATTGTTCTTATGTTATCTATATAACATAAAAGTCCGATCAATTGCGTAAGACTATCTGCAATACGCTAAGGAATAAATACCTGGGAAGCATTGTTCCTAAAAAGAGCTATTGATATGGTAGTCCGACTTGTTACGAAAGACAATATACGAGAAGTCGAAGATTCAATACCCTGCTTGGATATGCTTCTAGGCGAAGGGATTGTTCCTATAGGATCCACATTCTACAGTAGTCCGATTTATTACGACTGTGCAGATACGTGAGCTACAAAGGAAAGCATGTTATTCCCTCTCAAGCATCTTGAGGAACCAACAAAATATTGCTTATAGAGCTATATACTATACTTCCCATAGAGCTAGTCAGAGATTGATCGAATCCCGACTGAGAGACGGATGCTTAAAGCTGAGAGACACAGCCAGAAGGATGGATGGACGAACATGGCTCTATCGGAGATTGATGCTGATCGAGAATATATACTATAAACTAACATATATAACCTGCGTAACAAAGGTGAGGTATCCGCCGCAAGGGTATGTATATAAAAAGAAGAGCAGAAAAATGGCGCAAAACCGTAAACCGTAAACCGTAACCAAATACCGTACGCAAAGTTACGATAATCGTTTATTGAAATGCAAATTTTTTGCTGATTTTGCTGCTTTTAGAAGTCAATTTGAGTTGCTTTGCCCATACACCGCCCCCCCCCCCCTCGCACGCCCCACTCTTAGGGGCGGGGAGGCGGGTTTTCGACTATGTGGCAACTTTTACACTTGTGTTATGATTGTCTTTTGCTTACGCCAACAATACAATAAAAGGTCATCTATTTAACATATGCATTTGCATATTTACAACTTACACATGCCCTCAAACCTACCCCCCCCCCCCCCCCTCCTTCCGAACCCCCTTCGAAGAGTGATTGCGTTTAGAGAGCTGGGCTAAGTGAAGGGGTTCGAGCAAAGGTTCAAATGCGACTAAAATATTCGCCCCTGTGATTACTTCTGGGCCATTGGGCAAATAGATGCATGATTAGGCGAAAATCAACTTCGATTTGCTGTTGCTCTGGATACGGCCCGAAAGCTCCCTAGTTCTAGGCTCTTGCTCTCTATCTCCAGCTTGGGTCTAACATAATATCCATGTCTGTTTCTCTCTTTCTATCTCATATATCTTCTTATATGCTTTTGTTGAAAGTTTTTTATCTATCTAAACAAGCATATGTATATACAAAATATGATTGATCAGCTTGAACAGTCTAGTCCATCCGTCTGTCCCCCTTTTTTTGTTTAAACCTGGCTTTCAGCTGTAAGGGTCCATCTTTCTGTATTGTTGGCTCGTATTCAGCCAGATATCCTAGCCACCATATCCTATTGCTGTCATCCGTTGACATCAAGTTCTTTGCTAGGGAATAGATTGAACAAACTTGGCACACTTAGGCAACATCTTACAGAAGAAGTCGGCAACAACGTAGGAAAATAAAGCCTAACAAGGAACTTATCTACTTGATTTTCGGAGTGGGTTTGCATATATCTCTTATGTTCTTCTAGAACTTTGTAGATTTTTGTTTCTATATATATATATATATATACGAATAATGTTGCCAGACGAATAGATGCCAGTTCTAGAGGCCAAACCATGAACAAAGAGCCAAACCTCGTGAAAATCTGATGAGATTTGGCAGAGCTATGAAGGTGGGAAATTTCGACTTATAACTATAGGATATTAGGGGTATATTCCGGTCATACATGTTCCATATAAATACGTCTATATCTGTATCTGGAAATATATGAAAAATGTATTTTCATGGCTGGCTGTGCTTAACTCTCATAGTTTTTCATTCTTTTCCAAGAAATTGCTGCACTTTTATCCCAGTCGATCGATCAGAAATCAAAACTCAAAATCTCATTAATTTGACAAGCATTGCGCACACCACACACCAAACACACACACACACCAAACACACACACACAAACACACACCAAGCACACCACTTCATCACGCCAAGTGATGGGTGCAAGGAGGGGGAGGGGGTTGGGTGGCATGGGCAGCTCAAATTTCCGCCCATTCGCTGCTGGGAAAGATAAATATTTTCATAATACCAAAAGCGAGATGCACAGATCCAGATACAGATGCAGATACAGACACTGATGCATGGATACAGATACATAGATAGTTGCTAAATTAGAGCCACAAAAGATGTGAAAACGTTGTCAACCCCCACTCACCCCCCCTGCTGAGCGAACGCCTCTGCGTGGCAGTAGCTGATGCAACTGTCAACTGTCAAATGTGGTGCAACAAGGGACTCCCGACTCCAAGTGCGACTCGGGATTCAAATTCTGGCACGAGATCTGCGGCGTTTGTTCAACTACATGAAAATCAAAACTAGATACGCTGATAAGATAAATAATTGGAATATGAAGCTGCCGTCGCTGCCCGCAATTCCCCGGCGTTGCCCGTTGACACACGATGTGTGTGTGACGTAGCGCCAGGTGGGGAGGGGCAATCGGGCGGGGGGTTGCTCCTGTGTTTAATCACAGCCAAATAATTAAATGTCCATTTCACAGGGCGGCGCGACGCATCACCCCACCCCTCGCACCCGTCGCACACCCTTCCGCCAGACACGTGTGCAACAAGGGGCATTAGAAATTAAGACTTAATTTAAGTGCTTATCGCCTAAAACAAATCAACGAAATGTGACAACACACACACACGCACACACAGACGCACACACAGGGAGAGAGCTTGTTTCGATTTCAGGTAACTTCCAAGCGAATCTCGCAGTGCGTGGCAGACATGTCTCCCGTCTTCTGTCTCCTCTCTTCTGTCTGGCTGTCTACTCTCACCTGTCTCGCCTGGGCCCCATTGCCTGGCCCCTAGCTCCTGTCTGCTGTCTGCTGTCTGCTCCCGCTGCCACATTTATGAGTTGGCTAATAAAGTCATTATGTTAGCCAACACCCGGTCGCGACCTCCCACCCCTCCTCCCACCCATCAGCCATAGACCCTTTCCAGCCATCAAATGATAGCGAGCACACGCTTTCTATTATTTCGGGACAGGCCCATGCCCTACAACAATTTCGACGGGCATATGCGCACCTGTGAGAACAGCTACTGTGTTTCATATTCAAATAAATACGAATTTTTGAAGTTAAATTACAAATTAACAGGCTCTAGTGGGAGGTTGCCGAGTCAAAGATACCCTGGAACGCGTTCTACCGAACAGCAAATGTTATGAATAAATAAATGTACATAAAAGTAGATTGAAGCCGCTATCGAACCCGCAATTGAACCCGCAATCGAACCCGCAATCGAACCGCAGAAATTGCTAATACGTCTACTCGACAGCCAGACAGACCAACAATATTCATTTTACCCTAATTCTTGACAAGTTTTTCTCTCTAAACGATCTTGTTGAAGTTTTCAAAGGGAACAATTGCATTGAAATTGGCTAGTTCAAGTTGGCTTACGTATTGGATTTATGGCTATGTTTTGCTATAAAACGAAAGATATTTGATGTATATATATGTTAGATGCGTATTCATTTTTCTTTTTGAATGACTCTTCTCATTGCCAAAAATAATGATAACAAGTAAGAGGTCGGGAGCTCCCGACTGGGGGATACCCTGAACCCTCTTCTTCAAACTATTCTGAATGCTACATGCCAAGTATGATGATTCTAGAAGGGGAAACAGCAGGACCTTCTCTTAAACTTTGTCTGGATCTTAGTAGTTTTGCACTCTTATAATACTTACTCCATTTACCTGATACCCACCTATCTACTTATTCTTCTATGTCTATCTATGTGCACTTTATCGAATGTACTTACAACTTATCCCCAATTGTAGCGGCTCGATGCGGTCCGTTGGGCTGCACTATGTACCCCAGCACGCCCCTCGCCCCGCCCCGCCCCTCTGATAAATATGCCCAAGCTGTATTTAATATCGAAACGCGTTCCAATTCGAATTGGAAATATCAAATAATACCGATTTGACAAATCAATCGGGGCCAAATATTGTCATTATTCGGCATTACGAATACGAATGCCACTCAAAACGTGAATGTGAGTTCGAATGTGAGTGTGAATGTGAGTGTGAGTGTGAGTGTGAGTGCGGGTGTATCTGATATTTGTTATTTGTTATTTGTTATTGTAATTATTATTGTGGCATGTTCTGTCGTTTAGTTGTTTTTTTTTTTGTTTTTTTGATGGGGCTTTACTTTATTCATCAGCCAAATAGCATAAGCCCCTCTTTCGGCCCCTTTCCTCCCCCCACGACCACGCCCATGCAGACGCCCGCCCATGTAGTCAGTTATTAATTTCATTATTTGCTCGACGTTCGTTTTATTTATTCATAAATTTTATCAGCACAAATTAAAAACAAATTAGTCGACAGTAGGTAAATAATAATAAAGTGTAATAAAAATCACAGTGCATAGCCTGGTAGGGGGGCTGCGGCGGGCGGTAGCTGGAGTGGGCGGAGGGGCAGAGGGGCGGACTGACTGACAGCAGGTGTTCTCATGATATGTGCTGGGGGTGGGGAGACGTCGGATTTGGGGCTGGGGTCGATATCGAGCCAACCATTGATAAGAACTCGCAGCTTGATTTGTTCAACTCGAATGGCAAAACGATTACAAATTTGTATCCATTTCATACATATGTATGTATATGTATGTACGTATGTATGTATGTATGAATGTATGTATGTATGTATGTGTGTATGTATGTATGTATGTATGTGTGTAGGTATGTATGTATGTGTGTATGCTTGTAAGAATGTATGTGTGTACGTGTGTTGATTCGTTTGCGTTTCGATTTGTAAACGATTACAAATTTGTATTCATTTCATATATGTATACTATATATGTATGTATGTGCATATGTATGTATGTATGTATGTATGTATGTATGTATGTATGTACGAATGTTTGTGTGTTTGTATGTATGTATGTATGTATGTATGTATGTATGTGTGTGTGTTTGTATGTATGTATGTATGTATGTATGTGTGTATGTATGTGTGCGTGTATGTTTTTTTATCCGTTTACGTTTCGATTTGTATTCTAATGACATTTTTATTGTTTTTAATGCGCTTTTAATAATAATTGATTTCTGATGTCGGCCTTTTGATAAACCAGAAAAAAAGCAATAAAAAATAAATGTATATATGTACATATAAATCAAATGAAGTACAACAAACGAAAGAGTTTCGGGCTTTGCGTAACCAAATATATATGTAAATATCAGGTGAAATCAAACATTCGACCTCTAATATGCAATAGATCCTTAGTTCATTCGATATCTAAATATAAATGTATATTATATAAATGGAAATGGATAAAAGATGTCTAAGCTTCAGTAAAAACATATACACGGAATACAATATCTTTTATTTTGATCATGTTGCAGATAGAGATATAAAGAACAATCTATGAATATATATATGAATATATGTATGAATATATATATAAATGTATATATGTATATACATCAGAAGTTGTTCCTTATGTTTTCTTCTTCATATCCATACCATATATTAATATATATCCATATATCCATGTATCAACAATGTGAAAGTTCTCTAGTTTCAAACTTGAAATAAGAAAAAAAAACTTAGATTAATGTTTCAGGCCAGTTCTTAAAGGTATTTCAACGACTGCGCTTACTTAATTCAAGCATAAAATGCTTTATTGAGTTTGACTTTTTAAGCATGTAAGAACTTAAATTAAGTTTGGTCTGTTAAGACTCTAAGCAAACAAGAAAAGAGGCTTAAGCTGAGTCCAATTTTAACCATTTAAAGCTCTCTGCTTTTATGCACTGTCCGATTAAGTCTTGAGACACTAGTTTTAAGCAAGTTAAAGCTTCAAACAATTGCGGGTTTGATATAAGATGATATTTTTATAGCATTTCTTATTGATTGACTTATTGACTATTGACTTATTGACTAGAGTCTAAAACTATTCAGAGCTTGACTAAAATGACGCATGACTTTTGCTTGATTTAAGAGTTTTCGGCTTGATTGAGATTGTTTTTAAGGAAGGCCTAACAAAGAAGCTGGTCTCTACTGTCTGTTTTTCTATTTGAGTTGAGTAAGTTTCGGCTTTAAGAGCCTTTATAATAAAGCGCAGCTTATATGGATTATAGTTGGATCGAGTTCGAGTTCAATTCTAAGTTAAGTTTCTAACAACAAGCCTCAAAAACCAACAGATTTGAGCGCCGATTTTACCCCTTAACTTTTCTAGTTGGATTTATAGCGCTGTAAAAGTTCTATCCAAAAAATTGGTTAACTTCGTTGAGAAGTCATAAATGTGAACATAAAGTTAATACAAATTGAATGGATTTAAGATTGCGTGCTAACAGAACATAGTGTGCATATCGCTATATATGTATATAACTGAGTGACGGAGTGAATGAGTGAGTGATTGACTGAATGAGTGATTGACTGAGTGAGTGAATGACTGACTGACTGACTGAATGAATGATGGACTGACTGACTGAGTGAATGACTGAATGAGTGATTGACTGACTGAATGAGTGATTGACTGACTGAATGACTGAGTGAGTGATTGACTGACTGAATGACTGACTGACTGAATGAATGATTGACTGACTGAATGACTGAGTGAGTGATTGACTGACTGACCAACTGAATGACTGACTGAATGACTGAATGACTGAATGATTGACTGACTTACTGAATGAGTAATTGACTGACTGACTGAATAATAAGTTTTCAACGAACAACTCAAACCATAAGAGACAGGAAGTTGAGAGTTTTTCCTGCCTCGTATAATGAAAACCTTTCTTGATTGAAGAGTTAGACTTAAATTAAGAAATTTATGCTTAAAGCAATTAAGCGCAGACGTAAAGTACTTTATATAGATATAAGCCCACGGCAAGCGAATGATTCGCAATTTGTTTGAATAATATTTTTGATTTATTTTTAATTAGGTTTTATCAGAAGCCGCAATTTCATCAGCCGCCGAATTATTAGCTAAAAAAAAAGAATGAAAATGGAAAACGGGGCAATGGGAAAGCGAAAACGAAAATGAAAATGTAAATGAAAATGCAATTCGTAATAAATGCGCGCCCAACTGGATATAACAATAAACATTATAATGTTCATGCGCAAATTAGTTCTATTATAATAAAACATATATTAAAAGCGGGCAACTGTCAAATTAGATTTGTGCCAGCCGGAGGGGCTGCTAGCAAGGGTCGGAATGTGGGGGGAAGGGGGTTAGTCTGGCAAAACTTTTCCGCAGAGACAGTCGAGCTAATAGAAAATCAAGCGCAAGAAAATGGCGCACGATAAGCAGCAGCTAATGTGGCTGAAGCTGAAGAAGAAGATAGAAAATAGCGGAACGAGTAAAGTACAAGTAGATAAAGAAGAAGAAGTAGAAGAAGAAGACGACGCCCCGCAGCCAAATTAAATGAAAATTTGTTTGTGTGTGGAAAAATCAAGTGAAAATTAATTGAATTGAGTTGAGTGCGGCGGCCGCTGCCCGTTTATAGATTTTTGCGTGCCGATAAAAAAAACACAACCCACTGACTATGGCCCAGAAGAAGAAGAAGCACAAGAAGCAGCAGCGGCAGCAGAAGAAGAAGCAGCGACAGCAGCAGCAGCAGCAGCAGCAAAGTGCTGAACGTAATTGTGTGTGTGTGTGTGTGTATTTTCATTTTTGCCAATCACAAGTCTGAAAGGAGCTGGGAGGGGGGCACGAAGTGTCTGCAGCCCAGCAAATGGTCAGCGAGGGCGGCAATTTTCACAGTGTATTTGTGTGCGTGCGTCCGTGTGTGTGTGTGCCTGTGTCTGTGTGTGCATAATTCATTTCAAAAGACGCAAAAGTCGCAGCTGCGCAGTTGCATCAAGCAGCAGGGGGTGGGGGGTGGTCTGCTCTATGGCCCAGCCTGCTGCATATTTAAGACATTATTACATTATAATCGCATAAAACAATCAATAAAATGTCAGTTGGCAGCGCCAACAGCAGCGACCCGTAACAGTTGGCAGCGCTGCTTTGCGCTCAAATTGCCCATAATCATAACGCTGTGGCTGGGCAAACCAACAAATTTCCCACTATTCCTTGGCCACGCCTGTGTCAGTAGCGCTGTCTTGCTTTCGCACAGCGAATGTGGCTACCATTTAGCTGGCTGGCAGGCCTGCTTGCACTTGGTGCGCACGATGAGGCACGGTCACACGCACACACTTATACACACATACACACATACACGTACGCAAGCCACACACACAAATTCACTTTAAATCAATTTTTTTGGCGTTTTTCATTTCATTTTCACGATGTTGTCGTCGTCGTCGACGACTGTTGCGCCTCTCTCTTGCTCAGTTCGCCTAAGCGCTCTCTCACTTTAGCATGCGCGCACTGAGCCAGAAAAATACCATTATTGCGCTCTGCATGTATCGTGTGTGAGTGTGTGTGGAGTGGAGTGGAGTGAAGTGGAGTGGGCAGCATGGCGCGCGGAAGAGAGCGCAGCGCCTTGGCGTGTTTGTTAAGTGAAACCATTTTTCTTTTTATTGCAACGACGACGGCGACGGCGACGCTGGCAGCGCTGCTGCTGCGTTCGTTTTGTTATTTCTCGCTTTGGCGCACATAAATTTGAACGTTAATGATTTTTGCTTGCAGTCGCGCATGCGACCAGCAACAACAATAACAAAAGCTGGCCGCAAGTGTTGAAAAATGCTTATGCTGCTTGTCGCTGTTGTTGTTGCTGTTGTTGTTCTTGTTGTTCTTGCTGCTGCTGCTGCTGTTTTGCAGGTGTCGCTTGCCATCTCACTTTTTAGCATGGACACAAACCCACCAATGCCAACCAAAGCTGCGACACTTTTTGCGCTGTGTTGTTGTTGTTGTTGTTATAGTCACACGCACACACACACACACACACACGCACACATATGTGTACATGCAATTATTAAACAAATGCCATAAAACGAGCGTCGCCGTCGCCGTCTGTTGTCAACGTCGTCTGCGGTCGCCGCTTTGCCATTTTCATTTAGACGTCAACTTTGAAGCGTCGTCGCGCGCCTCTTCTCTCTATCTCTATCTCACTCGCTTACTCTCTCTCTCACTCTCTATCTCTCTCTCTTTCTAACTTAGTCGCTTGTGTTTGGTCGCTCGCTCGGCGCGTAAATCAGCGCCTCGGAGCTTTGAGTGTAATTTTAATTCGAATCAATTTGTTTGTCGCCGCCGCGGCCGGCGCACAGTGGGTCTCCATCGCTGCCATCGCCGGGTCTCTCTCTCTGCATTCTGCATTCTGCGGCCAAGACGAAGTTCGAGTCGCATATCCTTTCTGGCCGTTTCAGTTGTTTTTTTTTTGTTGTTGCTGTGCCGTGTTTGGTTAACGTGTGATGCAACAGTTGCGCCCCAAGCCGCCCCACAGGTAGCAGCGTTTGGCACTCACACACACACACACCACCCCCGCCCCACACACCCAACCCACCGCAACGTTCCTCAAATGGATCATCTGCTCAAGCAACTGGCAGATGCTGCGCAGGCGCACTCACAATCCCCGCTGATGGGCGGCTTGTCCGGCTTTGGAGCCGGCGTACATCCAACCGCATCGCATCCACATGCCGCATCCGCGCTGCAGCTCTATGCGGCCGCAGCCGGCTGGGCGCCATTTCTGGGCCTCAATCCGCTAAGCGGGGTCAGTTCCAGTTCCAGCTATCGCCATGGAGCGGCGCCTGGCGCCTCCGGCAACGCCTCCGTACACATGCTGCGTCACATGGCGCTGCTGCAGCGCGCCAATGCGGCTGCAGCGGCGGCCAATGCGGCGAGTAAGCTGCAGCAGCTTAAGGAGCAGCACGAGGACCAAGACGAAGAGTTGGAGGTGGAGGTGGAGGCACTGGAGCCAACATCACGTAGAATGCTGCAAACGGAGGCTCTTGAGGGTAAGTTTTCAGACGATATTCAAGCTCATCTTAAACTTATCTTTTGCTCCTTCATACATTCGTTAACATTTCACTACCTGGGCTGCGTAGCCCCAGCTCGATATCTTTAAATCATAATTTCAGAATCTCTAGAACTTACTCTGGAAAAATTTATATTTTAGTTTTTATCTTGAATTGCCAAACGTTTTACTGGCTGCTCAACTTAAGCGTTATTTATATCATACTTCATTACGTAGGTCAATATTTTGCCATTTTCTTTGTTCACTTGCTCCCTTTCATTATTCTTCTTTTTGCCACGTTCTTAAAGACTACACTGGCTGCGCCTTTTCAGCAACGCATTTGCGAGCCCTTAACTTAGCTTGTAGTTTTCTTTTATACTCAGCTTCTCTTTTATTCCTGCCCTTTCCATTGCATACGTAACCGTTTTTCTGGCAGCTGGGCTTTTACTTAATAATCCTATTTGGGCATAATTTTGATAAGTAGTATATAAATTAAACCCTTTTATAAACAACTTAAGTGGGAATAGCGTGTTATTAGGTTTCATTTAAATCTTTTAATTAATTAAATTATTTCCCAGCTCAGCTTGCTTTAAGCAATGCTCAAAACCCAATTGCCTGCACCAATAGCAAGGCAGCTAGCAGACACAGACACACACACACACACGCACAGAGAGACACACATGGACAAACATGTATTTGTGTCTGTCTGCATAAGGCACAATATGTGGCCGACTCATTAATTTATAGCAAACATTTTGGCAGCGACGTCGACTGCGACGCTTAACAGCACAAAATCGCAAAAGCACAAGCTAAAACAACAACAACAACAACAACAACAGCAACAAGAGCAGCAGCAGCAGCAGCGCAAAACGGAATCCAGTTTTGTTGTTGGCGCCCCGGCGCGCACTTTATTCAATTTACCAATAAAATTTCAATCGCATTGCTCTTTTTAATCAATTCGCTGCGACACGCACAGCAACAACAGCAACAACAACAACAACAACAGCAACAACAACAACAACTATGCATAATTTGTTTGTTGTTATGTTTTTTGATCAATTTTTAATCAACAACAAAATTTGTGGGCCGACGCTAGCGCCGCGGCGCCTGCAGCGGCCATTTGTGACATTGTTGTTGCTGCTCTCTCTCTCTCTCTCTCACTCTTGCGCTCTTTTGCTACGTTTGCATGCGCCTGACTGTGTGTGTGTGTGTGCGTGCGTGCTGTGAGAGAGCTGCCGTTATTTTTGTTGCTTTTTGATTATGCGCGTAATTAAATTTGGCAAGCAATTTTGTGCCTTTTATTTTTGGCCATGCAAAAATAATTAGGAAGCCGAACAGCACCAAGATTGTGAGTGAGAGGGAGAGAGGGGGGTGAGTGCGAGAGAGACAGATAGAGCGAGCGACAGCTCACGTTATGCAGTGAACATTGCAGGAAATTACACGTAATTTGGCATGCCTGAACTTTATTAAATGTGCCCAAACTGCAAATGCCTAGGAGACAGTGTGGCCAAACTTTGCTAGAGTATTGAAAGATAGTTTTGCGGTAAACAAAATTGTCCAGCTATGATAGGCATGATATTATTGAGGAAGATCGTGATCTATAGCGTTGACAGTTTCTTTTTTATAGAAAAAGAAGAGAAAGAGGAAGAAGAAGAAAAGGAAGAGGAAGAAGAGTGCTGTTTAAGGATATCATAAGGACATACAAGTGAGTGAGAGAGAGAGAGAAGAGCATTATAAGCCGAGTTGCTAGCAGAGTTCACTTTGAAAGGAACCAAATGAGTTCTTTTAGCTCTTATCTCTCTCTTTAACCTTAAGTTCTTTCACTCTTAAATCCCAGAGCTGTTTCCTAAGTTTTTTCAACTTCAATTACAAAAAGAAACGAAAATATTGAACAGAGGAATAAGCAACTATTTACGAATGTTCACCATTTTTGTGCAGCCATCCATTCAGATTATCCACCAATAAGGCTGGCTGTTGACAAACCATTTTGTCAACGTGCCTGGAAGGGGACTTCGACTGAGAGGTCGGGAGCAGGAACAGGAGCTGGAGCAATGCATAAAGGCAGCAGCTGTAGAGGGCGAAAACTGTCAACACGGCAGGTGAACAGGCCAAGCAGAAATAATGTTTCCATTTCCATTTCCACAACCATTTCGGCTTCCTGCTCCCAATTGCTATGCCAATTTCAGTTCCGAGTCTCGTCCCGTATCGTCTCGGGTCCTGTCATTAAAGGCGACTGCGACTGCCCATTGTGCTCGGCGTCAACGCCCCCGCAAACTGAACCATTTCTTCTTCATATACATATACATATATAAATATATATGTATATATGTATATGTATTTTCCCTTCTCGAGCCGCCTCTCAAATTGGGTAAACGCCCGAGCGGGCCAAGAAATTTGTAAAACAGTTCGTCTTTGGACGAGGACGGGAAATTAGCTGCCATTAGTCATTTTTATTGTTTTCGGTCGCGGACCCGAAACAACGGCAACAACAACTGCAGCAACAACAATAGCTGAGGAAAAACATGGTTTGGCCCAAATTGGGCAACAAACAATTTGTATTAACAATTTTTCCATTTGGCCCGCGGTCCGAAGTGAAATGTCTTAATTATTTTGGGAGCTAACCGCCTCCTGCCCCGCCAATTCGACAAGCCGACAACCCAACAACCCAACAAACATACAATTTACGTTTACGACATTTTAATTAAGTTTTTTTTTTGTTCTCCTTGGCTTTCCCTCAGCCTCTGCTGGCTGCTGGCCACTCGCTTGTGGAAATTGAGCAAATTAATAAGAACGCCATTGGCACGCCCCGAGAAACGCTTGAGCTGGCCCATTCCCAGCGTGCCGGCTCCCAATCTCGAGCACTGCTGATCATCATCGGCCGTGATCATCAGTGATGAATGAATTGAGCTGATCTCCTACTGCTCATTAGCCTCGCCGACCGCGAGCGCGTCTGGTAATTGCCTTCATTTCTAAGGGGCCTACCTAGACCATAGATTAATTGTGTATGTACGTTGAAGTGAAGCTGAGCGTTGGTCAATTGGATGATGCTCCTAGATGAAAACTAGCTTAGAACTCGCAACGAAGACACGATACGCTTACAGTAGCTTATGCGACTCGTATACTGTTTTTCATTCTGCTTTGTGCGGCATCCTTAAACGTGTATCTGTCGCGCAAGTGAATTCGTTTGCATTGATTCCGCTTTGTGCGACGTTCCCCTTTCTCACTTCCCTCTCGCAATTATCCTATTGTTTTGCATTCCCGTTTGTGCTGCATTCGTGAATGTTGCACGGACAGCGCTGCCTAAGAATATTGTGGTCCTCAGACAGTACTCAGCCTAGACAAACCCGAACGCATTGCTTAGCAAGCCACACGTGTGGCAGAGTAATTGATAGAAACCCAAAAACAAGACTGGAAGCCACGCGGAGCCATCAACATCAGCGGCTAATGCGCATTTGTGTGCGCCTCTGGTCTGGTTGGCTGGTCCGATTTCCACAGATTTTTCCCCATAATTAATAAGCCGCTCAGCATCAGACGTCGTCATTCGTCTCGTTGGCTAATTGGTCGCTCGTCAGTTTCGGAGCAGCGGAGCAGCGGAGCAGCCAGCCCGTCGCGAGACGCTCCAAATGAGCTTTTGACGAGCGTTTTGCCTCGGGAAATGATAATTATTTAAGTGACTCTCATTTAGCTGCGACCACTGCCAAAAACAACTGAAATACTCCAGGAAAATCATATATATATATATATATATATGTGTATATGCATGCATATTTAAGCCGAGCAGCTGCAAAGTGGAGCCATTCGCCCTCGCCGCCAAGTTATTTGCATAATTTACGAGGGCGACAACCCTGGCTGGGCCCATAAATTCACCCAATTTGTGCTCGTTGGCCGCTAGCCAGCTGAAAATTTCACGAGTGCCCGGCCAAATGGAATCGCATTTTGGCAGCGAGCAACCTTCACGTAAGCCTACCCCCCTGCCTCTCTCCCTACCACAACAATACCCAACCCTTCTTTTAGCCCAACTCCCCCCTCGAACCACCCACGTGGGCGTGTGGAGCTGCTATTCAGCTAATAAAAATCAAAAGGCGTTTTGTTCGCTAAACTTAAATTGAAAACACTTCAGCAACAACAACAACAACAGCAACAACAGCAACAACAAAAGGATAAACACTTCAAGGGGCGGATTTGGCTTAGGTAAAATAAAGCCCCAAAAGAGTAAAAAATAAAACCCCCACGCCTCTGGCTGTCTGTAAATGTGTGTGTGTCTGTGTGTGTATGTGTGTGTGTGTGTGTGTGTGTGTGTGTGTGTGTGTGTGTGTGTGTGTGTGTGTATGTATGTGTGTGTGTGTGTGTGTGTGTGTGTGTGTGTGTGTGTTTGTGTGTGTGTGTGTTGCCGTTTAGCACAAAGATGGCGGCTGCAGATAATGAAATTTGCCGAAATAAAGAAAAAAAAAAACGCGATTATTCTTGGCAAGCCGCAGTTTAAATACCCTACATTTAGCTTGATATCCCAAGAATATTTCCTGATATGATATGGTAGGATATGACATGATGTGATATATTATGACATGATATTATATGATATGACATGAGACGGATTAGACAGCTGTTTATAAAATATATATAAAACATATGATATATTATGAAATAGTTTTATAAAGAAAGTCCGATTTTTCTCATTTGTAGGAAATTTTATATACCTAAATGTCAAAATGTTTGTAAAGAAGGCCCAGAAACATAGTTACGTAGCATTTTGTTAAATAAAGAGAACAATAAGTTTTCTTGTCTAAGTTTTGACGCATGGCTCGGACAAAATAGTCCGATCTGGCTCATTGCGATGTATATCGGCTGGAAGGTTTTGTGTAATGTTAGGGGATTGTAGCTTGAAATGTGGAAGGTTGGCTTTTGTTTATTTATATTTAAATTTATTTATGCACATTCATGCATATTTGCATATAACTATATACTTTACATATATTTATATGCATTTATATACTCGTGCGTTACACATTTCGTGACAGAATTCAAATACCCTTTTATGATTGTATTAAAAATAACAACAAATGTTTTGGCGACCCGAGAAAGGGAGGTGGGAGGGGGTTGGGTGCTGGGCGCCCGCTCGGCTAAAGCCATTGCATTTTTGTTAACTCGCTTTGCTCTTGTTGTTGTTGTTGTTGTTGTTGTTGGCCATTTACAGTTTTGAGGCGTAATTTTTTGTTGTTGTGTCTTATGCAGCCACGCCCAGCGAACGCCCCCCTAAACAAATGGCCAATAAGTTGGCAGCCAAATTGGCCAGGCCATTTGAGATTAGCCGTTTAGGAGTGCCATTAAGCAGAAGGATTGCAAATGAATTCACTGCCTCTCAACCCCCTCCCCTCTCCCCTCTCTGCCTCCTTCTCTTGCCCGCCTGTTTGTTGTCATTTTGCATTTTGGCTGCTTTTCGCTTTTCTTTATCATAATTTGTGAAGTGCACAGAAGTGGAAACTTGAATGCGAAGTGGCACTTCAAGCAGCCGAAAGGGGGTTGGGTGGGTTGGTTAAAGGGGGGTAAAGGGGTTTACCATGTAACTTTTTGCTTAGCTTCTTCTTGTTCTTCTTCTTCTTCTTGTTCTTCTTCTTGACAGAAACTAACCACAAATATTTTATTATTATTTCATTCCGTTTCATTAAAATCGTCTCAAGTTTAAGGTCTTCTGTTAAAAAATCAACTAGATCTGTTGCCAGAACTTTTAGCTAGCTATCTTTAGGTTCATAGAGCATGTTCATAGAGCATGTGCAGCCTGGTATGTCGATGCTGAAGAGCTTTTGCTCATATGTGAGATGCAGAATGATGTTTGTTATTGTTAAGTTTCTAAAGATATCTTCGAAAAGACAGGCTGCGATTGGCAGCTATATAAGATAGTCTGCCGATCTGGCCGATCCAGACAAACCTACATACTTACAGAAAATAAATGCCGATAGACATATTGACTCGGCAGACTCGGATGCTGCTGGAGTATACATAAATATATAGTTAATAGTCGATCTAGTTCGAACTTTGTTTAGCTAAACACTTAGCCACACAAAGCTGAATATCTTATATTTTGAGACATTTTAATTACATGCAATATATTGAGCATAATTGGTTTATTTACACTCCAAAATGAATGCCACGTCCAGTTAATGGAAACCCGCTTTGTTCGAAAGCGAGTAACAAACGCGCATAGCTCAAAACTGATCAATAATGATTAAATGCATATATATTTTGGGGATTACCCCTGCTTCCTTCGGCTCGTACAGAAGCCCAGGCGGAAAAGAAAAGCCGCAGACACGTAGAGTTAAGCGTTTTACCACAAAAACCGAGGCCCCTTCCATTGGCTCATCCCCATACCCTTACCCATCCCCATAGCCAGGCAGCGTCAAATGTTTTGTCGTCCCTTTTCGTATAGCCGCCGCACACACGTTTCGATTTTATGTTATCTCCATGGGGCTTACCAAGTGATACGCCCCGGCCCAATCCACCCACAAGCGCTGCTCGGGCAACGACATGAAAATTATGTAAAACTTAAGTAAAAGATGAGCTCGTCAAGAATTATGACACCCAAGGGACGAAGATGTGTGCGAAGCGCAACAGTGAATAAAGCAAACAACAGCAACAACAATAACACACACACACACACACACACACGCACAGAGCTACACTACTCGCCGTTGTTGTTGTTTAAACAACCCCAAAAGAGGCCATAAGCCTCATAAATAGAAAGCGAGCGAGATTGCAAAAAGTTAGCAGCAAATTGAAATACCCTTTAGAAATGCAGGCAAAGCCACAGCAAATGCCCCAGAAAACTAATAGCAAAAGTAGCGAGTAAGGACTAACGAGTAAAAAGTAACGTGTAACTACTAGTAAGACACGATCGTAGTGACGAGTGATATCATAAATTGAATAAATGAACAACTGGCGACAAGTGACGAGTGACGAGTATTCAATTGCGCTTAAATCGTTAAAAGTGACGAGTAATCATTGAGCAAAGGGAATAAAAGTAAGAAATAACAAGTGAAGAAAAGTGACGAGTGACAAGTAAAAAGAAAAGAGAGAGGAAGCTAGTAACGAAATCGAAATGTGACGAGTAACTAGCCCCAACTAAGGGACAAGAAATAAGCAACTAACGACGAGTAACGAGTATCAAGCCTTGACCTGCGATAAATAAATGAGTAATTTATATATATGAAAAGAAACAAAAAAAATTAAATGCATAAAAGTAACAAGTAACAAGTGAATAAAATGTGACGAGTAACGAATAAGAAGTAACGCGAGTGTGACAAGCATTGAATGTTGAATGTCCATTATGCAGGCAGAGTAAAAGCATACATACTTTTGGATGTGTTCGTGTGTTAATTTCAATTCCCTCGCTACTCGCTACGCGGATATACGTTAACCAACACTGCACAAGTACAACGAGCTGAGCGTAATACCCAAAAAAAAGAAGGCAACACGAGCGTAAAAAGGCAGAAATCAAATCTAAACTAAAACTACAACATGAGGCATTTAAGTGGCATCCCCCCAATCCCATCCCCGCCTCCCATACATACACGCACACACACACGCAATCATACACGCACACACACACGCACTCGCTGAACAAGCAGCGAGTTAAGCAGCCAAGCGTATCCCGTGTATCCACCCACTAGACGATGCCTGCTTGGCGCTCGTAAATGCCTCATGTGCGTTTATATTGAAACAGATTGCTCCGCCAGCCGTTGCCTCGACTCGTCGCCCCGCGACACCCCCTAGTGCCTAGTTGCCACACTCGTTGCTGTTGTTGTCGCTCGTCCTGTCTCTCGAGTTGTGTGTCCTTTGTGAAATTGTTGCGGTTTGCAATTTGCTGCAAATGACACTTGTTGTGAGCACCCGGGTAGCAGTTGCTTCTTTGCTATCCCTCCAACCGACCAGCTCCCCGTCGCCCGTCGCCTGTCGCCTGTCCCCTGTGCCATGTCATCTGTCCTGCGGCTCTGTGCACATCGTCCTGGTCTTAGGTGGCAGCCATGTTGGCCTCTTCTTCATGGCTGCCGTCGAATGCGTGCGTGCGTGCGTGCGAAGGCGACGCATCGACTGCGACGCGCATCAACCACCAAACGGCCAGCAGGAGGCACAACCAGCACACGCCCCACCGCCGACGCCGCAACGCCCCTTGCCCCCCAGCTGCCCGTATGCAGCACGAGCAGCTGCCATTCGTCCCGTTCGTCCCGTTCGCCCCGCACGACACTTTGGGGCTAATACAATTTATACACTTGGCTTGGCGTCGTTTCGGTTTGGCTCAGTGCCACGCCTGGCAATACGGTTATGGGGCGTCCGAGCTGGGATTTTGTGGCAGGATATGCGGCCGAAGGCGAGGCGAGACGGGGGGAGGCGAGGCAAGGCGGGCCACGATTGTCAGCCAGTTTTACGGTTGGATCAATGTTTATGCCGTTACACACACACACACACACACACACACAATCACAGCGCGGCATTTATCCTTGTTACACAAACACACACACACACACACACACCCCTCTTCCCCCCTGCCAACAACAACAACAACTACAACAGGGCAAAGCGCCCCGCAAAAAGCTTTCTCGTTGGCTTTTGGCGACGTTTGTAAATTGGAAAATGCTTGCTGTGTGTGTGTATATGTGCGTGTGTGTGTGAGTGTGTGTGTGTGTGTGTGTGTGTGTGTGTGTGTGTGTGTGCTGGCTGGTAACTTGCTTTGTTATTGTTGTTGCTGTTGTTGTTGTTGTAGCTACATATTTCTTGTATCCATCGGCTGGCGTTCCGCTCGTTGGGCCGCCCATCGCCCCGCGTCTTCGTCTCCGTCTCCATGTCCGTCTCCTTCGTTGTATCTAATAAACCTTAAATGAAGGCAATATTGTGGGGTTGTTTTGGGTTAATATTGAAACGATAAAATTGAATTGAGCCCTATGCCACAAGAACAACAACAACAACAAGAACAACAACAATGGCCCAGACGTCCCTGAAAGTTTTGCTGGGCTCGGTTTTTTGGCAAACTTTTGTTGGATTTTTGTGAGTTGTAATGACACTTTTAGCTGACTTTGTAGCCATTTTGCTAGCTATCTCTATCACTATCAGACGCTCTCTCGCTCCCTCTCTCTCTCTCTCTCTCTCTCTCTTTCACACTCTCTCTCTCTCTCTCGCTCGGTGTGTGTGTATTCGCTGGTGATTTCCGTTTCCGTTGCCATTGAAAATGATTTTGTTGTTTGTTCTCCTGTGCGGTTTTTAATCAATTTTTGCCAAACATTTTTGGAATAACTTTTGCCTGTGTGTGTGTGTGTGTGTATGTTTGCGTGTGCGTGTGCGTGTGTGTAAGTGTGTGCTCGTAGCACGCAAGTATGTCCCTTCTACACATCAATATACTCCACATATATGCGAAATTAAAAGTCTTACCAATTATCGATTACTTATCGATAAATACATCGCTATTGAAATGAATCTTTCGCTTGTTAAGTATCCCAAATAGATACGAGTAATGCACAAAAAGTTATCGATATCTATTCGTTCAATTATCGATAACTGATGTGTAATCAGTTATCGATCGATTATCGTTTTCGTAAATTGCAATGTTTATCGTTTACTTATAGAAAAATTCAGATGTGTTTTAAGTAAAATTTGCATATTAAGTTAAATGGAACGCAAATCAATTAATTATCGATAATATTTTCCTATCGCTCTGGGTAGCGTAGGCAGAAATATTCATGTTTATAAGCAATAAAATTGATGCAAAAGGAAAGAAGCAGAGAAATGTTTATGTTTATCTATATATCTACTTATCTATCTATCTATAAATCTATCTGTGTGAAGATCCATCAATCTATCTAGCGATCTATCTATCTATCTATCCATCTATCTATCCATATATTCATCTATCTATCTATCTATCTATCTGTCTATCTGTCTATATGTCTATCTATCTATCCATCTATCCATCTATCTATGTATCTATCAATATATCTATGTATGTTTAATCGAATATTAGATGTATATACATTCTTTGGAAGATTTGTTGGCAGAATTTCTTGCTTAGATCCCACACCACGATTTTTGTATTTCAACCTGGCATATTTCACCTCAATTCACATTAACCATCCATAGATAAATCTTGGATACATAGAAAGATAGATAGATATATAGATATCAAAAAAAAAAAGGAGCCAATTAGTCGGTTTACCAACTGCCTGCCTTTCGGTTCGGTTCGTGAACCTAGCTTTTCACATCCATTAACCCGGTTTTTGGATCGAAGCTTGACTTTTCATATGATTTTCAAATTCTAAACATCTTTATATCAATTTTTAGCTGACTGAAATTGGCAACAACCAAATATCCAATGGTTGGGGGCAAGGCTTTTTATGCTTTGCAGCTGAGCCTTGATAACAGATTGAGCTGCGCATTGGTCATCAATCAGTGAGTCAGTCAGTCAGTCAATCAGTCAGGAGCTGGCATGTTTTTATTGATGGTATATAAGGCTTTTAGGCATTGGATATTCGACCCCATTTGAAGTTTCGCTCTAAACGCAATTTGCGCCTCGGTGTCTGCAACGCTTTTGCAGTTGCCCCTTGTTGCAACGACTGTTGCTGCCCCTTGCGAATTAGCGTGTCTACAAAAGGTAATTCAAATGCCGACGGCATTTTATTGGCCAGCAACACCAGCAAACGCAACAACAACAACAACAACAACAACAACAAAGACAACAACGCGTTGTTGTTGTTGCTGCTACGTTTTTTTTATTAATTGAAAAGTTAATTAAAGGTGATAAAAATTATACATGCCACCGATTTTCGCGCTGCAGGCGCTCGCCAGCAACAGCAGCAGCAGCAGCAACAACAAAAACAACAACAATCGAGAATGGACAATGGACAAGGCAGAAAAAAAACACGTTTCAATTACATGTACGCACACACTCACACATGCACATGTACCTGCTCCGCTCTTGAACTGCTTGCGTGTGTGTGTGTACTAATTACATATGTATGTATATGTAATGCCCAATTTGCGTACAGTCTATTAAAGCCTTTGATGCGGTTCTTACATATACACATATATGTACATACATATGTACACACATATACATACACGCGCACAATGCGTAAATATATGCCGTAGCGCTTATAGATTCGAATATGCCTGCCCATTTTATCAATTTTAAATACGGGGCTCTGCTTTTACGCACAGCATTTACAACAAGTTGCCGTTTGCAGAGCTCGTTCTCTCTCTCTCTCTCTCCATCTCTCGTTCGCTCGCCCGGGCAGAGGCGTCGCAGCCGCCGTTGACGTTGCCATAGTTTGTGCACTGAGCCAAATGAAGAGAGAGCATTGGACATGGACAGCGAGAGCGGGAGTGTGTGGGGCGTGTGGGCGGCTCATATATGTGTGCAGGTGTGAGCGAGATAGCGCAAGTGCGCTGCACGGCAAGTTAATTAAATCCTCATGTATTAATCACGGCACCTACCATCACCGGCCTCCCCACCCCTGCCATCACCCGCGCCCTTCTTTGCCACCATCATGACGCTCTATTAATCGCCATCGCCGCAAACAAACTCGTTGGCCGTACGTCCTGGCGTCTGTCTCTCTCTCTCTCTCTCTCTCCCTCTTTTCAGACGTCGGCGTCGCTGTCCGGCCGTCTGCCTCTCAGCTCCACGTCTCCGTTTCGAGTTTCCAGTTTCGAGTTGGAGCTGCAGTTCGAGTCTCAGTCTCAGTTTCAGTTTCAGTCTCTGCGCTTGCGTGATTCTGATGGCAAATTAATTCCTGGTAATTTGTTTTGATGTGATGTGCGACTTGAAATTGATTGAGATTGTGTTGTTGTTGTTGTTGTTGTTGCTGCTCTGGCTCGGGCCAACAACAACAACAACAAGAGCAACAACAACGAAGGCAGCTGAGAATTTATTAAAGCAGCAGCAGAAATCAATTTTTATGCTGAGCTTTATTTTTGCGCTCTGCTTTTTTGCTTTGCTTTTTCGTTGTGGCTCTTCTTCTTGCTGCTGTTGTTGTTTTTGCCCATTTTTAGCACTTTTGCAGCCCTGCTCACCTTTCTTATGCATAAATCATAAGCCATAGCCCAGACATACATAACTTTCAATTAATAAACTATTGTTTATATTAATAGATTTTTGTTGTTTTTGTTGTTGTTGATCTTCGCACGCTACTCACAAATTTAATTTGTTTGCACAATTAATTTTGAACCTCAAAATAAAAGAACGCAAATTCGACAAGAAAAATAATAATAAAAAAAGAACAAAAATCCGATTAACTTTGAGCTCCGTTTGCGTGAATCAGTTCATTTGAACTAGTTTCATGAGCAAATTATAGTTGGGCAGATAAACCTAATCGGGTAAACTTAGATGCAAATAATACTACCAAAAGTCTACAAGAAGAAATTCAAAATAAAATGCACTTAATAAATGCTCAACTAGTTCATTTGTTGCGTTTGATTCGATTTAGATTCTTTTCTTTAAGCTCAAAAAGTTTATATGTTCCGTTCCAGTTGACTTTGATTCGTTCCTAAAGCTCAACTAGATCATTCGCTCGTTTCTTAAAGGTCGACTAGTTTATGTGTTTCGTTTGATTCGATTGAGATTCTTTTCTTAAAGCTCAACTAGATCATTTGTTCCTTTCGATTCGGCTTTGATTCTTTTTTAAAGCTAAGCTATTTGTTTTGTTTTGTTAGATTCGACTTTGATTCGTTTCTTAAAGCTCAACTGTTTCGAGTGCTCCGTTTGATTCAAAATTGATTCGTTTCCTAAAGCTCAGCTGGATCATTTGTTCGTTTATTTAAGCTCAACTAGATCATTTGTTCCCTTCGATTCGGCTTTGATTCTTTTTTAAAGCTCAACTATTTGTTTTGTTTTGTTAGATACGTCTTTGATTCGTTTCTTAAGGCTAAACTAGTTAATTTGTTTTGCCCCAGCTTATAGGTTCGTTGATTTGAACTCGATTGCTTAACCTTGCAATCACGGCCATCCCACCCACTTAAATTGCATATTTGCCTAAGCTCAGGTCGAACTTTGCATTGCACCTGCAGCTGTTTCTTCAGCTCGAGCAGAGATTGCAACCGAGATTCGAGGATGGGGCAAAGGCTCGCTCGCTCTCACACGGACCCGGGGTCCAGGGTTGCACGCCCACTCGAGGTGGACGTCGTTCGTAATCAAATTAAGTAAATTACAAGCTCTCAAATGTGCAAGACTCGTGTTTTACCTCGCTAATAACTGCCGAAAAGCAAAAGTTTCGGCCAGATACCAGTTGTAAGCCCCCACACCGCATACCCCCCTCTCCCACACCTCTGCAGTCAACAATGTGGCAGCCTCGAACCTGAACGGCAAACTGATCGTGCGATCAGTGAAAGGAGGGAACCAACACGGACCACAGCGCAAAACGCAGCCACAACTTAAGAACTCAATTTGAAGCTTTAGCTCGGACTCTGTCTGGCCACAGCTGAGCTTTCTCTCCCTCTCGCTCTCTCTCGCTCCCTCTCTCGCTGGCGCGCACGCTCTCGCCGTGCTGAGCATCTGTTGTGCGCTGGCTGATCTTTGCCGCGCTTCCTTTCTAAATTGATTTTGAAAACAAAATGATCGTAAATTTTGATCGCCTTTGCAGCCTCTGCAAATTACTGAGCTTTTGCTCCGAAACTGAAACCAGACCCGCCCTGATCATCAGTTGCTGTTGTTGTTGTTGTTGTTGTTGTTGCTGTGCCTTGGCTTTTATGGGCCTTGATTGAGTTGTCATATTTTATTACCGAAAATTTTAGACAACGCCACAACGACTTTGACTCGCAACCGCAGCGAAACGTTTCATTTGCCGTGGCGAATTGCGATCGTCGGCGACGTTGACGTCTGACACAGACGCTGGCTGCGACGCCGACTGCGACGTTGTCGGCACATATGTACGCTTAACACCTGTGTTCGCTCTTGCTTGCAGTCGCTCTATGTGTATGTGTGTGTGTGTCTATGTGTGTGTATGCGCATGTGTGTGATATTCAGGTGATAATATGCCCGCCATTTTCGTAATGGAAAGTAATTATTGTTTGCGGCAACGAATTACAGTAATCGTCATAAAATGTTTCCCCATGACTGCCTACAGCAAACCAGGCGAGGGAACGCCAACAACCAGGCAACCAGGCCCAACACCAAGACCCAACAATCAGCGGCAGTAAACAGCAACAACAACAACGAACAACAGCCGTTGTCCGTTGTGCCCTGCTATAATCAAGGGAAATAACATTTTCAAGCAGCGTTAAAACTAACATTAATTATGTCCGAAACGAACAAAACGATCAGCGAGAGCCGGAGAGGCAAAAAGCGAAGCCACTGGAAGGAAGGCAATGCGAAAGGAAAGCAAACCAAATTGGGCAAAACTTTCAAAGAGAGCCTCGTACCCAGTGTGTGCCAGTGTGTGAGAGAGTGCGAAAGTGCGCGATTGCATATTAGGCAACTGGATGGTGTAGTATTGTGAGAGAGAGCGGCGGCAGCGGGAGTGTGCGATTGATTGTTATTGTCGGCCGTTGGAACGCAGTGGCGCCCTCTAGCGCATGGTTCGAGCAGCGAATGCAGAGCGCAGGCGAAATGGCAGTAAAATGAAGAAATTGAAATAAAGTCAATGTGAGGCAGCTGAAGATGGACAGCGGATCCAGCGGCAGCGGCATCGGCAGCGACGTACGCGGAACATTGCTCCAGAGTTACGCCCCAGACGGCGCAGGCGCAGGCGCAGCAGCGTTGCGGCTGCAGGCGGGCAGCAACAATGTTGGAATTGGGGACTGGAACTGCGACTGGGATGTTGTGCAGTGGCAGCGACGCCAACGCCAAACCAAGCCAAGCTGAAACTAACGAGCGAGCGAGCGAGAGCGCAACAGCAAGCTAAAGAGAGAGCGAGCGAGCGACGTTAATAAGAAATTAATGTCTTGATCATTTTCGATCGTTATGTAAATCAATCAGGCAAATTATAGCTCAGGGGCTTGCCACAATAATTAGACCCTATTCGTAATGCAGCCGCAAAGGCTGCAAGAGCCAGCCAGGCGAGGGAGCGAGAGGGAGAGACAGAGTGAGAGAGTGAGAGAGAGCGAAAGAGCGGGAGCAGCAGCAAAGACAGCGTTAAAGGCCTCGATAGTCATGGCGTGCAGACGACGCAGACGCTGACGCGCCCCTCGAACGTAGGGAATAAGCAAATGCAAAAAAAAATAACAAAAACAAAAAAAAAGAGAAAGAAGAGGAAACATTTTTGCTGGCATGCAACGCCTTGATGTCTTCTTCGGAGCTGAAGCTGGAGCCGACGTCTTCATTAAAACAACAAAACATTTATGCGCCGCTTTGCCATGTCGCTGTCCGCTGTCCGCTGTCGGCGTTGATCGCGGGCAGCGATCGTTCTTTGAGAGCTTTTCGTCAGAGCGGACCCGGGGCTGGGCTGAGCCCAGGCTGCAGCCCAGCTTCAGCTTCAGGTCCAGGTCCAGCTCCAACTCTGGCAGCAACGTAACAAGATGCGTAAAAATTATTGATTTTCCTTGACTTGATTGTTGTTGGCTATCAAAATTTAATCATAACATGCAACACGAGGCCAGCTACAGGGAGACAGACAGAGGGGAGAGGGTTGGGAGGTGGGGGGACTTAAGGATCGGCAACATGTTGCCAAGTTAACCACTTGAATTTTCAATTTTGCATCGCGCAGCAGCGGCAAGTAATTTGCTGCGTTGACGTGCCTGGCGTGGCAGATGAGCAATGACCCGGCACCCGAGCTGCCAGCAGTGGCAGCGGCATTGGCAGTGGCAGCGGCAGCGGCAAGGAGCGTGGGGGTAGGGGGCACTGGCTTGTGTGTGTGGCAGATTACATACTCGGCCGCTGCTCGTCGTGTCGATCAATTCATTTTAATGCAAACAACTCATATAAATTCATGTGCAACTTGGCCGCAGACGCGCCAGTTCGCCAGATCGCCAGATTGAGGTGAACCCTCCTACCCCTCCCATCCCCTCCCCTCTCCTCCGCACACCTGTGTCAGTCCACGCGGGTCAGTCCACTCGATTGTTGGGCCTCTGCCAATTACCGTCGTGGCAAGTGCAAAGAAATTCATTAATTTAAGTGCCACACATTTGTTGCCCACTGTGCGAGCGAGCACACCCCCTCCTCCCCCCGCCCTTCCCTTCCGCTAGCCCCTACGCTCAGGGAATGGGTGTGTAAATGTATTGCAAATGGAATTGCAGCAACCGCTTAACCTGGCCAATTACATGCCAGAGCCAGCCAGAGCTGAGTAGGCATCAATTGTGCCTTAACCCGCGACCCGAAGCCTGGAGAAGCTTGCAGATCTATTTAATCTTCAATTGAGAGAAAAGAAAATATGAAAATCTTAATTCCGATTCAGCAGAAATTACCCGGCGTTCTACGTGTGAGAGTTACCAACTTCTTTTTTATTTACTAATAACATTTTTCATAATTCTTATTTAAGATACAATTATTTGGCCTCTCAGGGATTCGAGCCCTCGACTTCGTGCGCATTGGTCCGACGCTCAAATTTCATTGCGAATCGCTTTCGAGCGAATTGTTATTGATAGACAAATTATTGATAGTTTATAAAATAAAAGAAGAAACAGTTGAAAAGCATGTATACATGTCCGTCCATCTGTTCATCTATATGTCTGTCCGTCCGTCCGTCGGTCTGTCCTTCCGTCTGTCTGCTTTTTATCGAGCTATTTCCTCAGACTTAAGGCTATCGTCCTGATACTTTGCATAGGTACGACTTTCTGTTGCAGGCAGTAGATACATCGGATCGAGTCTCAATATCATATAGCTGATATAAGAACGATTCGTCAAAAAGTGGGTTCTTCTATAGAGAACATATTTAATAGCTGCCATAGGAACAATCGGTCGAAAGGTTGTTTTGTGGCAAATTATTTGGTTTTTCAAGATATTTCAAAGCTCCTTTCTCGTTTACATTTGCAAGTTGCTGATGAGTTTGAACTAGCGACACCTCGTCCGCTAGTTCGATGCCCCACTTGCAGATCGTATTTTGAGTTAGTCAGGACAGACATTCCCACGTCACAGAATCGCCGAGGGGGGCGCGGGCTGGGCATTTAGCGTGCGGTGTGAAAACAATTTAACACACTCCAAAGTTGCAGACGCAGCTCTGGACTCTCGAACAATTCATCAAAGTGAAAGAACAGCAACAACAACAGCAACAACAAGCAGCTAAACGACTTTGACAGGCAGTGAAAAGGGGCAGGGAAAGGGGTTACAGCAAAAAACAAAACAAGAGAAACAAATCGTATACCCTGCAAAACAAAAAAAAGGAGGGCGCGTGGCTGACTTAACGCCCTGTTTTGTAGTTGTTTATGTTGTTGTTTTTTTTTTTATACAAGCAGCGCGGAGGGGGTAGGGTGGGGGGTGCTGGCTATGCCGAGGGTCGCATAATTAGCAGCCCTAATGTGTGTGCGTGTGTGTGTGTGTGTGTGCGTGTGTGTATGCGTGTGTGACCTAACGTTCATGTTGTTTTTCTGCCCCTCATTTTTTATAACCTGAACACATTGAAAATGGGCGAAAGGGGTATATTGGTTTTGTGCAAATGCATGTAACAGGCAGAAGGAAGGCTCGTAGACCCCATATATCCGAGTCGATCTAACCAAGTCGGTCTGTCAATCTATCCGCCAATTCGTCTGTCCCTCCTTCCATCCGAGTCGATCTCGACACCTATATAAGCTAGACAAAGCTTAAAAGTAGATCTTCCTAGTGCCCGGGCAGTAAGACTTTGCTTTCGATAATTGATAACTTGCTTCGATTTCAAGCAATCGATCGGAATCGTTATCGAAGTCCTGGAAATTCCTTAGGTTGTAAGAGCCAATCCCTAAAGAATAGCATATTGAGATGAAGTATCTTACATTTCATTGCGCAAGCCTCATTTGGTTAGAAGAGGCTGCAGGGTATCCCCTAGTCGGGCACTTGCCAGCTGAGCTCTCTCACTTGTTTTTACAGCGACTCTCGCTCTATTTGACTTTCATTTTTGTCAGTTTGTTCCAATTTTTTGTCCGTTTAAAATGTAGATGAAAAAAAATAGAAGGCAAACAGCAAATCAAATCATGTGACAAGTTTCTAATGAACCTCAAAAGGTGCCACGACCCGGTGCGAGCCGGCCCCTGCCAACCCCCACGTCTGACATTTGTGTGGCCTATAAATGCTAATGAGCCCAACGTTTATTCTACGTTTTTTTCTGCCCATTTTATATTTTTTATTTCACTTTTTTTTTTTTGTGCATTTTACCCACGTTTTTTGTTGTTGTTGCTGCTGCTGCTAGTTAATTTTTTTTATAGATTTTTATGGTGATTTTTTGGGCAATTTTTTGTGGGTCGTTCGGCTGATTCTTGTGGGACCAAATTTGCTGCTGCTGCTGCTGCTGCTGCTACTGCTGCTGTTACTGCTACTGCTGGCAGTAGTTCCGGCGACGGTTCTGTTAGAGATTTGTTTCGCCTTTTGCTTGCCCCCGGGGCGGGTAGTTTTGTCCGCTCAGCGTTATGGTCATGAGCCGTGTTTTATTTTTCTTTTCTCCCCGAGGGCCGCAGTTCAGGCCAATCGCCCCCTTGCTTCCTCTCTCCCGCTCTCCCCCTCTCTCTCGCTCTCTCACTCTCGCTCTTTGTCGCTGCATTTGGTTCCACTTGAGTTTGTTTGCTTAACGACCTTTGAAATTAGCCAAAACTAAGCGGCAATAGGCGTTAGATGGACCCAATGCAGCAGCCCGTAGATTAGACACTGTCCGCAGAGTCTGACAACAACAACAACAACAACAACAAAAGCTACAAAGGCAACAAAAGCGACAACAACAATAACAATTTATACTATTTATATGCAAATTTGCAAGCGCCTCGCAACTGTGCACCATTTGCTGGCCTAATTAAAATTGGGCTACCCATTTTTAATTAGGCCAAAATACAAGGAAGAACAAACAGATTTATGTATATGTAGGCAGGTAAGAGCGGGATATTGAGAGAAAAGGGGTGAGGGATGGAGAGAGGGAGAGGGAGGGAGAGAGGGAGAGTTGCTGTCTGAGATGAGCTTTGTGGAGCTTTGAGTTCTTTCCATTGGGAGACTCCCAACCTTGTTTCAAGAGTACATCCTGGCAGCAAAGTCCTGGGAGAGAGAATCAAAACACATTCGAGAGCTATCGAATGTTTCGGTAAAAGATTTAATTGGGGCAGGCGAAAAGTATAGCAAGAACTACTAAGGAA
The DNA here is from genome assembly GCA_037075305.1 of Drosophila kanekoi. Classification (NCBI taxonomy): domain Eukaryota; kingdom Metazoa; phylum Arthropoda; class Insecta; order Diptera; family Drosophilidae; genus Drosophila; species Drosophila kanekoi. The sequence continues at coordinate 11,529,497 of JBAMCE010000451.1, forward strand.
TATCTTCGGGTCGCCGAAGATTTAATACCCTTGCAATCTACTTCTCGACCGGTCGTTCCTATGGCAACTATAACAACGGATATCAAATATAAGCTCATGCTGCGCATCTGCGAGGATATATTTCAAATCTCAAGTCCCAAGCATTTATAGATCCCGAGTTACGGACGGGCAGCTGGTACGGGCTAGACGCAGCGCGTCCTGATTAAGGACATGCACGCTTTATGGAATCGAAGATGCTTTCCACAGACTGTGTCTATACCTAGGACTTATCGTGCCCCGAGTTCTTAGCTCAACTTTTGTTCCTTGAATGTTTTGCTCTAGACCTTAAGCCGCATATCCCTCTGCTGGGCAGCTCATTGATTATTTTCCTAACTGATTTGGTGGCTGTCATAATTTCGGTGCACGGCCTTATCAAATGCCTGTCCATTATCTGATTTAGTGCCAGCCCCTTTTAACTTCGGCTCTGACACGCCCAGCCAAGCAGCGAGGCCGACGCGTCCACAGCTTCCTATCGATTATAGTTAATATATGAAGGCGCTTGGTCTGCAAATTAGGGGCACAGACCCCAAGCGAAACTATGCCAGAGCTGAACAACACAGACAGAGAGAGACACACAGAGAGAGAGAGAGGGAGAGGGGGAAAGTCAGAAAGTCAACAGAAACCATAATTCAGATAATTTTATTTATAACACCCTTGAGGAATTATATTTTATTTACTCTTTCAAGTGTGATGATGAGGCCGCTGAGCCAAGAGTCGAGAGCCGTACGAATGGACAAAGCGAACCAAGGACCTGTTACCCCCCTTCCCTCCCCTCCCCTTCCATCTCCTTGCCCCTGCGTGTTCTCTCTATGAAGTGTCTGGTCCATTGTTGAGTCAATCGAGGGTTGGAACGGGCCTCGAGACACTCCTTCGGTTTGGTAGCAGATGTGTTTATAAATTGTTGAAATCTGTGTGCATTTTAACATATGAATATCACGTACCAGCGCCTCGAATCAGCTACTCAAGGGTGCGGACTCTCGGGTTGAGGCGGACTGCGGGCTGAGCTCCTTGATTTGGGCTTATCATTACGTGGAGCTGCTTTCGCTGAAATCGAATCTTCACGTGCCTGATGTGCATTTTATAGGCTTTTATTTATCTTAGCCAACTTTTCGGCTCTGGCTGCTTGTGGTTTCTGTTCCCACTCCCTACCTAGCCCCCGCACAGCTCTAATTGGTTAGCCAGCAAATTCTGCAATTAAATTTCACTTAAAACTGCAACTAAACATGGGCCAGGCCAACTGTGGGTGGGTGGCTGGCTGGCTGGCTGGCTGGCTTTAGGCGCCCGAATCGGGTCCGCGTTACATGTAATTTACTTCCGCAGCGGCGCTTTAAACATATCCGAGCCACCAGGCACAGGCAACACCCACCACTTCCTAATTGTGAAAACCAATTTGCGCTGCTATAAATTAGAAAGACAAACGACGGCAACGGCGGGCAACGACGGGCAACAGCAACGGGCAGGGCACCGACAACGTTGCCAATGCAATCTGCGCCCGAGCAGGGACGGGCGCCCGAGCAGGGACTGCGACTGTGGCTGGGCGCCCGAGCAGGGACTGGGCAAAGACACTTTGGCTGGCTGGGGCCGCAAAGCTGTGGGCGTGGCACTCGGTTCCTGTTCCTGTGTGCGGTTAGCCGTTAGCATATCTTGGAAATTTACATAAATAGACTTTAATTGTTTGCAATTATAATACGAGCCGAGCGCAAGCGAGGCCCAACATGCACAGACAGGCACATAACAGCCCTAGACCCTAGTTGGCTACCTTCCCTTTTCCCCGCTGCCCCCCCCTACTCCCTTCCCCCTGCCAAAACGACTGCCCCGCCCACACGCTTGTCAGTTAATTATGCCCGCTTGTTGGCAGCAGGCTCCATTTGCAAAGCGGCTAATGCCAACGACTTATCGACTTTTGCAGTCTCCTCGGCTTCCGCCTCGGCCTCAGCGTCAGCGTCCGCCCACGATGATGAGACGGCCAGCGAGAGCAGCGCCGCAGCCGCCGCCAATCGTCGACGTAGCCGCACCAATTTCAACACCTGGCAGCTGGAGGAGCTCGAGCGCGCCTTTCTCAGCAGCCACTATCCGGATGTGTTTATGCGCGAGGCGCTGGCCATGCGTCTGGACCTGAAGGAGGGCCGCATAGCGGTAAGTCTCCATCCACTTAATAGATCAATTGATAATCGATAACATTAATGAGCAAAAAACAAAAGGCAATTGCCAGCACATGAACAGCTTCGGTCAATCAGCGATGGCATTCAATCAAATATTGCATTCAGTGGCAATTATCATGTACCGATAACTTATCGATAACGTATGCACAATACATTTTATAATCGATAGTTTTATCTATCTGCCAATCTTTCAAACTTTCGACATCTGATCGACAATGTTGTACAATTAACAACTTATAAATACTCTTGATTGATAGCACACTAGCACCTTGGTGGTATCATTAGATATATACTAGATGGATAGCTATACATATATAAGAGATATCTATCATTTATCGATAGTATACATTCGATTGATACCCGAAAAACATGACAAGCTGCTTATCTCAAGACGTCAACGGCTTATCAATTCTTGTTATACCAGCGAAAACTCATCGATTTATCAAATCGATCAAATAGAGATTTGATAAGTTATCGATATCAGTCAGTCATCCTTTTAACGATAATGTACTTTCCGATATTAAGTATTTTGTTATCTCAGTTCCATACAAATCTATCTCAATTTGTTAGGGTAGGTGATAGGGTAAATTAAAAATAAATGAAATAGTTATCGGCGGAGTTATCGATATTCAGTATCGATACCCATACAAGCCGAAGATCGTAATACTTTTCTCGAATTTGGGGATCGATATTGGCATTGGTATCGATATTCATATATGTAGGTATTGGTATTGGTATCGATATTCATATAGGTATTCCTATTCGTATTGGTATGGGTAATGCCATCGGGCATCGAGCCAGTTGCGTGCTTGTTGTAAAACAATTTGAGGGCAACTGCAACTCAATTACTCAATAAAACCAATTACCTGACTATTTTTATTCATTACAATTCATTTTATTTCATTTCGAATTGCGTTTCGTGTCGCTCGCTGTTGCAATGTAATTTCAATTGCAACCAAGTTTTAGCCCCTTCCGATTGACGCTGGCGATGACGATGACGATGTCGATGACGACGATGACGACGATGACGGCGACGACGACGGCAACGGCGACGGCGATTCCATAGCTGGGTTGCATGTCAGCCGTGTGATTATCGTCGTCGGTTTCTTTGGCTGAGACACTCGTCTACGCTTTAGCCAGAAATTGTTTCTTGACATGACATATCAATTTGTCAATGCGAACAAGACGAGACGAGACGAGGTACTGCGACAGACAAACAGACAGACAGACAGGCGGACAGACGGACAGACGGACAGGCGGACAGACGGACAGGTGAGCCAGCTGTCTGATGGGCGGTGCGGTGCGGTGCGGTGCGGTGCGATTCGGTTTGGTTTTGGTTCGAGTTGAGGTTTGAGGTGCTCGTTAAAGCGCAGGCAATGTGAGCATCGCATGCAGCTACTCAAAAACAATTTGCTGCACATTAAAAAATGCACAATGCATGCAAATGACTTTAAATTGAAGTGACACACTAGCACACACACACACACACACACTCACACTCGCACACTCGCACGCACACACACTCGGACTCGCACGCCCACTCGAAACGCGTTCGCGTCGCGCTTGAGTCGCTGCCCAAACTGCCCCTCAATTAGCGACGCCATTTTGTTTACGACCCACCGTCTAACCCCATGAATAACGAGTGCATATCGAAACTGAAACTGTGAATAGTCGCACACAGCGCTGCGTCCATTATAACTAAATGATGATAACGATATTATAATAATCACAATATTCATTATTCAGCGAACGGTCGAATGGTCGCCCATTAATTGTTAGCCAATTCTTAAAGGTATGCTAACGCGAATTGCCTCAAAACTGGTTCAAATATTAATTATGCAATGCACGATTTCCATTTTATCCTGGCCAAAGTTAGCTGCGACAACGGAGCACTTTCTGTTAGAATTTGAAAGAAAGCAATAGGAAAAGCTATCATTTGAACCAGCGACCTCTCGTTTGCTGGTCCGACGCAATTCGATTCTTGGAGTTACATTAATCATGAGTCAACCTGTCAGTCAGTGAGGAGGAAGAGCTTTGTGCATATAAAGATTGAAATCTATGTTTAGCCAGGTGCCAAGATCAGGGCAATAAGCGGATCTTATGTCCTATCCAAGCAATCCGATCTCAGTTTCCCAGAAATCTTCACCAGAATCGGATAGCTGTAATACCATTCGACAAGCACTGCGATATTTGGACCCGATAAGCCCATCTTCTAGCCTAATTCTTAGATCAGGAGTCATATTAAATATACTAAATAATGTTCACTTCCAGGTTTGGTTCCAGAATCGGCGGGCCAAGTGGCGCAAGAAGGAGCACACGAAGAAGGGACCGGGTCGGCCGGCGCACAATGCACAGCCGCAGAGCTGCAGCGGGGCTCCGATACCGTTGCCGGAGCTGCGTGCCAGGGAACGGTAAGTGGCCGGCACAGTTAACCGTATGCGACCCAAAGTCTAAGTCTAAGTCAAATCAATGACCAATCCTCACGAGCAGCGCACAGCGCAGCAAGCGCATCGCCAAGGCGATCGAGCGGCAGGCGCGCAAGCTCCGGCTCAAGGGACTCGACGTGAATGTGGAGCAGCTGCGCGCCGACTATCTGGCCGCGCACCGCACTGACATCGACCACGACCATGACGAACTGGAGCAGGACGATGAGCTGCCCATCGATGTGGTGGGCGTCTGCAGCGACAACCTGGACAACTCGCAGTCGCACAGCTCCAACCCTGCCGCGGCCCTCACGAACCAAAGAAGCTGCCCGGACGACAGCTGCGACGGCAGCGCTGTGATAAAGCTGGAGCCGCTGGAGCCACTGGAGCCAACTGATCTGCCCCCGCTGCCCGCAGAGCCGACGCAGCCGACGCAGCCAACGCAGCCGGCGCAGCAGAAGCTCCAGCACAATTCGTGCTTTAGCATCGAATCGCTGCTCGGCACATAACACTTATCCAGAAGCAATACAACAACTATACAAACTATTTATTTTTTTAATAATATATTCGTTTTTTTTTAATCTAGTAATACCCACTAAGTGTGCAGGGTATGCTCAAGTTGTGCAAATATATGTGAAAGGCTAAAACTGAACTCTTCCTGACTTTCAATTGTCAAGCTTGAATAATGTTTATGTTCATTGTTGCTTGAGGTAATTTCTTCGAGTGTATAAATTGCAGTATCTATATCTAAGATCTCTAGCTGATTAATATGTAGCTAGATATTTCCCCGATAAAAAAGTGCGAATTGGATAACTGTTAAGTCTGAATTTGTGTTTGCCCTTCCGACCAGCTAAGCTCCTTTTCACAGCTAAGAAGTAGATAAGGAAGGTTATTTCTAATAGTATAAAGAATATTAAGTAGAAAGGATGAAGGATAAAGAGATAGTGATGGGGCATCGTCGAGCTCCTGGGGACCAACTCTTCGCTAGGAATGGTCAGTTAATTGCCCGAAGGAATCCTGAAAACAACGATTTAATGAAAGCGGAAGAGAAACTTCAATGGAGAATACGTGCTACAATCTATTGTAATCCTTGCAGAATACGCGAAAAGAAGAAGGAATAAGAATAAAGGACGATAGTTCCTGGTAGGTCTGGAGGGAGTAGAATACTCTGCCTATAGATATATATAACATATACTCCTCATATACATACATATGTATGTATTCTATACCAGCAATAATGTTGCCACATTTAGATGCCAAATTGATTGAATTGAAATGTGTATATGTAATTATGTATGTATGTATGTGTGTGTTTGTATGTATGTGCGTGTGGATATGTATGTATGTGCGCATATATGTATGTATGTTTGCTCGTAAATTGTCTTCTATACCAATAGCAGACCAATTTGTCTTGTTGCGTGGCAAATTTAAATAAGAAAACGTATTTACTAAAGCTGCAGGCTTTCCCTATGAATAAGGTGCAGGCGGCTGCATGGCTGGAAGCTGTGGAGCCGGAGGAGCATGGCGGAGGAGCAGGAGGGGGCGGAGCAGGAGGCGTATGTAAGTATGTACGTATGTAAGTATGTAAATAAATAAGTATGTAACTTTTGTAAGTATATATGTATGCGTTGTAAGTATGTATGTATATTTGTATGTATGTATGTTTGTATGTTTGTATGTTTGTATGTATGTATGTATGTATGTATGTATGTATGTATGTATGTATGTATGTGTGTGTGTATGTATGTATGTATATATGTATGTATGTGTGTATGTATGTATGTATGTATGTATGTATGTATGTATGTATGTATGTATGTATGTATGTATGTATATATGTATATATGTATATATGTATGTATGTGTGCATTAATTTCTTAAAAATACGTGTATGCAAGGCAAAGGTATGGATACATTCACAAAGAAAGAAGAAGTTAAGAAAAACAATTAAATGTCTTATCAAATTGGAAGATGGGCATAATAAATAGGGATTAATTTGAGCAACTTCTGGGAGAGAGAGAGCGGGAGAGAGAGAGAGAGAGAGTATGTACTTTCTAAAAACGTTGCTCGAAAAATTGCGATGAAGATAGTTTGGCATTCAGTTATATTGACATAAGAACCAACTACTTATGTATATTATTTTCCGGTGAAAAATGCCAAATTGCATGTCTCTGACTTTTGACACCGAGTTAATGTGGGCAAGAGGGGGACGGCAGAGCTTGCAGCGGCAACGGGAACGAAATGTGGCAGCTAAAGTTGGATTTTTAGTGAATGCGCAAAGGCGCAAACAAATGCGAATGCGAATGCGAATGCGAATTTGAGTATGCATTTTAATTTCCAGCAAAGTGCCCGGCGGCTGCGTGTGGTGCGCGTTGTGGCTGGGAGTGTGTGGTGGCAGCTCGGCGAGCGGCAGGCGCAGCAGAAGGCGGAGCGGAGGCAGTGCATCCATCAAGTTCACACGCAGCACGCAACGGAGCTGAGCCCCAATATGAGCCCCAAGCTGGATCACGGCTCGACCATGGGCAAAGTTTGGCTAAGCTATCGGATAAGCGATTCGATAAGTGTTCGAGCAACTATCGATATCAATTACCGTTTGGTGCAATCGAAGCGATTTATCGATAAATGGAACGATGATTGCTGCAAGAGAAAGTTTGCATCTGCTGACACTAGAGGGCGCGTCAAGGAGCTGAAGATTTGTTGATAAAAGCTAAGCCAACGAGTCTTATCGATATATCGATAGCTTCGATTTGTAAGCAGCTCATGAAGAACTTGTTGCTAAACATAATCTAATGTTTTATGAGTTATGTTATCGAGTTAGTTATCGATAGCTATCGATATTTTAAAGTCAAATTTAGTTAGTTTTAACCGATATTTGTGTGCTGAACAAAAACTGATTAGCTATTTATCGATAGCATCGATCGCTGAGACTGAGCACCAGCTCTGGCGCAAGAACAAGAAGTGGCTGTCATTAATAATTAATGAGATTGAGGTTAAGGTGCTCGGGTACTCAGGTGTTAAGGGCCAGCAGGCAACATTGCACCACGTGCGTGGCGTGCAACAATGAATTGGATTTTCGCTTAGGCTCAAACGAATTTCGGCCATTGTGCGAGCCAACAACAGTATCTGAAAGATACTTTCTGCTGAACGCATCATCAGGCAGGCACCGTCAACCACCGTCTTGAGTGCCTCGACCTGCATAGCCGAGAGGCAATTTACGAAATGCAACGCGTCCGGAATCGGGACAAGAACGGTCACCGTTTGCGACTGCGACCGCGACTGCGACTGCAACTGGGACTGGATATAGCCGGGGTCGGGGCCACAAATGTAATACACACATCAGGCAAATAAATTAGAAGGCAACTCCTTGTGGCAGAAGCGTCAGGAGCGTCGCGCCCCCTCCAGTTGGTTCGGTTCGTTCTGTTCAAAATGGAGCCAGAGCAATGTCGGGAGAGTAATGCCGACAATCCGTCATGCAGGTGTGAATGATTCATTAATTTCTCGCCTTCATACGAATTTTCAGTTAACATGCAAGCGGAACCAAAACGAGCCGCCGCAAAAGAGTTACGCAGTCGGCAACTGCAACAGCAGCGACGCATGCCTGCCAGCCTCAGAGTCCCAGTCGAAGTCCCAGTCCCTGTCCCAGTCCCAGTCCTTAGCATGAGAGTTCCCCAGTCCCAGTTCCAGCTTCAGCTTCAGCTTCAGGTTCAGCTTAACGTCTTCATTACGCACGGCCAACATTTCCGCTCTCCACTCCGTTTGCTGCCAGTTGCCAGTTGCCAATTTCGTTTTGCATTTTCAATTTTGTGGCATTTCCTTCGTCCAGGCTGCAACAGCGGGTGGGCATTACCCTGCCTATCCCCCATATCCCCCCCTCCTATGCAACGGCGCGGCGTGCGTTAATTACCTGATGAGTCCAAGGATCAAATGCCAATTGACACCTTGGGACTTCGTTAGTTGTTCATTTTTAATGCAATTGAATCAATTTCAAGGCTTATGCAAACCTAATTTTATAATTCAACATTCATGAATGCACTCATGAATGCACTCAACTAAAACTGTGCCATAAAGTATTTAGTCAAATGCTCAAGCTCAAGCGTGCACCCATAAATATACTCATGTATTTGAAAATAAATGAGTAACTGATGTGAGTGCAACCCATGAATACACCTATGAATACATATTTGAATATAAGCAGCAGTATGTATGAATATAAATGTCATGAAATCATGAATGTCTCCATGAATGTCTCAATGAAGGTATCCATGAATGTCTCCATGAGTGTGTTTATGAATGTACTCATGAATGTAATTACGTTATTTCATTTAATCTTAAAACACTTTTAATTTGTCGCACACACTCATGAATATACTCATAAGTATATATCTATCGTCTATCAAGTACCCATGAATATGCTCATGAATGCATACATCCATTAACATCTAAATGCACATTCACTCATTGAACATGCATCCATGAATACACTCATGAATACACACCCATTAACACACATTCGACACCATGTAATTATGTTTGCATACACTCATCGATTCATTCATTCCGTTTAACGGCATGCACTCATCTTATTCAATTGCCGCTTCTTTGGCATTCATTTCGACGCATTTCGATTGCCCATTCGCCAGTTATTCACACTCATATTCACACATTTCGACTGCCAATTTGCTGTTCACACGGATTCCGAAACTGAATCCCAAACCCAAATCCGATGCGACTTCAGCGTCAGCTCGTAAAATGCGCTGAATGATTTTTGGCTGCTGCTCGAGTGCCTCAGCCTCTTCTTCTTCTTCTTATTGTTGTTGTTGTTGTTGTTGTTGTCGTTGAGGCTTCAAACAACAACAATTCATATTTTTTATTACACCTACTTGAAGGCTTGAACCCGGCCCGAACAGCGGCTCGCAGCCAGTTCGGAGCAAAAATGAAGGCGTTAACCAACTTTAATACATTTATTTGGGCCACAAAAAAGCAAAATAAACATCGAAATATGCGTCAAAAGACTGCGGCACAACTTGAACATACCCTGTAAGCAAGGCTGAATCGAATTGTTATTTGTCTTAGAAGAAAATATAGTTGAAGCAAATTAACTTTAATAAGCTTTAAATTTGACAAAAGGTATTTATATTTCATTACAAATTATTATTCTTCTTTCACATTAGTCAAATGTTTACATAGATGCAGAAATAGTTACATGCAATTGCCTTTCGCATGTTGCAAGCTCTGCCAAGCTCCGCGTGCTGTGACTATATGCCGTTTTCATCTATTTACCGGCAGATGGCGTCGGTGGTGTAATGGTTAGCATAGTTGCCTTCCAAGCAGTTGATCCGGGTTCGATTCCCGGCCGACGCACGTTTTTTTTACAGTCAGTTTCGACTTTTTTTTTACAAAATAAATGTAATCAAATAAACTAAATTTAATCAATCTTTCGTGGCAAATTTTGCTCTAATTAATAAAGTGAAAATAAAATTGCAACTGAATTCTTTGCGAAATTAAAACGCTTCTGCTGCAATTTCAACTAAAGCTGATTTAAATACAGTTTAGTTTTTATACAAAATATAAATAAAAAGAAATAACTTTATGAAAATTCAAGTTTGTCAAAGTTAATGATATTTGATATAAACATTCGAGTACCTTGCCAGGGACTAAAGCCGGAGTAAATTGCAAGATTTTATACATTAGCTTAAGAAATAGATAGATATAAGGAGAGATAGATAAAGAGAGAGATAGATATAGATAGACAGCGATAGATATGCGATCAACAGACTTTGTGCCAAATGAAATCCGTCTAGGATATTTGAGCCTTAGCTAGTCGAATATCTTATATCATATGCTAAATTTGCGTTTTAAGCTATTCGTTTTTTTAGAGGGTATTCAAATTCAGTCAGCTAGTCAAGCGGCTGGCGCAGGCGCAGGACAAGGCGCAGGCGCAGTCGAGGTTGCCATATCTGTCCAAAGTAATAATTATGTTTCACGTTGTTATCCTAATTTACGTGCCGGGGCTGCCCAGGCCCAGGTCCAGGCCCAGGTCCAGGCCGAGGCACAGTCCGCAGAGGTCCACAGTCACCCGTCTCCAGTTGTGGCTGTCTCTGAGACTGAGACTGAGGCCTGACGACAACGGAGCATGGACTGCGGCTCAGCGTTTGCCTGGGCTTCTGGCTTGGCCTGACTTGGCTTGGCTTGGCTGGTTCTCTGCCTGCCTGGATGGCCCCGGGCGCTGTGCAGCTCCACGTCGCACAGCGGCGCATTTCACTGGAAAAAGTATTAAGCACAAAGCGAGATACTGAAAATTGATTTCTCACCTTCGTGCACGTTATGAGCAGCCGGCTGTCCACTCGTCCAGGTGTCCCCCTCCCCGCCCTTCCCTCTCTCTCTCTCTCTCTCTCGCTCTGTCTCTCTTTGTGTCTGGTCGAAGCCTGGCTTTGTAATTAATTAATATATATCGCTGCCGCTACTCGTGAGCAGCCGTGATCTGCACGCCCGCGTCGCAAACTATTTCAATACAACTTATGCCCACTGTAAGCCCGGCCTAGAATACGCCTAGACAGCCTGTCTCGATGTCCATATGCCACCTGAACAATGCTCGCCAACTCACCTCCCCGCACCCTCCCCCGCCCAGCGCACCAAAATGCTGCATAACTTTGCCAGCTAATCGTAAATAAAAATTTTATCTGTGAATTTATTGCATCATCGGGAAACTATTCAATTCTTCGCACAGACAAAGAGCCAGTGCCAGACAAAGAGAGAGCGAGAGAGAGGGAGGGAGAGAGAGTGGGGGAGACAGTCCGGACAGCCGGACATAGACGTTTAGACGTAGAGCCTCTCTCAAGCACCTGTTGCTCAATGGGAAATTTATTTGTCATTTCTTTAACGGCCATTTGTCGTGGCTTTTAATTTGCTTTCAAAAATGCAGCTTAGCTTTTCATTTCGAATGCTTTTCTTTGGTCTCATGCTCTAACCTCGGCCGGGTCGCAACACTTTGTTGCGCGGTTGACTGACTAGAAAATACCTTCGAAAATATATGTTACTCTCTCTATATATATGTACATATATATCTCAACTGCGAAGGATCGAAGGATCAAGAGGTATCCCAATTTAGGCAGCAGCTCGCGTTTCTTATGGATTTGAACCATCGAAATGGTTCGAATTTAGGTTTTTTGGCTTCAACTCAATTTGTTATCTCATAACCGGTTCGCAACTTTGCTGCATAGTGTATAGCACATACACTGTATATATTAGCTTGTTTCTTAGCTTGTTTTTGTCGCTTTTGTTGACTGCCAACCCCCTCCCCCAACAGCACCCTCCCCCTACCTACTGTCGGTCTTTTAACCAAAACGAGACATCTTTTAAAATGTGTATGGCATATAAAAATTTGTATTGATATGATTTTTATGGACTTCAAATCGATTTTTTTACGATCATTGCTCGGTTTTTATGCGCTTGCCGCTGCTTTATGTGACAGGCAGACGGCAGGGGGTGGAGGGGCCGAGCGCCCCGCGGGAGGGGAGCGCCAATTATGTAATTAGGTGTCAGGGCAAACAATATGCGTGGAGATTCAAAGGTCTAGATGTGTGCGAACCGTTAGCCGGGAACGGTTGACCTTATCGCAGCGCTGGCATCGAGCGGCAAAGCGACGGGCGTCGAGGGGGGACAAAGGGGAAAGGGGGGCGCGTCTCGAGAGTTTGGCCAGGAGCGCCATATGTTGGCCCGAAAAGTAAGAAAAGCGAAGCAAAATAAATAAATACGCAAAGCCAATATCCGGCCCAAAGTCTGCGCCAGAAACTGATCAGAAGCTGGCGACGTCGCTGCCGCTGCCGCTGCCGCAGTCGCAGTCGCTGCTGCGACCGGCCACCTGTTGCGTGCTTTTCTATGCGCGAGCAGCATTTTTTTTTGAGAATTTAATGTGTTTATTTTTTATACCACTTTTTTTTGTTGCAATAACTTTTGCGGCAGGGTCAATGCTGCTGATTAATAAAGCCAGGCGACGGCGGCAACAGCTGCTGCCGCAACAGCCTGGCCAATTTCTTGTTCTGTTTGTGCAACATGCGGCAACATATTGAAAGGCAGCGCAGTGTTTTTTTTGTATGCTTTTACATTAAGTTTATTAGTCATATAATCTAGAACTTAGTCGCTATTTTAATTTATATATACAAGCACCCTGCCCCACACCCACCCCCGTCTTGGCCCACCCGTGCGTTTGCCTCACGCCTTGTTCAGGGCATTGGCAAATGGCGCCGCATTGGCCGTGTGCAGTTGATGGAACTGGCAGGCGGTGCGACAGCCCCGACTGCAGAAGACGCGATCCGCACACATGGATCTGGCCAGGCTCCATTCGGCGACGACCAGAACGCGGCAGTAGTCGTGGCACATATAGCAATCCGGCCGGGCGTGGCACAGTGCCGGCGACACCGGCTCCAGCAGCGTCTGCTGATAGCAGCGCTGGCGACACTGCCAGATGCGCACCTGTTGGGGCAGCGTCAGTCGCTCCCGGAGAACGTTGCCGGTGGCGTGGGCGCCCAGCGCGAGTAGCAAAATGATGCAGATGATGCAAATGGTGCGCGGCGCGGCGTTTGCTGAGCTTCTGGACGTGAACATGCTGGACTTGACTGGCTGACGTTGGCTTGGCTTCTAAATGTCTTTGGGCAGCGTTCAGCTGGTTTTATGTGTCAACGTTGAGCCGTTGCGTTCATTCAACAATTGACTGGAAAATCCCAGAGTTTACCTGCTGGCGTATGCTACCTGTGCGCCCGGACGGGCGTTTAGGTAATTGACAACACATGTGCGCAATGCGGCCGCCGAGCCAGATTTTTATGAATGGCGCACAGCTCTGGAAAACCCTTGGAATTTCAGCTCATTGAAGCGGCGGCGGCGCGTTTTTCTGGTCCGCTTACCTGTTTACCTGTTGGCCCGGCTGTTGGCTTAGGTCACATCATAGATTTGTCTGTTGCATTTGGTGACAGTTTTTATTGTTGCGTAATGCTCTGCACTCCGCACACAATCGGCTAATCCCATTTTGGGCCGGTCATAAAACAGTGTACGTGCCGTCATCTGTTTGTCGTTAAGCGGCTGCTTAGATACAGAAATGAGCTGTAGATGTCGCTAGCCAAGCACTTTTGGTATTACACGTGTAGTATCAGTTGGATTACAGCAGATGGCGCCAGTAGAGCACAGTTTTTATTTATTTATTTTTCATTGCATACTCTTAAGCGAACACAAATAATTTGCATGTCCCGCTGGTTAACTGTAGCTGGCGCCACTTGAAGAGCGCTTGGCTGAACTGTAGCTGGCGCCACTTGAAGGGCGCTTGGCTGAGCTGTAGCTGGCGCCACTTGAAGGATGGTTGGCTGAACTGTAGCTGGCGCCACTTGAAGGGCGCTTGGCTGAACTGTAGCTGGCGCCACTTGAAGGACGCTTGGCTGAACTGTAGCTGACGCCACTTGAAGGATGGTTGGCTGAACTGTAGCTGGCGCCACTTGAAGGATGGTTGGCTGAACTGTAGCTGACGCCACTGGAAGGGTGGTTGGCTGAACTATAGCTGGCGCCACTTGAAGGACGCTTGGCTGAACTGTAGCTGGCGCCACTTGAAGGATGGTTGGCTGAACTGTAGCTGGCGCCACTTGAAGGGCGCTTGGCTGAACTGTAGCTGGTGCCACTTGAAGGATGGTTGGCTGAACTGTAGTTGGCGCCACTTGAAGGGCGCTTGGCTGAACTATAGCTGGTGCCACTTGAAGGACGCTTGGCTGCACTATAGCTGGCGCCACTTGAAGGACGCTTGGCTGAGATACTCGCAAGGCATTCCAGATAAGCGTGGAAATTGCTGCTAATAATACTACTGGTAAGAGATCCTAGGGTAAACAAAAATGTAGGCCTTCTTCTGTTCTCACCAATTTGTCGCCTATCCCTCGACGTGCTGTGTGATGGATTTCCTTGAAATTCTTGCCAAATTGTCCCACAAACAAACAAATGAATATGCACAACGAAATTTGTCTAACTTTGGTTATAATTTTATTCATTAACTTAACTTGTTCTGCACTCTTCTTCGTCCTGTCCTCTGCATCTTTTTTGTTTGTTTTTGTTTTAACTTTTACAATCTTCTGCCGTTGCCGCTGCTGCAGCAACAGATGCGTTTTTGTTTAACATTATTTTGTTTAAACATAGCTTGAGAAATTATGTATAATATGTATGTATTATTTATGTATATATATATGCATATATATATATATATATATATATATGTATGTATTATATTAAACATGTAGTATAATTTATATAGCATAGCAATAAAAAAAATTGGCGCAAAAAAAAAAGGTTTTTAAACAAAAATGTATCTTATTCTGACGAAAAAAAATTACACGACGACAACGGCGGCAGCTTCAACTTGTGTGTGTGTGTGTTGGGAATGTGTGTGTATGTGTGTCCATGTGCTGGGTGCAGGCTGTAGCTAATCTACATGCAACCTGAACCCTAACCGCTTGCCGCTTCTGTCGCGCCTGCTTCCGCCGGCTCCGCTCCAACCGCTCACTGTGGCTTCTGGTTCTTTGGTGCTTGCTGCTGCTGCTGATGCTGCTGTTGCTGCTGCTGCTGCTGCGTCTCGTAGCGCTGACGCAGCGCTGTCAGCGCGCTGAGCAGCCGACTGTTGGCGGCGTCTAGCGCCGCGATCTGCTGGCCCTGCTCCTCGATGACGCGCTGCTTGTGGGACAGCGCCAGGGACATTTTAAGCTGCTCGCGGCGCAGCTCCTCCTCCATGGTGATGAGCCTGCAAAGGTTTTGCCTGATATTAGTTGGGGCTGGTGCGAGCGAGGGGACAACAGAGGGGCGTTGGGGCCCCACTCACCTGTCAATAATGCTGCGCATGGTCGACTCCGACTGCTGGCTCAGATTGTTGACGCCATTGCCACCGCCGCTGCCGCCGCCGGCGCAGCCTGGTCGCTGCAGCGCGAACAGCTCATCGCTGGAATCGCGCAGCTCGGCCTCGTCACGGTCCAGAGTGTGGCGCAGCGTGTCGAGCGTCTCCTGCAGCAGTTGGATTTCGCCATTCTGATCGTAGCCCTTGCAGAGGCCCGATGACTCCGAGGCGCCGCCAGCGCCGCCGCTGTTATTGCTGCTGCGCAGCTGGCGACGTCGTTTGCCCTCCTGCAGCTGAGCGCAGTGACCTGGTCATGACGAAGGAAGCACAATTAGGTAATTGCATTGAAAGAGTTTAAAATATGAATTTATCGGATTGTTTTTGTATGTTCATTGCAAATTTAACAGTACTTTACAATTCGCCAAAGGCTGCAATGCACTTTATCTCCTAGCACTTTATCTCCCTGGCAAAACATTGGTGTGCACCTTGTAAAGTTACCGATGCACCTTATCTGGCTGACAAAACATTGAAATGCACTCTATCCACCTTGTTAAATTTGACATGCTTTTTTTTTTGTCTGTACTCACCCTCCGTGTCGGTGCTGCTGTCGGAGAGCGTTCGCGCCGAATCCAGGCTTAGGCGTCGCTGGGCCACCGCCGTCGAGGACGTGGCTGCGCTGCTGGCGCCGCCGCTGCTAGCGTATTGCTTGTGTTCCTGCTGCTGCTGCGGCTGCTGTTGTTGTTGCTGTTGTTGATGCTGTTGTTGCTGTTGCTGGTGGGGATGGGGATGATGATGGTGATGTTGCTGCTGTGGCTGCTGCTGCTGGTGATGATGCGGCGTGGACATGGCATAGGCGACACCCATGCCGCTGGCGCTGCCGTAGACATCCTCGCGCTTGAGCGGGCCGCCGCCATTGAGCCGGCCGTAGGCGTGCGGCTTGCCTGAATTGGAGTTTGAGGAGCTGCTGCCACCGCTGAGGGAGCGCTGCGCCTCCAGCTTGTTGGCCACGTTGGCGCCGGCAGCTGCTGCCTCGGCATAGCTATAATAGTTGTCCGCCGACAGCTGCTCGTCCGAGGAGCTCGGTGTGAGGGTGGCCGCATCCAAGGTGCCGCCGCTGTTGAGGAATGCGGCGCGTGCCGCCACAAGCCCAGCGCCCAGCGGCTTGACACGCCCCCCAAATGCGCTCGGCTGTGGCGTAGCCGGGCCACGCCCGGACGCATTGGGCATGCCGCCGCTGTTGTTGGCGCTCTGCAGCTGGTACGAGGGATTCTTAAAAGCCAGCGGCGCGGTCATCTTGAGCGGCAGCTGCTGCGGCTGCGGCTGGAGCTGGCTCTCCACGGGACTGGAGGACTGTGCGGGAGAGGGATTGGTGGAGATGCTTTGGTAGCCGGAGCTGCAGTGGCTGCTCTTCGCCGACAGTTGTTGCTTGTTGTGACCATGGCCATGGCCATGGGCGTGGGCATGGGCGTGGGCGTGACTGCCAGTTGGTTGCGGTTCGACAATGACCTCCTGCTCCTCGGCGTACTTGAACAGATCGTCGAGATCCTCCAGGTTCTTGGGCATGTTCGAGTTGGGATTGAGCGGCCCACGTGCATAATTGCTGTGGCCTGAGTGATCGGGGATGCCCAGGTTTAGGTTCAGATTGTGACGATTGATGCGCTGGCCACGCGACCCAGCTCCGGCTCCGGCTCCAGCTCCGGATGATGCGGCGGCGCCCGCCTTTAGAAGCGGCGTTGGGGATTTGCGCACAAAGGCGCTGCTGGTGTCCAGGCCAGAGATTTGTATAAATTCGCCGGGCATGTCGTCGTAGCTGCCGCTCTGATTGCTAATGTTGCAATTGTTGTTGTTGTTGTTGCAGTTGTTGCGCGGCAAGGTGCGTGCCCGGGAACTGCCCGTGGAGCTGTCGTAGTCGGCGGTATTGCCATTGTGATTGACCACATACTGATAGGTATGGCCCAGCCGATCCATGCGCTCCATGGTGCTGGCGGCGCTCGTCTGCGGCGCCGGCGGGCAATGCGGCAACATTTGCTGCTGCTGCTGCTGCTGGGCGGGATGCGGCTGCATCAACAAGTTGCTGTTGCTGCCGTTCAGCGAGGAGGATGCCATCGAGCACTGCGACTGGGCGTGCTGCAGCACAGGTGAGCTCATGTAGCCGCCGGCATTTGCAATCGAGCTCTGCGAGTTCGACAGCAGCTGCTGCGAATGCTGCTCCAATTGTTGTTGCTGCTGCTGCTGCTGTTGCTGGAGGCGCACATTCACCGTGGGATCATTGTAGCGGAATATGTTCTTCTCGAGCGCGCTGGGCGTGAGCACGCCACGCATAATGCCGCGCTCCGCAGGCAACGGCTTGCTGACCACCGCGTGCTGCGGCTGCGCCAGCTGCGCCTGCTGTTGCTGCTGCTGCTGTTGCAACTGTTGCTGCTGCGAGTGGGTGGAGCTGGTTGGAGCCATGCTGCAGCCGCCTTCGGGCTGGCGATTCTCCTGGTTCTCGCTGGCAATGGAGTGCGTGGACATGACCGTCGGCAAGTAGCCGGAGGCGAGCGCAGGTCCGCCGGACAGCTCCTTGGCCCGGCTAATGTCGTCCAGTATATGCTGCAGCGGATCCAGCTCGTGCTGACGCGCCTCCGGCAGCTTGGCCAGGCTCTCGCTGAGCAGGCTGTGCAAGATGGACAACTGTTTGCCCTGGTCAATGTAGCCGGCCCAGTCGAGAATGGAGTCGGGTGTCGCGTGCTCCGGACGCGTCGATATATACTCGAGGAATTGCTGCATGCGGGACGCCTCCTGCTCGAGAAAGTCGTTGAGGAACTCCATAAAGTTCTCCTTGCCCTGGAAGCGTGTGAAATTGGCCAGCGTCTGGAGGGTCTTGGCCACCAGCGTCAGGTTGCGTGTGGCACGCACCGACGGCAGCTCGCTGGTAATGTTGAACAGGGACGGCGACAGAATCGCCGGGCAGAGGAAGCGTAGGAATATGCTTGCCGAGATCAGATTGTCGGCCATATCCTGGCGGCCCAGCTGCTGCAGGCGCTCCCGGAACGTGGCGAAGCAGGCGCGCAGCTGGGGCGGAAAGTGTTTATGCGACTCGTAAATGCACTGCCAAGCGCTGCGCACAGCGCCGCGCAATGCCGCCTGCTGGCGCTGCAGCGAGCCGGCCGAGGAGCCGCTCGTCTTGGTCGGATCGACCTCGCAGTCGCGTTCCGATTGTATGAGCTCGTTAATTGGCGCCGAGAGCGTGTCCTGCAGATACTGCTCGCCCGTCAGCTTGAGGAAGGCCTCCATGCTCTTGGTGGCCAGCGAGTTGCCGCGAAAGGTCAATCTCTGATCGCCGACGCGCAGCAGATCGAGCGCAACGACGTCGGTGAGAAAGGCGCCGGCCAGGCCCTGGGCATGCATAAGTAGGACCAGCGCCTGGCCGATATCCTCCTTGGCCTTGACCCCGATCACCGGCTCGAGCGTTTCGCAGACGCGCTTGTAGTTCTCCTTGAGGTACGCCAGGAAATTGCCATAGATGTTGATCGGCAGGATGTCGGTGCTCTGGAAGCGGCACTTGATGCGCAGCGTTGGCAGCAACTCGCGCTCCTTATCCTTGCCCAGCCCGGTGCGACCGAGACTGTCGCCGGCCTTGTCGCTCAGTATCGGATACCAGTCCTCGCAGATCAGCCGCGAGGTCACCTCGTGCACGGGGATTTTCACGGAGCCGACAAATTGGTATTTGTCGCGCTTCTTCTTCTTGTCGACCTCACGAAAAACATTGACGGTGATCACATTGATCTCGGGTATGTCCGGAAAATCAAAGTATTCGCCCCAGAACAACAGATCCGTTTGCAGCTTGACGCTCGTCCGGCCGTACAGCGTCTTGTCCAGCTGCAGTTCGCAGAAGTATTTCTTTTTGGCGGGCAAGTTCTTTGCCTCGTACACCCAGAGCTTCAGCGAGTTGTCCGTGCGGCGAGTGTGCTCCGCATTCGGTGCTATCGATTTGCGCAGCGAGTAGATCCAGAGGTCCCGCTCCTGACGTGAGCCGCACGAATAGTATCGCTCGCCACGCGGCCCGCCGCGCACCTGGAAGCAGTGCCGGCGGCCCAGCACCGATTGGTGTACGGGCGCAACGCCCACAGCGCCGGTGCATGACAAGTCTGCGGCGAGTAGAGAAAAGTAGCGAGTAAGTTTAGCGTATGACGAGTAAGTTACACGAGTATCGAGAAAGTTTAACAAGCAACGAGTTCAGCAGGGGCAAACCTTTACGGATAACTTTAAGAAGTAACGAGTGAACGAAGCGAACGACGAGTAGCGAGTAAGTCTTTCCAGTAACGAGTAACTAGCAAGTTAAAGGACTCACGAGTTAAAGGGAATTTAATGTTAATAAATAGATCCGATCATAGTAGTAAATGAACGAGTTATTTAAATTAAGCACGAGTGAGCGACTGAAGAAATAATGTGTAAACCAACGAGTAAGTAAGTTTGACTAGTAACTGGCAAGTTACTCGTTAGTTACAAGTAACTTTTAAGTAAAAACCGATCAACGAGTTCATTTAATGTAAAAAATAACTCGTAAGTCGAACGAATCATAAATCGCATTAAATAAGTTCGAAGAGTAACGAAAATGAACAAGTAACGAGTAAGTTTGATTGGTAACGAGTAATCTACTTACAGACAACTAGTTAGGAAGGGTTGCCTCAAATGCGTTAAAAATTAAACTAAGCTAAAGAGTTAGTTTAATTATTAGCGAGTAAACTAATGAAGGAGAAATCGTTTCATTAGAAGCTAGTAAACGATTGAACGAGTACTTTTAATGAGCCATTAGTTAGTTTGAAGAGTAACGAAAAAGTCTAAATGAGTTTGTAACTTGTAAGGAGTAACTAAGTAGTAAGAAGAACATTCATCGAGTAAAGATAAGGTACACTTACCAATCGTGGACATGACTGCATGACTGGAGAGTAGACTCTCGTGGGAGCGCGAGCCGCGCAGTCCACCCGATCCGCGCTTGGTGCGCTCCAATTTGGTCACCGACTTTGTACGCTTGAGGGGATTTGATCTATAATCGAAAATCAAAACTGTTTAAATCTGTTTGGGCGCTCTGCCTTGTGCACTCACCTCTTGGAGAAGAAATTGGTAAAGCGGGAGGCGGCATTGTGCTCCGGCTGATGCTGTTTGCTGCCCAGAATGGGCGTTGTGGGCGCCGAACCGCGGCGACAGGCCTTCTCATATGAAGTATCTATACGAAAACAAGAGGAAATCAATGATTAGTAAACAGATTCACATTTGATGTGAAGAAGAATGAAGATATCGATAACGATAGATTATTCGTTCACTTTATGCGCCAATATATCGACATAGTAAAAAGAAAAGCACATTTTCGATTTGCATTCAACATCGATTATATGATTTCGATAAGTTATCGGTATGTATCGATATCTAACATTCTACGCATTCCTAAACATTTGTTGACGCACTTCTCATTCCCTTTTGGATATTTGGGACGAATATCGATATCGATAACAATACTTATTTGCTTCAATGTATCGAAGCGGTAAGGGAAACTGAAACTATTTTTTATTGTATACAAATTCGTTTATCGATTATATCGATAAGTAATCGATATGCATCAATATCAGGAGTAAGATCGTGCTGTCATTTAACTTATTTTCAGTTTCTAGGCATTCCTATGTGTCTTATCGATCATGGGTTATCGATAAGTTTCTCATATTTCATTTATCTAACAATGAAAACATTGCATATTGCACATACAAATATGATATCAGCTTCTATTTCAGCAACTAATTGTTCGTATTTTTTTTTGTTTTGGTTTATTCCCGATTAAATCATCAGCATTAGGAATGAAACAAAAAACTTGTCTATAAACCTGTCTCCGCATCGTGCTGATTATTTTTAATTAAAATGACGTTTTTATTTTTTCATTTTGTGCAGTGTTTTTTTTTTCTTTGTGAATTTTGGCATATTTGTGTTAAGAAATGTTTCAGAGCGTTTCGGGGATTACGTGTCTTTTGTATTTGGGATATTTGTGTCCTAATCTGCGGCCACTTTGGCAGGAATTCGCCTGTGCTTTGTTTCAATTCAGTTGAGCGGAGACAAGCCGAGAGACAACGCGGAGGAGGAACCCGCATAGCGCAACCGGTTTGGCTCTGGGATCCGACTCGCAACAGAGGCCAAAAGGAGGTCCAAGTGGCAGCAGCAGCTGCTGCTGCTGCTGCATATCACCTGCCCCGGTGCTGTGCAGTTGCCGCTGCCACGCCCACCGCAAAAGGCTGACTGCGGCTGCTTGGGTCAGGTACTCGTTGTCCATGATTCATGATTCATCAATCTGTCCCGAAAAAGGTAAACGAGGCTTCTTGCGTTGTGGCTGGGAAAACTGGTTTAGCTGCTGGCCGCTCTTCTGCTTATTCTTCTTCTTCTCCATCTGCTACTTCTGCTTCTTCTTCATCAATGGCTTGTGGCCGCCCGCACAAAAGAAATCCAAAAGATGTAAAGACATGGAAACGACCTTGTCAGCCCACCCAGCTAGCCAAGCTCTTTGGGCCCTTTTCTGTCTGTCTGCCTGCCTGTGTGTGCGTGTGTGTGTGTGTGTGAGAATGTGTGTGTTTGACTCATCAGGCAAAAGCAAACATCATTTTTGTGCTTTGCCCCAACCTTTGATTTATTCATTTTTGATGAGCTGCGCCTTTTGGGGCAACTCTTCCGCAACGTTGATTCATTTCCAGCTGCCCAGAGATGCAAACACTGCGATTTGTCATCAAATGGAAAGAAGCCCAACAGTAAACCACAAAAACAGCAGCAGTCACGACTGACAGATACCCTGTATGGCTCAGCTGTCAGTCAACAAATCAAAAGAGAATAGTCCCTCATATAACTCATCGGTTTCTAGTCCGATTACAATATAACTTTGAAAGAAAAAAGATAACCCTCCAGTGCGTACATATCCCAAAAATCAAGTCTAAAACTCGTTGATTCCCTGAGCTCGACACGTCTTCTTTATAGTGCCTATTTCTTCTCCCTCTCTCTGCTTCTCTCACCTATACTCATTCAATGAAATACCCTCTACTCATGCTTTCAAAATTATACAGGGTATGCGCACGTCTGAAAATTGTGTCATGTTTTTTTGTTGTGTTTGTTTTCTATTTATAAAAGAATTTCTATACGAGATCATAAAACCCGTTGAGAACATCTTCCACTCTTGGCCGGCGGCCCCAAATGGGCGCTGCCCACAAACAAATCACACAAAAGCCACACAATGAAGAGGAAGCAGGGCGAACAAGAAGACAAAGAAGTAGAAGTAGAAGAAGAAGAAGAGGAGGAGGTGGAGGAGGCAAAAGAAGAGGCAGATATAGCTCTACTTACAAAAATGGCGCAGATTATGATTATGATTTTTATAACGCATCCAACGCCCACGCGCCACGCCCACAAACACAAAAACCATGCCCAATGCCCATGTAAAGAGACGACAGACCAACCGACCGACAGACACACACACACACACACACGGCACACCCCACAAAAGCGCACAAATGGTTATGTTTACAAGAGAGGTTGGGTTAATGAATGCTTGAGAAAGGCGCACAGCTTGATTATGATTGTAATAGATCCCAGCCAAAGCCAGAGCCAGAGCCAGAGGCGGGCATTGCGGCATAATTGCAAAGGAAGTCGCTGTTGCAAGTAGTTAATGCCGCATAGTTATCATTATTATCAGTAATTTCCATCCAAGCGACTCGAGCATGATGTCATCTGACGACAGACTGAGCGAAGGAAAGACTCTAGAACTTATTAAGCTTAAGCTTGAGTTTCTAAAGATGCATTAAAACAAATAGAAAATGTTATGTTTGGACTGCTTTAGGGCCAACTAATACTAACGCCTAAGTCAGCCAAATTAAACTTAAAAGGCCATATTAAGAAACGATTCTTTTCAAGCCTTTACATAACACACGCTCTGTTATTTACACAGAGCTCTGTTATGTAACATTATGTCCTGTAACATTTCTTTGACTGTTCTTTATTTGCAATTGGATGACTTTACTTAAATAGCTATGCAGACGCATCTATGCCAAGTCTTTACATAACAGGCATAACAGACTCTGTTGCTAACATTTCTCGATTATGTAAACTTAACATACCCACGTTAACATTTCGATGACTGCATCAATTTTCTCATAGCTCATTAAAAGTTATTTAAATCTTTTACGACTTTGCTTAAATGGTTTCCTCAGTTTCCGGGTGTCATAATCTACTTTGTTTACGTGCTTTAAATTTTCTTCATATTTCAATTAAACATTTCACGACCTTAAAAGGTCTTTCTGTACTCTCACGTTCATTTTTTCTGCTTTCAGTTAATTTAATTTTCTGTTTTTCTAATCTACTTTTTTTTCACTTTATCTACAACTTCATAAATTTTCCAGCAACATTAGACAGTCTCCATATGTATTTATATTTATAGATCATATCTTAGCACACACTTGACATTTCCAATATTTCAATTGGAATTTATGGCAGTTCGTCTGGGTAAATGAAAAATGAATTACTTATGTATGCATTTGAGCTCTTTGTAAAGTGTAATCAAATAATATACTTCGACTGTCTCTTATCAGCAGGGACGGACATTCTATTTATCGTTTCTCATGACAATTCTGAAATGCTGCTCAAATAAAACTGGGTTCAATAAACACATTTTCAATAAATATACAAAATGTATGCGAGCTCTTGTTGAGAGTGTTATCAATATAGATTGTTATTATATATAGATTCAACCAAGTGTTAACGAAAGACGTGGCTTTTATTAAATTGCCAGACTAAACCAAAGTTAACCAAGACAAACGGATTCGCAAGTCGCCTGTATGCAAACACTTAACATTTTATGTTAGCATTAACATAACATGTTATTTTATACATATATGTAAACATTTTTAATTGTAGACCTTAAAACAAACCCACACAAAACTAAAGTTGAGCAAAACGCGTTCGTTAATCTTGTGGCCCGTATGCAAGCGTTTAACATTTCTTGAAAACATTAACATTAACATATCGTGTTAACATTAACATAACTATGTAAACATCGTTGATGTTAGACTTTAAATCCAACCCACACAAAACTTTAGTTGACCAAAACGCTTTCGTTAATCTTGTCGCCTGCTCGTAAACATTTAACAGTTGTTTTTTCCCTCGACCCATAATATTTGCCAATTCTATTTTAGAGATCGCAATCAGTGCCACATATGGCAAGGGCCAGGGCCTATTACAGCAATACACCGAGCGGTGCCGGCCGGGGAGGGGGAGGACAAGACAATTTTGGTCAAAAAAAAAAAAAAAATAAAGCTGCAGATGAAGATGAGCCAAGTTGAGGAGGCAGCGACCTCCAGAGAGAGATCTGAGTCTTTCGAATGCTGTCGGTGATTTCATCAACATTTGGAATGCGTTCCAAAACGGATTTCAATTCGTGTGGGGCCAGTGACCAGCGGCCAGGGATTAGGGGTAACGGGTTACGGGTTAGGGGGCAGTGAAAGCGATCAAGAGGGGAGGAGAAAAAAAAAGAAGTAAATAACGCATGGGAAATGGATTGGAAATCGAACACGTAAAAACGTACATATATAGGCGGGAGATTGGCTCCGGCTCGCCGATAAGGTCAACTCAATTAACGGCGCGTTAAACAAATGTATTTTCTATGCGATCTCACACGATCCGTCAGCTCGAGCTGATAAATGGTCGAAAGCGTACACAAGATACAGATAACAAATTATATGGGGCGGAGGGATGAACGGGTGGAGGAGGGGGGATCCTCTAAGGCTGGCCATGGCAGATGCGTTTGCGTTTTGATCCAGGCCGATAAGACAGGAAAACAGTCGGGAACCCATCAATAAATGTGCATGTATGAGAAGTGCACAAACACAAACACACGCACACACACACACACACAGGCACATTCATGTCTCAATGTGCACGTGTGTGTCTTTGTGTGTGTGTGTTTGCATTACAAAACACATTTCCAACAAATGTTTGCTTATGTGTATTTCTATCAGCATTTCTGTGTGTGTGTGTGTGTGTGTATGTGTGTGTTGGTGTTGTGTGCGGCTTTATCGAGAATCGCTCAGCTGAGGCGCTGTTACAAAACCGTTTTCTCGTCTTATCAAATTTCAAATAAAATGCAACAACGCTCGACTGCTGTGTGTCCCTCTCCTACGCTCGCTCTCCCTCTCTCGCTCTCGCTCTCTCTCTCTCTCTCTCTGTGCCTTCTACTCGATCAGTCCACAAAAATGCAACTGCGCGTGTATTCGCCTCTCTCTCTCACGCTCTCCCTCTTAGTCTCTCTCACCGTGCGTCCGTCTTCCAGTCTGTCTGGCAGTCTGCATGTGTGCGAGTGCAGAAACAACAACAACTGCTAAACATGCACAAAAAAAATGCCAACAACAATTTGAAGTTTTTAAAATAAAGCGTCTCGTTTGTTTGCCGTTCGCCCGTTTCCAATGTGCGCTCGCTCTCACTCTCTGCTAGCGCGCTCTCTCTCTCTCTGTGTTTTCTGCGTTCTCAGTTCCAAGTGCTAGTTCACAGTCTAAACTGGTTTTTCGGTGCGGGTGCCAGTGTGCGTGTGTGTGAATCATAACAAAACAGCAACAAAAAAAAAGAAAACAAAAGAAACAACAAAAACAGCGGCGACAGGCGACGCGCAATGAAATTGAAATTGTAGCCAAATCCAAACGAAAAAAAGAAAATAAAGCAGCGAATGCTGGACGAGAGACGGGACAATGGCACAAATGAATGAACCAAATACATACATAACTACATGTTTATGCATGCTGTGTGTGTGTGTGTGTGTGTGTGTGTGCATAACATAAAATTGGATTAATCGAAGCATCTTTCGATAGCAGAATTTGGGACATAAACTATGCGTGCCTTCTGTTTGGCAATTGAAGCCTTCTATTCATTTGTATATTCTTATATTCATGTTTAAACTAAGCGTATTCGTACTTTATTTAAGGCAAGAAGTTGTGAATAGTTCGTTTTGCAGTTGTGTCGCTTAGTTCCGACCATGTTCGAGTGAACGGGTCATTAAAATGAACTACTGAACTTGTTCAGTGACAAGTGAACTAAATCGGTCATTTAGTTCACTTGTTCACTCGGTCAGGAACTAAACATGTTCACGAACAAAAAAGTTAGCGGGACTTTAACTTCACTTTTGACTTGTTGAGGAGTAAAAGAAGAGGACAGGTGATAACAGATAAGACTTTGCCAAAAGGTTGAATATCTCACATTTTAGAATCGTAATGTATGAATATAATTTCAGTTTTTCTTAAGGTACATACTCGAAACTGAAAACATTTCATGATTTAAAATAAACGAATAGTTCATGACCGACTCCAAAGGCGAACAGAATAGATCGTTCATGATCGACTAAATAACTGAAAGAGTGAACCTAAATGAGCGATTAAGTTCACGACGTGAACTTATTCAGCAAATTTTACTAGAATCACAGAAGGGTCTCTTCTGTATAGATAGGTCTTATCGATAGCATTTATCGTTGTTTTATCGTGTTTAAGTTACGTTTAGTTATCGATATACAAAGAAATCAAATGCAAAATAACTCTTATATGATTTATATTGTTATTATTATAGTTCACACGAAAATATTTCGAAAATACGATTCTTAAAATACAAATAAAAATCATCAATATAAATAACCACAATTCAAACTTGATTGTATAACAACTTCAAAGTAATAAACATAATCAACATAATTGATATGAAATTTGTTCATGCTAAAATGATCGAGTCATTATGTTCACACACACATGCATGTGTATGTGCGAGTGTGTGTGTGGAGTGTGGGGGAAACACAATTGTACTTTATATGTATATCATTTTTTCTGCTGTCAGCCAGTTGACGCCCATTGTGCGACGCTTCGCTGCCTTCTCAGGGCCAACGCCATCAAAATGGGCAACAATTGAGCCAAACAATTGGGCTACTACTACTACACACACACACACAGAGACATAAACACACAAGCACACACAAACACACACACACACACACACACAAGCACACACACACACATAGAAGTATACTCCGAAAAAGAAACGACGCACAATCGAACAACAACAGACGAGAGAAAATGCTGGCCAAGTGTAAATAAAGAGTAGCAAAGGTAAATGCCAAAGAACAGGAAGGCTTAAGAAAAAAGTGTAGGAAAGATCGTGGGGAGGGGAGGATGGGGAAGGGGGCACACACAGTGGAATGTGTAAAGTACATCGATAGTCAAACAAACGCACACGCACACACATACACATACAAAGACTATGAATTGGAAGTCTAAAAGCATGGAATAACACATTAGGAGGCGGGGGGGTGAAGGGTAACGGTAACGTATCGAAATCGTGTTCTCTTATCTTATCATTGCTTTGTCTTTCTACTTCGCAGAAACGCAGCCGCGATCAGCGCGCACGATCGAAGGGGAGCGAGGGGAACGACGCGGTGTGTAGCGGGTAGCGGCAGGGCATTAAATGGAGACACGCCAAAGTAGGCGATCCTGACCGTGAGACGCATACATATTAACAAGCAATAAAAAAAAGTAACAGAAGGGCAAAAAAATAGGAAACAATTACAACAGGCTGCGGCGGGGGGTGGGGAGGAGCAGGGTACGGGCGTAGGCAGGGGTATCGATTGATCAAGGGTTCAGAATATTAACAGTAACAGGAAGTGAGGGAACCAACGAGCCGTGATGTACGTGTTTAACTGCAATACAAAGAGGGGGTTAAACAACAAGAGGGAGAGGCAGCAAGAGAGAGGGAGAGCGAGCGAGAGAGAGAGAGAGAGAGAGAGAGAGACAAAGAGGAAAGCTATTGCAACAAAATGATTAAAATCCTCACACTAAAATTTTTAAAAACTCTCTTGTTTCCGTTAGGATTCAGGATATCTTGGAAGAAAAACCAAAAAAAAAATGTAAAAAGAAACTAAGTTTTTTATCTTAATTGGGAAAGTAAAATTGTTACAAACTTGATTAAAGCAATAATATACCCATTGCAAGAGTTTTAAAAGCAACAATATTTCATAGAAAAACGTAAGATTCGATCGAATCGTTTCGGATCGTGTATCCGTGAGGAATAGCATATGGGATTTACTAAAGAATATCTATACTGGAATATGTGAGCAGTTGGAATACGAGTATTGGAATATGTTTACTCTACTTCCAAAATGGAAAAGTGGAAAAAAAGCGACCACTGTACTTTGCCGTTCAAGGGAATATAAAGGTACGTTATATGCCATCATAGACAGGCTAGTACAGGGTACAAGGCATATCACCTACCAGAATGATGTCCCGCATCATCGTCCGCTGCCGTTGCATTGCCTTGCTGCTCCGACACCGATGTGGAGGCGCCTGCTGCCTCTGCTGCTGCTGCGACGCCGGCAGCAGCCGTGAGAGTCGTTGTTGTGGTCGTCGTGTGCAAGGTGAGATCCTTCAGCATGAAGCGCTCGCAGATTAGCTGCTCGCAGTGGTCGGTTTGGAAGTAGGCGCTCAGCTCGTCGAGGCCAAGCGGGCAGACGTCGTAGCTGACGTAGAAGTGCTTGCCCCAGCTGCCGGTCGTGTCGCTGGCGCAGCTGTTCGACGCCGACAGCGCTGTGCCCGACGGCATGCCGTGCGGCAGCATCACCAGCGACTGATGCGCCGCTGCTGCGCCGCCGCCTGCTCCTGCCGCAGCCCCTCCGCCGATCGTTTTCAGCAGCGAATTGCTGCGCGACAATTTCGTGGAGTGTGCGCGGCGAATAAAGCTCAACGATTTCTTCGGCGGCGATGTGATCGTCGCTGCTGGGGGCGGATGCGGGGGCGTGGCATCCGCAGTTAACTTGGGCGTTGATTTCAGGAGAAACAAATTCTTAGGCGGAAAACTGTGCGTCAGAATGGAGGCAGCCGAGGCGCTGCTCTGCAATTTGTAACTGGAACCGGAACCGGAACCAGCAATGGAACCAGAACCGCCGGCGCAATTGTTGCTGCCGTCCAAATGGCTGGCGCTGCTGCCGCCAAACAGCTGACGTTGCGGCAACTGCTGCTTGTTGTTGTTGCCGCTGTTATTTTTGTTGCTGTAATAGTGCGCCGTATCGTCCAGCGCGGCCGCCTCGCGCAGTGCAACTGACGGCGATAGGTTCTGCGGCAGCGTTTTCGCCTTAGCACGTAACGTGATCAGCGTTGTTGTTGTTTTTGTCGTTGTTGTTGTTGTTGCTGCCGCTGCTGACGTCGTTGCCAGACCGCGCTCGACACTGGGCAGCGGCACAGCCAAAATGTTTGTTCGCGAACGCGACTTCATTAGCTTAATGGGCGTTGAGGTGTTTGTCTGCATGCGGCTTATCTCTGAGTCATCGTCGTCGACGGCAGCGGCGGCGGCGACGGAGGCGTCATCGTCGACGGCAGCTGACGATTGACGCGAGTGTGCGGGTGAGAGCGAGAGCGCCTGCTGTTTGGGCGGCGTTGCCATCACAATGTCGTTATCTTCATTGAAGTGTGTGCGTGGCGCACACCTGGCGCCATCTGGCGGCATATTAGGAAAAGGCTCAACGACAATGCCGCTGCTATCGTCAACGCCGCTGCCGCTACCGCTGCCATTGAGGCTGATCACATTGAGCACAATGCCATAGCGTTTGAGCTTGGACGCTGGCGTTGACGTCGATGTCGATGTCGATGTTGACGTCGACGTAGCCGCTGTCGCAGCCTTAAGCAATTGCTGGCGCTGGCGTTGCTGCTGCAGCTGATCCTCATCATCGGAATCCGAGTACTGCGCAGCAACGTCGCTGCCGCTAATGCTCCAATTGAAGCCGCAGGGCGGCGACATTTTGCTAACGCTGGCGCTGCTGCTGCTGCTGCCGTTAGATTTGCGCTCAACCGTTTTAACTGTGTTGCCCTTTTTCCAGCTGGTGCTGCTCAAACTGGAGCTGCTGCCGCCGTGTGGCGCTAAATGGCGTTGCTGTTGAGAGACGTTGTCGTCGTCCTCGATGACCAGCGGCACGTAGAAGGTGGAGCGGCGACGCTGTGTCTTCTCCTCCTGCGTTGGCGTTGCTGCGGCACCACTGTCACTGCTCTCGGCGCTGTTTCTAGTCGTTGTCGTTGTGCTGCTGGCGTCGCTATGCGCCTGCAACATTTTGCGCGTTTGTTTTAATTGTTATTCCTGCTGCTGCTGCGCTCAGGCGCCGCGCACAACATCGCTCTCTCTCACACACACACAGGCACGCACGCGCGCGCACGACTGGACGAAGAGAGCGCAGTGTGCAGGTATTTCAATGTGTGCGAGTGTGTGTGTTTGTGTGAGAGAGTGTTTTTCTGTTTCTGTATGCTTGTCCGTTTGTTGTGGCTTCTTTGGCTGCTGCTGCTGCAATTTGCTGACAAGCAATTTTTTTCTTTTTTGTTTTTGCTGTATTTCTTTATGCTTTTTTGCTCGGTTTCGCTTGTTGTTGTTGTCGTTGTTGTTGCTGATGCTTGTGTCGCTTGGCTTATAAAAATTATGCGCTCAAGTGCATTTCCGCGTTTGCGAGCGAACGTTTTATATTATTTTTTCTGTTTTACAGTTTTTTCACGCGTCGTTGTCGCCAGTTGTTGTTGTTGCTTGCCGTTGTTTTATCGCGGCTTCGCATCACATTCGCTGCGTTTTGTTGCATGCAACACAGCATATAATGGCTTGTTGTACGAAATACACACGCACTTTTAATTTGTTTTAAATATCAACAAAAATTTCACAAATATCAAAACAGTTCGAAACAATCACAATTAAAATAACATTAAAAAAAAAACATTTAC
Source organism: Drosophila kanekoi (assembly GCA_037075305.1). Taxonomy (NCBI): domain Eukaryota; kingdom Metazoa; phylum Arthropoda; class Insecta; order Diptera; family Drosophilidae; genus Drosophila; species Drosophila kanekoi. The sequence continues at coordinate 11,560,749 of JBAMCE010000451.1, forward strand.
GCACGCACAACGTGAAAGAGAGGAAAACGGTGCTAAAGAAACGCGACACTCGGAAGGCGAGGATACATTGTATATGGAAAACTAAACCACAAACGCAACAAAAACAAAAATAAAGACAAGACAGAAAAACGCATTGGAAGGCGTCTGCGCTGTTGTTTTCGTCTTCCCGCTTCGCTACCATTCGCTGACGCGCCTTTCTCACAACTGACGCTGCCGCCGCCGACGCAGCCGTTGCTACAGTGGCGGCGACATGGCCACGATAAAATGCGAGAGAGCGGTTGACGAGAGAGTGAGAGAACGATCGACGCTGTTTGCTTAAAAACAGGGCTGGAAGGTAACACAACCAATTGGGAGTTGTTTATGTTTATATTTGCTTTAAGTGAATTTTTATTTATTATCTCATAAGACGGGCAATATAATTATGGCAAATATTGCTAATTACACAATCGGCAATTTGCACTCAATTATTTTGTTCGATCTTTAGCAATTTAACCATAGCTGACTGCAAAAGTAGCCAAGGAAAATGTTTTTGAGCGCATAATAATTAATGCTATTTATACAATAAATAATTTAATCTTTTCATATTTAACTCATTTTCTATAACAGCATCAGTGGAAAATTTACATTTAAAAGCCGCAGCCCTGTTCTATTGAAGAGAGCACGCCACAGTGTAGCCAAGCGACGCTGCCAAATAGCAACAGTGCTGCCCATGCGCGTTGACAAAGCCACCGAATCGACAATACAAGTCGGCAGCGTGAGCGAGATAGCGCGACAAAGTGCAAGGAGCGCGAGAGAGCGAGCCAAGACTCAGTTATGCGAACACACAAATGCACTGTAATTGAGAATATGCCCAAACATACGTACATACAAATAAAAACACTTTAATACATGAATATAAATGTATATAAAAATTTTTGTACATATATAATATGCGCATGTACATAATATTAAGCAATTTAAATTGATCAACAAAGCTGTCAAAGCTGTCTTTATTAATAATAAAGACTCTCGCTTCAAAAGTGTTATCAACAGACTGTGAAGGAGTTTGATAATCATGTTTAAACTTACACATTTATAACATACATAAACATATATGTACATATATATATATGTCTCACATTTATAAGCAAAACTGTCACAGCTAATTGATTTTCTCAAGTCTTTTGTGATAATTGAGAATAAAACACACAAGAAGTGAGACGAACTTCGCCCCCCGCGGACTTCTTTCTATTGTATTACCAAGTTTCTAGTGTATTTCGATCGTATCGTTAGATTTTGCATGCATGTTTGTACGTGTCCGTGACAAGTTGCATACAAAACAGGCAAAGACATGCACAAACATGTTTTTTTTTTTTTTGCCGATGTGCATGTACCAAATCGTATCTGCATACCTGCATGCCGTACCAAAGCACAGATACAAATATGTATTTATCAAGGGTAAACAATATGCCCGATTGTCTTAGGCGCAGCGCAGTGTATTGTAAGAAATGGAATTGAAAGCAAAACAACGGCAACAGCAGCAACCGGAGAGAGTACAAGTGGAGGAAGAATGTAAGTGGAGAAGTAGATGCCGAAACAAGACGCAGGCATAAGCCATACGCGGCATAAGGGCGTGAGTGGCAATGTGGCTCGTAATTGATCTAATTGAGCGCAGGTACACACACACACACGCGCACACTTGAATATTTTGTTTGTGCTGGTGTGTGTGTGGGACACAAAGCGATACTTGGGCACAGAGGCAGCGCATAATAAGCAAATTACAGGCATACATTTTCAACCCCTCTCCATCCCTCTCACACGCACACACTATCTCGCTCAGCAGCAGTTGGCTGCTTAACGGAAGTGCGTGACTTTTCTGTTTTACGTGTTTTTGCCCTTCTCTTCGCTTTCATCCTCAGCACCTTTTGCGGAACTGTGCGACTTATTTATGAAGCTTGAAACAAGCCATTTCCAGTTCTATTTCCATTTGCATTTCCATTTGCGTATGTCAGCGGCACTGTGAACTGTTAATGCGGGCCTTACAAATATTACGGTTTCTTCACCCCCTCACCCATCCACCTACAATAACGACCTCACGCGTAGCCCCAGTGTATGCTATGCAAATGTGTTACGCAAGCGCTGCAAAGTATGCAACAGCAATTGCGGCTTTAACTTTTGAGCTGGCAGTGCGTCGCGCTTAGAGATGGGCGCGTGTTAACATTTTTGTAATCGATATTCCAACACGATCGCAAATTGGTGCCAAAACCTGTTCAAATATGTTCACATTTTGCTGTCAAAAAGTGGAGCAGCAATGTAATCGATATTAGCCACACTCGATAGCTTCGATAGTTCGATAAATACTGTAGACAGTTACAGTTAAATCTTCATGTCATTTAGTTCTTTGTGTAACATATTTAAGAAATATATATACAAACAAGTTTTAGATATACAAAACTATCGATAAGATAAATCGAAAATTCTGAATACTTATTCAAATTATTTGTGGTTGTTTTCAAATACTACAAAAAACTTGTCTTAAATACGTTTAACTAAAAAGTGTGTGCTGTGAGTTATATTTTGCGAACCCGTGAGTGTTGCGTGTTGGGTTTCGGAAAGAAAAGAATATCTCACATATTTAGCTCTTGTATTCTTGACATTTTAAATGCACGTCTAACGTATTTCGCTATATTAGCGCTCTTTTATGATAGATAATTATGATCTAATGGAACTAGGCAATATGAGTTGGATATAAGCTCTAGTATTTTCAGTACACATCTTTTTGATAAATCGGTAGATTTTAGTTGAAATACTTTCTGCATATTCGATCTTTTTCTCTATGAAAGCTGACTATGATTTAGGGTATTGAATAAATCGGAGTATAGCTATAAGTCCCCCTTTAACATGCATTGCCCAACAAAGAAATTGTTTACCTTCGTTCAATGACGTATCGTTTAGCGCCGTATCAAAGTGTATTCGAGGCAGTGTCTTCGATTTGTACTCACCTGCAAATAAAAGGAAGAGAGGGAGAGAGAAAGAGAGAGAATGAAGGTTAGGCATTTGTGTATAGAGTATTATCAATAGTGCGTGTCTAGATAATGGGCATTATTTAATGCCAGTTACAGTTAGTTCTCAAGTGAACCGAAACGCAAAACCAAGCGACGTCCAACAATGAAACGACCCAATTACATGGTTTGACCTTTTGCTCGGGCTGCAAATTGCGAGGCGATGTCAAGTTGTTGTGAATTCATTTCAATTAATGCAAAATATGAATAGCCAACGGCAACAACAGCATTGACAACAACTTTAACAACAACATTGACAGCAACAACAACAAAATGCGCCAATTCAGCGCCGAGCGCAATTTATGTGCATACAGAAATGTGTCGTCAAATGACAAAGACTTCGCTTCGTTCAGATAAAGATACAGATACTGTAACAGATACATTTACAGATACAGATGCAGATACACAAAAGATACGCGCATTCAGTAGCAGCAGCTGTCAAAGCAGCAACGACCCACGGGGGCAAGGGGTGCGGCACGTGTGTGAATGCCCATTGAAATGGCCTTCGCTTAGAAAGTCGTCGTCTCCATGACCATTCAACACATCACATCCCCCTTCACCCTGCCCCTGCCCCGACCCACGGGAGTTGCTTCCAATTGAGGGCAGGCCCTGCTGACGTAGCGATCAGACGGATAGAAAGCAATTGTACGCGTTGCTCGACCAGCACATACTCTGTTTACAGTGTAAACATAACCTAAAATAAATTAATACTCACATCCTGTTTAGAATTTACGGGTGTTGGAAAGCTGGAAACACTTTCAGCTAACTATTTGCAAGCATTGGAAAGCTGGAAACACGTTAAGCGAAATATTAACAGGCATGGGAAGGCTAAAGCACTTCCAGCGAACTGTTAACAGGCATTGGACAACTGGAAAATCTCTCAGAAAAATATATACAGGCATAGGAAAGCTGGAAACATTTCAGATGAAGCAATGACATGCATTGGAAAGCTGGAAACGTTTCCAGCTAAGGATATACAGGCATTGGAATGCTGATAACAGTGTTTCAGTTTATTTCCGAGCATTCTAAAGCTAAAAAGGCAGTTTAAAATGTGAAGCCAATAAATATTTAACTATTCTAAATATTTGTTGATAACAAACTAAGTAACTACTGTGCCTATCATGCGATTGCTATGAAGATTGACATTAAAAAAAACCAAAAGCAATTGGTTACATCCCCCTTTTCTTTCACATCGGGGTCGATGAGTACTATCGATTGGTAACCAATTATATCAAATAACGGGGGCTTACTTCCAAGTTTTTCACAAAAAACCCCCTCTGGAATGACGTCAATATTTTGGGAGGTTTTTTTTAGGAATATCTCGGACAGATAATGTCCGATATTTGAATTATATACCACTTTCGACGCGCACTGATCATGGCTAAAGGTTAAAGAGTTCAGGTTTTGAAGTATCACAAAGTAGAATTGTACGATATATTGAATGATAAATTGGCAGCAATAAGTCTTACTTGCTTTAAGAGTAGCTATCCTTATAATAAAGAAGGATATCATATGAGATGCCTACTCTAACCTAACTCATGCAACCCTATAACAAAACTCCTTGTATCGACTTGTTTTTACAGGGTACACGTAATGTGATGAGCAAAGGAAGCGCTGGCTATAAACGACGTGCACATAAAATGAAACCCATGCTGTACTTCCAGATAGTCCGTTTGGAAGTTGAGAATCATTCAATGATTCAACCAATTGTGCATTCCCATTGACTGCACTCGCTTCCACAGAACATAACACACTCTACGTGTGTGTGTGTGTGTGTGTGTGTGTGATAATGTTTCTTCACTTGTCTTGAATTGCATTTCAATGGAAACTCAACTCATTCGATTTCATTCCGTTCCGTATCATTTGAGTTCTTTTGTCTAATTGTTGTTTAATGTTCGGCTTGTAACCTTTTGCGTCTAGCGGTTTGTCTGTACAGGTAACGCATACTAACGCGGATTACGTATTATGTTCTTGCCACATAATGTTGCATGGTCAGCGGCTGCAGTTACCGTTAGCTAAGATCGATTAACGAACGCTGCGGCAGACAGCATCAGCATTATGATTTCGCCGCCAATTCGCCCCGATTACGTGCGACGTTCTTCTTTACGTTCGCTCTCGCATCTTCATTCGCACTTATTCGCCAACTGTAAATCGAGTGCGCTGCCCCCCCTCCCCTACCCACTAATGACATCAAAGCGAATGAGCCAGACCTCCCGCCTGTCCCTCCGCTGCCCCTCGTCCAGTTTCAGCAGCTGCTGATGTCATTGGCATCATGCGGAGTGCGTATTATCATCAAATGTGATACATTAACGAACCCAATTTGTCGTATTGTAGTTCACATTCTCTCGTTCTCATTAGCATGCTGCTTCTTCTTGGACGCCATTTCTTCTTCTTCCTTTTTTTATGGTCAATTTTGTCCCGGACAAGTGTGTACCCAGAGTGGGAATATTTTTTGATTGCGATGCTGGATCCATAATAGACTAAAGGTCCAAGTGGGAGCAATTTAGGGAGCTTTTCCGTTCGGAATCTTTACATTTTCTTGTTTAAATACTATTTTCAGGCATTGTATTTAGTATAAAATGATATTTTGGGTGTTTTTGGAATTTTTCACCCAGAATTGTGGAAAATTGATGGAATCAAGTTGTGATGAAAATAATCGTGCTTAATCACACATTTCACATCACATTTCGAAAGAGCTTCATTAAAATTCAGTTGGAATGTGTTTCACGCATTTGAGCACAATTCACTCTCCCAGGTGAAAAATGTTCCTTTCCTTTTGTAAAACACTATTAAAATCTTATGAGCAGCTAGAAACTAGCAGTTAGCAACTAAGACAGAGTCTCCTACATCTCCTACATTATCAAAGTCAAGTATCATTGTACAACTATATGCAATATGTTTCGTGAAATAGATTGTGCTGTTTCATCAATTGCGTAAAATCCACGCTGGTGAGTGAAAATGGTTGTTGATTTGATGCATAAAACTCTAAGTAGGAAAAGTTAACAATAAACACCCGAATAATACACCTAATATACATGTATTTATGTATGTTGCATGTTGGATCTCCCATAAAGGTATATAAATATACTCGTATATAGCCCATAATCAGTGCATCTAGGTACATATATACACATTTCGCATTCCCCTTTAAGATATACATATGTGTATTTTCATATGGTCTTCAATCTTTAATGGAGTCCTCCATTTAGCCTGTTTTAGACAACAACATGGATTACTTACTCCTGCCGGCTGCTTCGAGCGCTGCTGCTGCGGGCAGAGCGCCGCTGCCGCTGCCGCTGCACAGTTGCAGCTGATCCTGTTGTTGTTGCAGCAGTTGCTGTTGCTGCTGCTGTTGCTGCTGCTGCTGTTGCTGTTGTTGCTGCAGCAATTGTAGCTGCTGCAGCTCGCAGTGCACCTCGTGTATTGGTGGCGTTGGCGCTTCGTCGCGTTCGCCGCGCAAACAGGAGGCGAGGCCACGCCCACGCGGCATAGTGCTGCGCCGCAGCGGCTGCTCCATGGCAACAACACGGCACTGCGCCGGCGTCGACTGCAGCTGCGACTGCGCTGTCGGCGTGCGCGGCATTGAGTGCATCTTGCGCTGCACTTCCAGTTGTAGCTGTTGTTCCTGCTGCTGCTGCTGCTGCTGTTGCAGTCGCTGCTTACTGCGCTGCTGCTGCTGCTGTTGCTGCGGCGCCGTCGTCGACGTCTGCAGCTGCGCGTCGTCGTTGACAGTGCGCAGTGCACCGCAGTTCATGCTCGACTTATAACTTTATTATTGTTGTTGTTTATTTTGTTATTTTTGGTTTTCTTTTTCTTTTTCAAAATGTGTTTTGTTCCTTTTAGATGTTTTGCTTGGTATTTGGTTTTTTTTTTTGGTATGTGAATTTTTTGTTTTAGTTGCCTTTTGTTTGCGTATTTGGTTTGTGTTGCGTTTTGTTAGTCTCTTTGCCTTAGTTCTGGCATGATTTTCATCCACTTGCTCTGTAAATCAGAACGAAACACTCGTTGCTTTAGACGTTGTGGGCGAGTTGCAAGTGACGAGTCAACGAGTCAACAATCGTAGTTTTAGTCCTTAAGGGTAAGTTTGGAAGTAGCGAGTAACGAGTAGCGAGTAACTAGCATCGAGTAGCGAGTCACGGGTTGCGAGTAACGATCAAAGAGTAGTGCACAACAAGTACCGAGTAACGGGGAGCGAGTAACGAGTAGCGACCAACGAGTACCGAGTGAATCCTACAACCCGATCAAGTACATATATTAATCACAATCGTTGGTTTTGCTAATAAGAGCGAGTAACGACACAAAGGCGCGACCAATCGACCCACCGAGTGGCTAACCGACTGACTGACTAACTAACTTGGCAAACTGCTGTCGCCCCGACACGCCGGCAGCGGCGCCAACGTCGGCGGTTACGCTTGCCTGCGTCGACAATTAAGATTTATGGTCATGGCGTGCTGGTTGCCCTAAGGTTTTGACCCTGACTGTCCCCGACCCAGTCACAGTCTCAGAGTGCCGGGCCCTACCAACCCCTTGTGCCCACAGCCCACCTTATGTCGCATGCCCTCAGCCAAGACTTGCTGCCTTTTTCTGGGTGCCACGCAAATTGTTAACTAATTTTAGTTTTTGTTTGCCTTTTTTGAGCTTCTATCATTATTGTTTCTTTTCATAATTTTTTTTCGCGCTTGCACACGCGCGACTGCACAGCGTCTGCGTCTCGGCGTAGGCGACGGACTTCTACAAACAAAGTGTTATCGTCATCGTCGTCAGCCCAAAAATTTCCTTTTAACTTGTACAATTTTACGCTCGTTGGCTGCTGGCGTGACCGAGCCGAGTTGGAACGAAATGGTAATGAAATGAAACGTTTGTCGTTGTTCCATGCCATGCGTGAACGCCGCTGCGCAGGCTGAATTAGCGAGTTATCGATAATTTTCAATTGCTTTTCAAGTGTTCTCAAATACTTAAATACAATTCTTGTAAGTAAAAGAAGACAAAGCTTCAAGTTGGAATATACTTAATATGTCGCAGTTCCTGTAGGCTTTGGGGAGAATAGTTACGATACGTTATCGCAACGAGCTGCACTTTCAAGTTATCGATCATTTTGAAAGTAATTCTTTTTATCGATAGTTGATAGAGCTTGAAGCTATACAATGATTACTTATTGCAGTTCTTTTAAACTTTGTTTGGATTCGTTTCGATATGTTATCGATAAATAGTAAGAAAATGCCATTCGAGCTGATATCATACCTAATGACCGAGAGCGAGTGCTTATCGATAAATATATTTAAATTTTATCGATACAAAAACCTGTCAGCTTCTAATGAACAATAATTTATGAAAAATATTCCAACTGTTGCCTGTTATCGATTAACAAGATATGCCCAAGAGTCAATAGAGATTGTTATCGATAAATGTAACCGAATGCCTAGCGATACATGTGCTCAGTAGGTCGATAGTTTTCTTGTCGATAAGTTAAGGCAAATGTTTCTTAGGTAGTTTTACGTAAACAGCTCAAGAGGCGTGTGGTTATCGATAATCGACGATATCGATAACAATGTGGCTCATTAATGTAAACGATAATTATGATCAGCATGCCTCATTTAAACTGAAACTTAATTCGAGTGCTTTCACGCATAAAATTATGCGCAGAAATTTCAATTCTAGGCCGAGTTTTCTTCAACGCTTTTCCATTAGTTTTGCTTAGCTCTGCGGGCTGAGCCATTGTTGTACGTGTGTATGCGAGTGTGTGTGTGTGTTGTGGTTAAATGAATTTTCCTTTTCGGTCGCGTTACGTTGCCAAGTTGCGTGCATTTTGCCATGAACACTTTTCCATAATCATTTTACTCCGCGCCTTCATCTTCTAGCTGAGCTGCGTGAGCCCAAAAAGAAAACAGCTCGCATGAGGTCGCTCTATATAGATGTCTAGGCACACACACACTCACACACACACACACACACACATATTATAATATATATAGTTATGGTTATAGTTATGGCAATAAACATAAATTTCGCCGTGTCTGCCGTCTTACTTTCTCCACAGAGACAAGAGACAAGAGACCAGAGACCAGAGACGTAGCCGCAGCTGTTCTCAGCGCTGCTGTCGCATGGGCGCAGCGAAGCGTGACTTCGGCGTCGACGTTGCCGTCGCACCTGTAAGCGCTGCGCACACACTCACAGGCACACACACAGGACTTTCGGATGTGTGTGCGGAACGGAAGTGCGAGCCAATGGCCAGAAATGGTCAGAATTTGATATACGTGCGCATATGGTCATGGGATCGAACAAACATATGACTGCAGACTGGAGTGTGTGTGTAGGGTGTGTGTGTGTGTGCGGTGTGTGTGTGTGTGAAAAAAGGTAAGAACAAAGCGCCGCAGCGGATGCGCCAAATAAAGCACCCAAGCGATGCGACGATACGGCAATCATTGCATTCAGCTGCAGCCAACTTAATGCTGATTAATGCAACAATATGGCAACACACGGCAGACAGGCCGCAGCAACAAGCAACAACAACAAAAAAAAAAGACTTGCAGCAAGCAGCAAGATAAGCTGCAGCAAGCCGAAGCACAAATGCCCTAACAAGACGGGATAACGACAAAGGTTCGCGGAGATATAAAAGGACATATTCTCGCCATGATCGACTGCTGAGTTAGCTCGCTTGAAGATCGGCGGAGTTATATCGCCATAAAGCAACATAATCTAGCCAAGATCGGCGGCGGAGTTAAGTCGCCAGAGGAACGGCGATATATTTCCGCGGCCAAAAAGTTGTGGGCGGAGATATGATATATATATATATATATATTCTTCAAGCGATTCTTCCTATACTACATGATATAGGTAAATGATGTGTTATGGTTATATGATTAAAGATTATGATATAGTAAAAGTCCCAAGCAGGTGCAATAGATCTAAGAACATGAAGAGTATCATGAAGTAAATCAGACAAGTAATGTATTTAGATCGAGAACCATATGCAGCTATATGCTATAGTACATCGATCCGGGCGATTCGGAAAGCCAAAAGAACTGTGGCATAGTTTAACCTCAAACAGATCTGGCTAAGTGGGGTATATTATACATAAAGTATACTAAACGTTGCACACTCCGCAACAAAACTATCATACCCCACACCCTAGCAAAGGGTATACAATGTGGGGTACATGGAGTTCGCATTGTTTTTTGCGAGCGTGGGCCGCGCTGCAATGAATAATTTGGCAGCGCTGCATTTTTGCACGTCGCTGCAACGCGTCGACGCTGACGTCAACGTCAACGTCAACGGCGCCGCCGTCGGCGTCGTCGGGAAATAGCGGCAGCAACCTTTGGCTGGGGGCCCTCATAAATAACGCCACAAGGGCAGCTTGCAAAGTTGTTGCAAAACGATTTACCAAAGGTTCAACTAAAACTAACTACAGATAACAAAGAATTTGGCCAGATCATATATATATATGTCTATACATATAAAGATATAGGTATATATATATAGGTAGATAGATATATAGATGGATTAAGGTAAGTATAGATCTTTAAGAAAATATCTTTAAGAAAAGCGACTCGAGTTGACAATGCCGAATGCTAAGCTCTTGATTTTCTATGATTGATTTCCTCATCTGTTAAGCCCAAAGGTTAAGCTTTAAGTTGAAAAAGCCAAAAACTGAAAATAACCTTTTCAAATAACAAAAACACAACTTTCCCAGCCAATTTGTTGTTCGAGCAAATATCTTTTGGTTTTTCTAACCAGGTTCAAGGTTCGATTCCAGGTTCAAGAATTTGAGAGGTTCGAATTCTAATCAAGTCGATTTACAGTTGCGAATCGTGGGTTAAGTCTAATTGCCAAGAGTCTAAGTCTAATTGAGAGATGATCCATCTCCTGTGAGATTTTTTTGAGAAAGAAACAGATTTTCGGATTTCAGTTTTGGTTTAGATCTCGAAGAGTTCTTTAACTTATGAGTTAGTTGAACAAACAAAAAGTGAGTAGATAAATATTGGTTTAAGGTCTTCTTTTATGCCCTCGCAGAGGGTATTATAAGATTGTCATGTAAAGTGTAGAGCCTAGAAGGAGATGTCTTCGATTCCCTAAGTAAAGCATAAAGCATCAACAGACGAGTGGAGGCAGTATAAATATCGAATCCGGCCAGATCGACCAAGTCATATAGCTGACATGAAAACGATTGATCGATAAGTAGGTTCCTGTATGGAAAACACTTTTGGTTATCAAGTTATCCTGGCCAAAAGTCAAAAGTAGGTTCTTATTTGACCAAATATTCTGTTTTCCAAGAGATGATCATCGAGCCCAGCATCTACGAGCTTCGCTTCACTCGCATAGCTGCAAAGTCTGCAAGGGTATCAAATGTTCGACGTGCCGAAGATATCCCATCTAACTCGTTTCTAATACTTTTTTTACTACAGGTAATGATATTAAAAAGTGTAATTGCCAGTTGAAAGCACTTAACAATAGCTAAAACCCATTCGCAATTGCAAGTGCCTCATTAGAGTAAATAAGCTTTGCCAGCCGTAATTCAAATGAACGATATACTATATAGCTATAAGAACAAGCACAGAAACTCCCGTCATTATCAAGCTGGTCACGAATGAACATCATAAAGCCGACAATTATCCAACGTTTTTCACAGCTTTCGAAAATATTTAAACAATTTTCGCTAAATAACTAGCCAAACAATTGATCAACGTTTCGACAATTACATTGATCAAATTGCAATTGCAATTTGGTAAAGAAAGTGATTATCGAGTGTGGCTGAATAAATTGTTGTGGTTTCCTGAGCGTTGCCACCTTTTGGCAGTGCATAGTCGAGGTGGCAACACCCGAACGAAGTGAAAGCAGAAATTCGATTTCCAATTTCAACGTTTAAACGCACAAGTAAATATCTTTGAATTTTTGGACAACTCCATCAGAGTGGCAACCTCTAGGAGCGTTGCCACTTTCTATAGAAATCCATTGACAAAGTTGTTTCAAAATACGAAATTTGTAATTTATTTTAAAGATTAATGCAATTGTTTTACATTTCATTAAGGTGGCAACATTGTGCGTGAGCTAGTAAGGCGTTGCCACCTAGTAAATAGAAAGTATTGATCTGGCAACTCTAAACGAACTTAACGTTTATCTGGTCACATCAATTCAATTTCAATTTCAATTTCTTGAAGCTTGCATGAGCGTTGCCACCCTGTTGTAAAACCCATTTGATGAGGCAGCTCTTAAGCGAAAGGGGCATAAAATAACATTTCTGAAAATACAGTATCGATATGTTATCGATAAATGGTTCTTTCAGGACAACTCCAGCAGATTTTCGAAAAGTATCGATATCTTATCGATAAATTATGTTTTCAGAAATGATAGCTTTATGCGAACTGAAAAGTGTTTTGGCAACGAAATAAAGGCAGAGTGTAGATCAGTCAAAGCATTGTTATTGCCACAATTGTCCGTAGAGATGATCTCAGATCATAAAGTTGCGTTTTATGGGTGTCAAACTCTTTGAATATTTTGAATGGAGCGTCCCTCGCTGGGGCCTTGCCACAGTCATTGGCATTTGGATATAGCCGCTTTCTTTGCTGTGGACGTGGGAAAATTTGCCGCATTGTCGCATAGAACAAAAGACGTTGCAGTCGCAGTCGCAGTTGCTGTCAGCGTCGCAGCCAGCGCCAGCAGCGGGCCAAACGCAGTCGGCCATATGATGAAGCGTTATGCAAGCCCAGTCACAGGGGCCGCCGCTTGCAATTGTGGGTCTGGAGCTTTGAGCTCGTAGCCCAAAGAGACCCCGAGACCGAGAGAGGTCGTTGGCATTGCGGCAGATTGTTTGGCAGATTGGCGGATTGACAGATTGATGGATTGCCAGATTGATGGAGTTGCGAGATCAGAGAGGGCGAGACTTCCATTATGTACACATGTATATATGTATATTATGGGCCAGTTTATTTGCACGGCTCGGGTAATTGACTTTAGCCGGCGATGATCGTCAAAATGGACCACGTTGATTGCGGCGATAATTGCGACATACATAAAGCCCAGTCGAGAGACACGCAGACGCAGGAATGGAGAATGAATTGAACGAAAGAGAGAGAGAAAGAGAGAGAGAGAGAGATAGATTGGTTGAGCAACTAGCACATACTCAGCAATTGCTAGGAGGGAGACTGTGCTTCTTCTTCTAATAACTGGGAAGTATGCTTATCGATTATTCATACTTATCGATATGTTATCGATCATCAATGCCCATAGCTAATAGACTCATAATAAATATGGCATCTATGGTCCACTGCTCTACCTAGTAATCGATAGTTAACGATAAGTTATCGATCATGTTTGCTCAATGCTTATCGATAAGTTATCGAAACGCCAAATGCTTATGGACCAATGGAAAAAACGCGTACAAGGTATAAAATAAGACAGAGAGTTAAATAGAATGCAAAGTACAGCTGAGGGTGGGTGTAGAGAGAGAGAGAGAGGGAGAGAGAATGGGCGTGGGAGAGTGAGAGAGCGATAGACAGAGGGCCGGGTCGGGCGGCAGATAGCCATAAACGTGTTGCCTTTTGTGTGATTCATTCAGAACAATGCAAAGGCAGACAAACAGACAGACTGTCGGACAGACAGACTGACGACAATCAACGCAAACTGAGAAGCTAAGCAGCTCCAGGGGGAGAAGGGCGGACAGGGGGCTGGGCATATTATTGTTGTTGTGGTCGTTGATCGCTCGTTGGCCGCAGTCAAATTAAATTAACAACAACAAAATTAACAACAACCAGTCAAGACGGCAAATGACACAAAAAGCAAAAAAAAAAGAAAAACAAAAAGTGAAAATTGTTGTTTATTGTAGTTCGTCCGGTCCGTAATTTTCGAGACGGATATTTGCGGTTCTTTTTCGGGGACAGCCCATTTATAGAGAGACGGGGAGACCAGACTGTGAAATTCTTCAATTGTCTTCGCTTCGAACAAGCCACATGAATTTCAATAGGCTTAAGCCGAAAAAATTATACCAAATAGCTTGCTTAGCTCTCGGTACTTCGTGGTCAACGAGCTGGTTAAACGTTTGCAAACAGTTTCAACGATTTTCTATATCAGGAGAGGAAATTTTCAAAATATGGCCCGGCGATTTTATGTAGTCAAAGATACCGTTTGATAAGTAAACAAATTATAAAATGAAAACAGTTTGAACGATTTAAAAGAAGGCAGCAAATTGGGATTGAACCACGCTGGTTCAAACCAGCTATTGCAATTTTATTATCTAGCTTGAAGCGAAGCTTGAAATAGACTTCAAACAAAAAGAAACTCCACTCTCTCCCTCTCTCTGTCTCTCTCACACTTTGTCTCGCTCTCTTTTCCTCTCTCTTTCTGTCTCTTCTCTGGCTCCGTCCCCCTTTCTTTGCAACTCTTTACTCGCACTCTTTCTGCCCTTTTCTGTGTCTCTTTCTTTCGCTCTGTCTTTCTCTTTCTCGCTTTAGATTTCTCTTGCTTTCCTTCCCTCGCTATCTCTCTCTCTCTCTCTCGCTCTCTTCCTGTGTCCCTTTTATTCTTGCACTCTCTCTCTCTATCTCTGTTTGTCCTCTTTTTTCTTGCTCCTTCTCTGCGTGTCTCTCTTTCTCAACTCTACCTACCTCTCTCTCTTTATCTATCTTCCTGTCACCCTCCCTCTCTTTCTTGCTCTCTCTTCCTCTCTGCTTCTTTCTTTCGTTTTCTCTCATTCTTGTTTCTCCTCACTCTTTTCCTCCGTTTCTTCTATTCACTGTAGAACATCTCTGTCACGATATGTCACCAATCACTATATATATATGCCACATCATATATATATCTATCCAAAATCATATAAATATGTATATATATCATATAATTTGCCATAGAAACCAACGATCGTTCATTTTAATACTCTTCTGTGGTATTTCAGTTCAAGTCTGAAACTTTCCTTTGCCAATATTTTGATGTAGTTAACACTCTGGTGTGTCTGGGCAGCTTGCCCATTGTCTTTCCATCTACACGGAGCGTACAAAGCACCCAATTATCTATGCCTCTTTGCCCGGTTTATTATCACAAAAGACGAAAAATTGTGGCTGCCACTGGAACTGGAACTGGAAATGGGACCGGGACTGGGACTGAGACTGGAGCTGGGACTGGAGCTGGCGTTGGAGCCATACTCAACACTTGGCAAACGCAATTGTTCACACGCTGCAGCGGGGGTAAGGGCTGTGTGTGAGTGTGTGGAGGGGGAGGGGGGTAGACTTTGTACCCAAGATAGTTTAGTTTAGTTTAGTTAGCTCCAGCCTTCACTTTGATGGGGCTGTCGCAAGAAGCGCTGACTAGTTAGCAGAGCAAGTGAAGGAAGGGGAGGGGCAGGGGGTAAAGGGGGAAAGCGGCGCTCGTTTTGCGGACACTTTCATGGCAGCCAACAACTGCTGCCACGCCCCGCGCGAGCAGGCCGCCCACTTTGGCTCGTTATTCGTGTCAACATGTGTTGCATATTATGTAAATTATATTTTGCAGGGGCACAACTGAGAAGGGTTAAGGGGTGGGGAAGTGGGGAAGGGGAGGGGGCAAGAGTGCGGGTTGGAGGGGCGCCCAAAAGACTTTGGGCCCAAGTAGCGCCCAACGGGGCCTCCAAGATGATGAAATGGGCACATAAAGCAATTTAACTGTTTAATGCGGCCCTCTCCCTCTCCCCCTCACCCCTTTATACCATGAGAGGGGGGCGGCGGGCTGTTTTTTAATGGCAGAATTGTGTGAACTTGTTGTTGTTGTTGTTGTTGTTAGTTGCCCAGTTTTTGGTTGTTTACGCGATTATTTTCCATAGTTGTTTCTTGTTCGTTTTCTGTTTTTCTTTTTTCGCTAAATTTATCTGATTTCCCAGCATTGGGAGGAAAGGCGCGGCAAAGGCAAAAGCAAAGGCAAGGCCCGGCCGGCCGTTCAAATTTGTATTTTTATTTTTGGAAATGATTTCAAACGCATCTCAAGGTGTGATAAACATTCGTGTAAACAAATCAAATCAAAATACTGGAACTAACTGCGATGTCTCTCGCCCCCATCCCTCTATCAGCCATCCAATATTTGTGGCAAGTTCCAGCGAGTCGTTCGGATCTCTAATATAAACACAATTGAACAAAACTGTGAACATGTTTACAGTTGCAGCTGCTGCTGTTCGAGGGACGCAATTCTGCTGCTCGATATGGCCAATATATCTTGTCAAATCGATCTGACTGATCGAAAAGAGAGCTTCGACAGGTTCGAAAAGAAAGCGAGCAAATTGGAATATCTTCAGCATGCCGAACATTTAATACTCTTGTCGACCCTTCTCCTTTGCAGATATGCGAGAATAACAAAGCTTCCTTTCAACTGGTTTAAAATGCAACGAAAATGTGAATTCCGACTGCGAACCGGTTCGGTTCATGAACCGTTTGGCTGTCAATGTCCTGCCTTTGGAACCGGTTCCGGAGTCGGTTCATTATAGAGCTTGTACTTTCGTTAATTCGGTTCAAAGAGCTTTCGTTTCGCTCGGAGTCAGTTCGTAAAGCTTCCGCTTCGAGTGGAGTCGGTTCATAAAGCTTTCATTTCGAGTGGAGTCTGTTGGCAAAGCTTTTGTTTCGAGTGGAGTCAGTTCGTAAAACTCTCGTTTCGAGTGGAGTCAGTTCGTAAAGCTTGTGTTTCGATTGGAGTCAGTTCGTAAAGCTTTCGTTCCGAGTGGAGTCAGTTCATAAAGCTTTCGTTCCGAGTGGAGTCAGTTCGTGGAATATACATGTCATATCATATATGAAGAACCACAAATAAAAACAACGAAAAACGAGTTCATGGAACTAGCGCAAATTAAAAGAACAAAACGAAAATTACAAAATATATTCCCCAACATATTCTGAAGCTAAACATTTCTTGTGTTCAATCGAAATATGTTTGATCACACAATATTCTCGTTTTAATGCAAAACTTAAATTTCTCGACGGTTTTTGGTTAGTTTTCCAAATGCATTTCAATAACAGATCTTAAAGTATCTTCGCACTCAACTTAGCGCGCAATCCTTGGGCTAAGTCTGATTAAAAATAGACACGAAATAGTCGTAAATAATCGCACAAGTGTATATGTACATATGTATATGTATATGCTATACAGATATAAGCTATATGCATATATATGTGTGTGTGTCTATTATATAATTGGCTAGCTCAAATTGGAAGTGGAAACAATTGCCATATGTAGATCGAGTGCTCGACGGGACCACAAGACGCTCGGTGATTGAAAAGATGATGATGATTGGAATGATGATGATGACGATGACGATGACGACATCGCGCAGTTTTTGTGCAAAGTGCGAACAGGCAATTTACATGCACACAGATACAAATACAAGCGAAGCAAACTCATGGATACAGATACAAGCCGAGTGACTGACAGATATTTATGACATATGAATTACTGAATGCGACGCTGTTAATTGTTGTCGTTGCCGCCGTTGTTATTGTTGTTGTTGTTGTTGTTGTTGTTTTGGTTATGCCTCAAATGGTTCAATTGAACAGCCAGCAAACAACTTCAAAGTAACGGATACAACTGCGAAATTCGCATTAAAACAACTCTGAGATACATTTGTATCTACAGAAGCGCAACGCTGGCAATGCACCTGCCCAGATGCTCAGATGCCCAGACGCTATCAGTTGCATTGGAGCTTCAAGCTGCTGCGAGACGAAGCGCATGAGGGGCAGGGGATGGGGGAGGGGGAGGGGGTGTGTGGGGTTTGACTAGACAGAAGCGAAGGTTGTGTCGCGCATTGCAAATGCATTTTAATTTCGACTTGAAACTATTTGCGCATAAGCTAAAACAGACAGCCACAGCGAGAGAGAGAGAGAGAGGTGGAGAGAAAGAGAGAGAGAGAGAGAGGGGGATAGAGGGGGATATATTAATTGAAAGGGAGAAGAAAGAGAGAGCGAAAGGGAAAGATATCTCTATATATATCTATATAGAGAACAGAGACAGACAAAAGAGAGAGAGAGAGAGGCACAGCGAGAGAAGTAGACAGACATATTCAGAGAGCGAGTGGGAGACATAAGAAGAGAACGAGAGAGAGAGACAGGTAGAGAGAGAGAGGGACTGACACACAACTATGACAATTGCGGCGCGACAAAAAACGCTGCCAAAACGCGGCTTTTTTTCTAGCTTTACTTTTTTTTTGGTTGTCAATTTCACCCACAACCCGCGACAAATGGACAGACGGAGACAGAGACAAACAACAACGAGACAATGGCATTCATCATCATCAGACAGACAATGGCAACTCCCAGCACACAGCCCCCCACTGCCCTCTGCCCTCACCAGCCCGCCAACCCCCCCTGAAACCTCACCACACACCGCACGCAAACAACTAACAAAGGGAGCGCCCATTGTTTCTATTGGCTTTTGCTCTTCATTTAAAAAGTTCAGAAAAACAACGCAAATAAGTACGACTTTAGATACTCTGCAATTCGCGTGTGGGCCATAGCCGACTAGTTGGTGTAGCTTGAGATTTGCAAGAACTTTATGAATAAATATTATATAACATAGTTATTCATATTTATATTCTTGATCAGTAGAACACAATGAATACCCTATAGAAAAGTAGAAACTATTCAAATGTTGTATATTGCAAGACTGAGCGAGAGGCAGAGGCAGATGCAGAGAGAGAGAGAGAGACAGAGAGGGATAGAGAGAGGGGAAGGAACGTGGTATCAATATAATGTTAGGTTAATAGATACCCTGTAATAACTCAATTCATAGTAAGTATAGCGCGAGAGAGAAAAAGAGCGAGACGGAAAGAGATCAAGAGAAATAGAAAATGAATCCAATGAATACCCTGTATACAATAAGTAGAGAGATATATGAGATAGTGAGAAAGAGAGAGAGAGATAGAGAGACAAAGATATCGATTACAATATAATATGAACTCAAAGAATCTCCTGTAAGATGGAGAGAGAGAGAGAGAGAGTTTTCAATCTAAAATTAAATCAATGAATACCCTGTAATAAGTATAAGCAATTTATAATTTAGTGTAGCCATAGAGAAAGAGAGAGATAGAGAGAGAGAGGGAGAGAGAGAGAGCTGATCAGATTTGTTTTCAATATAATTGTAGATGAAGTGCAACGAAAGAGAGAGAGAGAGAGAGAGGGGGGGGGGGGGCGGAAAGCGAAAAAGCGGAAGAGCTTTAAGTTAGAGTATTATGAAATGTCGTCTAGTTGAAACATTTAATTTTACTGTAATTTCGCTGCGGTTGCAATTGTTGTTATCGAGACAATCTCGCAGCTCTCATGCTGGCGTTGCGTTCGATAGGGTAGAGGAGAGGGGGGGGGGGTGATTGGGGCATGGGGGCAGACGGGCGAGGTGCGGCAAGGTGTTGCACTAGTGCATTTGATTAATGCATTTAAAATACACACGTATTTTCAATTATTTCAACGACTAACAGCAAAAACAAAAAATAGAGAAAAGAAAGTTTTGACGAGGCTGCAGCAGCAACAACAACAACAACAACAACAACAACTACAACAACAACAACAACAGCAACAACAACAACAACAACAACAACAACAAGTGTGCATAAAGTGTGCGTATTTATGCAGGCTTTTTGTATTTTTCTTTTATATTTAGATTTTCAGCAACATTTGTTGTTGCAGTTGTTGTTGCTGTTGTTGTTGCTGTTGTTGTTGTTGTTGTTGCTGCTGCTGTTGTTGTTGTTGTTGTTGTTATAAATAAAATGTGGGTCATGTGCATCAAATTAATTAATTGGTGTCAATTGGCGGCATTTGCAGCGCGCGTTTTTAAGCTTTTCGCTTTGAATGCCGCTCTCTCCCTCTCTTCCTCTCTCTCCCACTCTTCCCCTCTCTGTTACACTCTCCCTCTCCCTCTCTCTCTCTCTGTCTTGCCAGCTCTTTTCTTTCGCTTTCTTTTAAGCTGTTTGGTTTTTTTCGGCTGCTAACTTGGCCAAATGCGGCTGACATAGTTTGCCATTACGGTTGCTATTCTGATTTCCATATGAACCCTCCCCCTCTCCCCTCGCTTAGACCCCTCAGTCTAGGCAACATGTCACATAAGCTAATCCGGATGCGCTTATGGCCGTTAACGCTTTGAGAGACTTTGGCTTTCCGGCCACCGCCACGCCTTAATTCCCATGCCCCCTTTTGCCGCCTCAGCGATTGGTGTCAAGCGCTCATTTCCCTAATTTAGTTAACAATTTTCTTTTGCACTTATTGTTATTATTATTATGT
Source organism: Drosophila kanekoi (assembly GCA_037075305.1). NCBI lineage: Eukaryota > Metazoa > Arthropoda > Insecta > Diptera > Drosophilidae > Drosophila > Drosophila kanekoi. Next base: position 11,580,997 of record JBAMCE010000451.1, read on the forward strand.
TGTTTTGTTTTATCTTTTATTTTTTTATTTTGTCTTTTACACTTGACGTTCTGGAAACGCGCCCGAAACGCGCACGAAACGCGCCGCGTGTGTTTGTGGGCGTTTTTTCCCTTTTTTTTTTGATACGTTTTCGAATTTTTCTTTGTAGAAAAATATTTTGTTCCGTTTGCTTTTGCTAAATTTATAGCCCAGTTGAGGTTGCAGATGATGATCTATGTGTGCATGTATGTGTGTGTGTGTGTGTAAGTGTGTGTGCGTGTATGTACGTGTGTGTGTGTGTGTTGTAGTTGTTGCCCAGTTTGTACGGGCAATTTTTGCGTTCAGTTTTTGGGCCGTGCGTCGTACGTTTATTTGTGTTTTTCTTCTTCTTCGTCTTGCTGTTGTTGTTGTTGTTTTGTGTGTGTTTGTTTGTTGTTTGCATTCTATTTTTAGAACATTTTCATTTCGAATTCGCAACGCGTAGTTTTACAACACACAATCTTGTTGTTTTTTGTCCAACATTTTTTTCGCCCAGCAATTTTTCATTCACGCGCGGCAACAACTAATTTCAACAACAACAACAACAACTTTCAACAAAAGTTGTAAGAATTTGTGTTTTATGGAAATTCATTACAGCTTGTCAAACTCAAAACACGAACAAAAACAATATTGAATATACAAAAAAAAAAAAAAAAAAAAAACAACAGCAACCGCCGCTTAGCTGTGAATTAAGCGCAACGGCTAAAATTTAAATACAAAAACAAAACCAAAAAAAAAAAACAAACTGTTTAAACACAACGCACCGAAGCGAGAGCTGACGACGAACCCAACCGCCTGCGCCGGAAGCTTAAAGTGGACTGAAACGAATCGAACCGAACCGAAACGCAGCAGCAGCAGAAGCAGCAGCAGCAGCGGCGGCGGCAGCGCCAGCGCCAAAGCTGGCCATAGACAGGCACAGTGGGACGCAGCTGAGGTAAAAGCGTGCCAGCAGCATTCAAGTCGAAGTTGATTGAAAGCTGAGCTGCACGCTCTCAATAAAAAAGTTCTTATGTTTATAAGCCTTTGGTATGTGCAAAAGACATGCATGTAAATTGCTTTAAATTATTCGTTCACTTAATATTAAATACATATTAAATGCCATATGATAGCTCAATAGAGCACAGTTAATTGTAAATCAATCATGTATAAATTTGTAAAAAACTGATTGAGCTAAGAAGCTAAAAAGAATCTTATATAACAAAACTATCTAAGCTCTAAGCTGCCATAATATTTGAACAAGTGAAGCAGCACATTTGCTCCACTGTGCATTGTCTTGCAATGAAATGAAACGCAACGGAAATGAGACACTCTCTGACCGTCTCTCTCTCTCGCTCTCTCACTCGCTCGCTCGCTCGCTCTCCGTTCTCGGTTCATCGATGGAACAGTTTGGCAGCCGAAACGAAGTTGCAAGCGGCGCAAAGCACGAAGCGTTGCAAGTGTTTGCCGTTCTTCTTCTTGTTGTTGTTGTTGTTGTTGCTGCTGCCGTTGCAGCGCTTTGTTTACATTTGCAGCCAGCAGTAGAAGAGGAAGCAGCAGCAGCAGTGGAAGAAGAAGAGACAGCAGCAGCAGCAAGTTGAGCTAATCGCAGATTTTTAATTGCATTTTAGTTTTGGTGTCGAGCAGCGACGCCTGCGCACTCTCCGCTTCAGCGGCTATTTAGCTTTGAATTGGCCAAGCAGCAGCCTTGATACGCAGCCATTAACAACATTAACAACAACATAAACATAAAAAATGCACCAACAGCAACTACAACAACAACAACAACACGCACAACCCGAACGAACGGCCAATAATTGAGTAAATAGATGAGTGTGCGAATGAATGGGTGTGCGCAAGGCTTAACAAGGAAAACATTGTAAGCGGCAATGGCAACACTGGACAGCAAAAAAAAAAACGATAACAAAAACGATAACGATTACGATAAACAACCATTGAGGTTAACATAAAAGCCAGCCCAAATAAACTAGCTTATTTGAGGTTCGAATTCGGAAATTAAGTTGAGAAATAAAATGATTGCTTCTTTTTTTTTTTTAGCTAAAGCTACTTTTACCCAAAAACTTTAAAAACTTATATTTTTATAGGTTATGTGCTTGTTGCGGCACACCGAAGTTTAAATAATCTAGATGACCTAGTTCGGATCGATCTTAAATACTTTAGTAGACCTTCTTGGACCTTCACTTTCGATCCGTTTTAAATACGAAGTTTAAAGAATTCAATTATCGACCGATCGTTTAAATGGCAGGTATATAATATAGGTTGTCGATTCGACTGACTGTATGTCATATGTCCTGGGAGCATCATTGCCGGATAGATATATGAGTTAATAGTCAGACAAAATTAAATTAGTTGCAGCGAGGGTATATCCTAGTCGAGCACGCTTCTAAGATTGCTTTCCATTACAAATACAGATATGCAAATATGTTTACCGAATGTTTCACATACCAAACATTCCGTTTGGCAACATATGTGTACAAAAACGTTTCAAGCACATTATAAATCCGACGCGAATATCAATTTATTTTAAGCATTACCTTGCGGGCTTATAGAACAAATAGTATATATCTATATATATTTATTTATATATATCTATGTATTATATTTACTCTATAAGCACACGAGTGAATTCTCAAAATAATAATATAAATTAATATATATTTATTTAGTAGACAATTCTTATTGCTTGTTTGTTAGCAACAACTTTGTCGCCTGTACGCTGGACTGCGCTCCACGGCAACAATGCTGCTCAATCGCGCGTGTATTGTCATTAACATGATCGCCATTGTTGTCGGGTGGACGCTCTTCCGTTAGTCTGCTCAGCTCTCTGATCTAACCCCCCAGCTCTAACACCCGCCGCAGCCCTCCTGCTCCTTCACCTTCCAGCCTGCCTGTTGCTATTGTGCCCAATGTGCTGGCATGCGTGACGACGCGGCAAACAAATTTCCTGAGTGCGCACGCACACACATAGCAGGCAGCAGAAAATGAGAGAGAGAGAGAGAGGGAGAGCAAAAGAGTGGAAGAGCGACGCGGGCAGAGGCTTTCGATATGATCGGCAGCAGCAGAGCCCCAACAACAACAATTGCAATTACCGAATGCGTCTCAGTCGACGCTAAGCGAGGCGTCGCTCAATGCAATTAAAGCGTCGCTTGATCGCAGCAGAGAGGCAGCTAAATGGAAGAGGTCAAGCGAAATGGTCACACTTAACACTCTATTAATACTACCCCACCCACACAAACACGCACTTACCTAGATCATTGTAGAGCGTTGTGTTCAGCACAATATCGTTGAGTCCGTTCATTCCGTTGCCGAGGCACGTGTCGGAGTCGTTCTCGTTCTCCTCGGCCAGCGTGGGCGGCCCGTCCCACAGGGCTTTGGCGGGGCGACGGGCGCGATCCAGGCGCACGCGCGGTATATCCTCATAGCAGACATCGCCAAGCTGCAGAGAGGCATCAGAGAATGAGAGTTAGATAATTATAGAGAGAGGGAGTGAATGGGCATAGTAAATAAATTAAAAAAGAAAGGGTAAATATCAGTTTCTCGCTTGCAATAACAAATTTATTAATTGTTCAAGCATTACCCACCTCCAGCTCCTTTTTGGGTGTAGCCGGAAATATCTACAGGTTAGTAGCATTTTTTAGTATGGTCCATATTAGTGGGTGCAAGAGTGTGAAGGAAATAGAGATAAGACAAATGCACAGAATACATATAGAAAATAAGCGTTAGACCAGATATGTGAAATGTCGAATGAAATACGATATGGGCAAAAGCGACAGAGATATGCTATTCGTCGTTCGTTACTTTCTACATGCTATTCGTTAGTCCTCTATTAAAAGTTGCTACTCGCCAATCACATCTCAATGTAAGTTTAGCGCGTCTTTACCAGCTACTTGTTGGTCATTCGTTGCATGCTACCTGTCATTCGTTACTCTTCACTTGTTACTCGTTAGTCCCCAATTGCAATAAGTTACTTGCTGTACCAGTCCCATGCATCTCGTTACTTGTGTCTTGTTGATCGTCACTCGTTGCAATCTACTCGCCACTAGTTACTTGCCACTTGTTCCAGATTAATCTCTCGTTGCTCGCTAACCGTCGATAGTGCTCGCAATTTTTTGCACGCGTATGGTTTGTTGCTTCTCGTTGATCGTCATTCGTTTCTTTTGACTTGATACTCGTAAGTCCCCAGTTGCAATAATTAACTTGGTCCTACCAATTACACGCAACTGGTTACTTGAGCGTCACTAGTTTCATCCTACTCATCATTCGTGACTTTTCCCTTTTTACTCATTAGTCCTTAGTTTTTAATCCCAATTCTTTAACTGCGACTCGCTAATCGTCTACAGTGCGCATAACTAGCTGCATACTTCTCGTTACTTCCAAAAAGTAATCGTCGTTTCGTTAGTTTCCCCTTGCTACTCATTAGTCAGTACATGGCTTATGTTATTTTTCACTTGTAAGTAAGGTTTCGCATTGCTTGCTACTTGTCACTCACAACTCGTGACTCGCTACTCGTTTGGGAGCATACTCTACTCGTTACAAGCATTTTGTTACTCGCCACTCGTTACTTACCGAAATCTCTTCGCTGCAGTAGGCAGTAAATGTTTGATCATCCTGCTGCAGCACACAATACAGCGGACCCCATGGTAGTGTTTTGATCAGGCGTGTTAGTTCACCCTCCGTTTCTGTAATCAAAAAGGGAAGATTCGTTAAATATTTTAAAAGACAAACGAGAGAGAATAAATATTTTTAAAATAGATGAGACGGACATGCTAAAGCTAGTTAGTTTTAGAATAAAAAAGATAGAGACATAGATATAGATATAGATTTGGCTAATCCACCTCTTTTGGGGAATATGAAAAAATAGAGTAGAAAATCGAAAATGTCCTATTTCAAATCGTTTATCCCCTTATTCTTCTTAATTTTGCATTTTTATGATGCGCTGGCGACATCTGTCGTCGTGCAGCAGCATCAGCAAATGCTCTGGCTTGCCAAGTTCTTTTCCTAACTCTTCCGATGTTCTTTTGGCCCTTTAAATATGGTTTCAACGCAGCTTGCATGCTCCATATAAACGTATTTCACAGGTTTTGGCTCAACGATTCATGTTTACATTAGCTTTCACATACCGCAAATTTCAAGCTTTTATACAAACTTAAGTCTAGGTTTTTAATTTGTAGCCTAGCGCCATCTAGCGGCTGGCGGCAACAGTGCATTGGCACTTGCTAAGTGCGAGTTTTGTTGCCTGCTTTCAGGCGGTGCTCAATATCACAATATACAATGCGCGCGCATCATTTGAAAAGGCGAACAGAAAAAAGCACCAAAAAATACCAAAAGTAAGCAGAGCCAAGTGCCCGAGTGTCCCCTCTCCCCCCGCGCAAACATACAATCAGCATACTGTTTGTTACGCTGCCGCTGCACGCATGCGTGTTGCTAATAAGACAGCGGGACTGCAAACAAGAAGAATTAAATTATAAATGCAACTGCAACTGCAACTGCAACTGCGTCAAATGCCGTTTGGCTGTTGCTGTGTGGAAAATTGTAGAAAATTGTATGCATTGGCAGTAGAAGCAGGAGAAGAAGAACGGCAGGCGCAACCAACTTGAACTAAGTAACTGCTTATCCCACTCTCCTTACCCGGCTAGACCCTGCTCCAGCATTTGCCTAGCCCGCATCTGATTCAATAATTCAATCCCATCGTCTGCCTCTTCTTACCAGCCCGCCACCTCCCCCACGCCCCCACGATCCATGTTGCGTGGCCCCGCAAAATTCACAAAGTTCGTTTCACTTCGTTTCTTCTACGTTCTTGACGGCGCGCGTCGTCGTCGGCGTCGACGCCAGCGTCAACGTATGCGATAACAATGTGAAGCGCAGCAGCAGCAACAACAACAACAAGATAAATAATAAAAATGAAAAAAGAAAACTGTTTTAATTTGATGAAGTGAGAGAGAGAGGGAAAGAGACAGAGAAACAGCGAACGAGAGTGTGAGGGAGGCGCAGGCGGAGGTGGAGGCTGTGAAGACGCGACGACCTAACGCGACCCACAAAAAAAAAAAAGAAGAGAAGCAGAAGACAACATAAAAATTCAAAACAGTAAATGAATGAGAATCGTCGGATTGAAGATTGACGAAGTGTAAATACCCTGCAGGATATTTGACAGCATTTAGCCTATGTCACGAAAATTCAATATACCCAAAACAAACATGATATATCTAGAGGGAAATATGACAGGATATATATCTATATCTTTATTATATTGTTGTCCAGACTGCATAATTCGTGGTTGGATGATTAGTTATGAGGAGCATACCCATCAAAAAGATCTTGAAAAACCAAGAAGGTTGCATGCAAAACATAAGCATTATTTTCTAATATACTGATCCGATGTAGAACAGATTTTGCTTCTTCTATGCGTTACATACTTGATGACAAAATTGAAATGCCCTTCGCAAGGGTAACAAACAAGCAAAACTTAACCCAAACTTGAGGCAAAGCGTGGGGCAAGTACTTAATATAAGGACAAGAGGTTGGTCGAGGGGGCAGTGTAATGATGGATAGAGGGAGGGGGCAGGGGGGTGGTTGTTGCTCTATAATTTTCACAGACTAAAAACGAGCCACATTTTTAGCTGCGGCGCCCGTCTGCCCATTTAACATAAATATTGTATGTAATTGTAAAGACCACAGCCGCGGCGGACGTTGACGTCGACTGCGACTGCGACGGCAGCGTTGCTCAGCAACTTTGCGTTAATTTTGAAACGTTCGTTGCTCGTTGTTTTTTTTTTTGCTTTTCTTTTTTTTGCTGTTTTTTTGCATAAGAATTTCTCGCTTACGAGTTCAATGCACCTTGGTCAAAGCCAGCTGAGAGCTTTGCACTGGGCTCTGTCAAGGGCGGTGCGGCGCAGCGTTGAGCACTGAGGCGTGGCATTGGGGCGGACCACCTGTGCCAGACAACAGCTGTTTGTTACGTCACCGCGCCGCTTGTCACGTGCCGCATATCGGTACTCGATCAATTATCGATTGACCCTCACTGGCGCATTACGTTTCGCAACACTGTCCGGTTAGTCGCGTTCGCTGATAACTGCACTTCGTGAGAATTTCAATAATTTATGAAATATCATGCACCATAATGAAGCTAAACAATGCTTCTCAGGTGTTTCCAGAGAGCGAGGGGGGGGGGGACGTAGCATGAAATACCAACAGGCTATGCATGTAACTAGATCTTTAACAGGGCTACCAGATTTCTAAATAATGTACATATGCATTCTCTCATATCGTATTTGCTTAGGATAAACACTTCGACGTAAATCAAAGATCAGAGATCAGTGCGTGATTTTAATTTGTTAATGTTATGATTTTTATGATTCACAAACTTTGTTAGTATCAAATTTGTTTATTTACTTTTGCGGCATATTTTGTAAAAAGCATTTTTTGTCTTGCACAGCTGTTTCGCAGATTCCTTGGAATTTGGCGTCGACAGAGTATGCATATCAAAAATCTCTCTTCAATTATTTGCTCTTTTTTTAAAGGGTATTCATCGCAGTCGCTGACATTATTATGAATAGTTTTATTATTTTACTAATATTATTAATTATTAGTTTTATTATTATTAATATTATTATTATTTTTTCAATCATTGTGAGTATCATTGGCATTGTCTTTGGCACTAGCGTTATCATAAGCATTAACATTAGCATTAGCGTTATCATTAGCATCAGTATTATTACTAGCATAAGCATTAGCATAAGCAATATCATTGGCATTAGCATTCGCATTAGCATTAGTATTAGCAATAGCATTGGCATTGGCATTAGCATTAGCGTTAGCATTAGCATTAGCATAAGCATTAGCATTAGCATTAGCATTAGCATTCGCATTAACATAAGCATTAGTATTAGCAGTAACATTCGCATTGGCATTAGCATTAGCATTTAGTATTAGTATCAGCATTAACATTCGCATTAGCATTGACATTCACTTAAGCATTATCATTAGCATTGCCATTGCTATCATCATTATTATTATACATATTTATTAATTGAGTATTAGTATTTACTTAAAGTTGTAACTAATTTTTATTAGCATCCATGCCTGGGTATTGAACCCGAATTCTCGTAGTGCAGTTCGTTCCTGAACATTTATTTCTAGCATTAGCTTGCAATTGATGCATTGTATTTGTATTTTCATTGTTGCCTATTATTTATAGAACTTGATTCTCTGCTTTATTTGCATATGCTTGCTTCTATAATTAACAACAAATGTTTTCCAACAAATTCTTTTCAAATCTCACGCAAAACTGAACTGTTAACTGAACTTTTCATTAGATTCGTTAAACGTGACCCCATTGTTAAAGATTGAGTTAAGTTTAACTTATCTGAAATATTCTCAATAATAAACAATTTACCTAATCTAATGATATGTATACAGAAATATATAAATATATTTGTATATATTTTTGAAATTTCTTTGTATATATTTAAAAAATCGCGAAACGTTTCAAACTATTTCCCAGCTGAGTTTATTTGTGGCATATTAAATAACTGTTAGACGAGCCAATGTCATATTTATTTGTTATGAAATTAGAGAAGAGTTCTCTTTGAATAACAATTGAAAGTCGGTTAAAAGGGGCAGATGGGTTATGGGCATACGTACATTTACATAACCCTTAATCAAAACCAAGCAGAGCGAGACTTATAAAAAATTTGCATACATTTGATATCAATTCCCAATCTCCAAGGCTTGAAATTTAAAGTTATAAGAAAGAAACCAGAGAAGAGATTTGTGTTTCATAAATGCCCAGGCGCGGAAAGGAATGTTAGTATGCGATATAAAGTCTCTAAGGATATAGTTGAACAATTTCGAAAAGCCAACTAGATAAGGAAAGTACATTTAACAAATGCCCAAAGCACCCAAAGGAATTGAAAGCAAATGTGAACGAAATGAGAAGAAACAAAAACTTCGCCAATTAAAAGTAATTTAAAATAATTTATGCGATGCGTCATTAATGTCTTAGTGTGTGTGCGTGTGTGTGTGTGTGCGTGTGTGTGGGAGGGTGTGGCAGCACGTACATGTGTTGCGGTTGAATGGGGTGTGGGAAGGGGGAGTGGGGAGTGCAGAAGAGGGGCGGGGGCGCGACAGACGGTTCAGTTCTAGTGACGATCGACGCGCCAAGTTTGTGCTCCTCCGCCCTGGCCCGCCCCCTCCGCGCTTCGGGCCAAGCTGTCGCCCTGTCGCAGCAAAACCAAAATTGAAACCAAGAACAAGAACAAGACAAACATAAGTCAAAGTGTGCTATGCTTGCTTGATCGACTATTGAATACCCTTGCAGAAGAAGTCAAGACTAAGCAGGAAAGTTGTTAAAGTGAGAAAGTAAGGATATCTTCGACACGCCGAAGTTTGGATACCCTTCAAGGCATTCGCCTTTTGCAGATATATAAGAAACTGTGAAGCTCCTAATGAAAAGATCTTTCGATCGATCGTTTCTGTGGCAGCTATATATGTTGGTCCGATCCGTCCGATTGGGACATACATATGTCCTGGCCTGCAGCAGCAAGGGCGAAGTTCAAGCCGAAGCTTGCGACTAATTCGCATGGAAACAGGCAGACATAATATATACACTACTTAGACGCAATATCCAGCCATTGCATTATCATGTCTTGTGTGTTACACGCTTCGTGACAAAGTTGATATGCCCAATGCGAGGGCATGAGCATGGGAATAGAGTTATTTTGAAAATGGCGCATATTAAACACCCAGCAGGAACATATGACATTCCAAATTTAGGTGAAAAGCTGTGTGTGTGTGTAGTATAACCCATCTGATTGACTGCTTGCAGCATATATATATGTATGTCGAATGTCAACCGATCAAGTTAAACACAGACAGAGAATTATGTAGAGAAAATATATATAGATAGATAGATATATGTGCTGATCTATATATAATGCATGCGTGAGTAGCACACGTGCATAAATTGTGATACCCGCCGCTGGGCTAGGGCATTCGAAATGTGTTTTAGTTTTTGTCGTGGCAGGCGCCAACATGAGAAGCAACAACATCAACAACGAAGACAACAACAACAACAACACGCAGGGCGACAACAATGGAAGCTAACTCGCGGCATCAGCTACTTCCGCATAGGCAGGCAGCTGCTCCAGACAATGCCCCAAACAGAGGCCCCCGCCCCCCTCCCACCCGGACTATGTGTGTGGGTGCAACTGATGCAGACTGACAGACGAACAACACCCGCACCAGGGGCTGGGGGAGCGACTGGATGGGGGAGGGGGAGCTAAAGTTTATAGATGGTCGCGTTTTTATTCCTCTTTTTTTTTGGTTTGTTTGGGTTGGATTTGGGCCATATGCGTAGATCCCGCCAGAAGTGGAAACATGTGTATGGCTAGGCAGCTTCCTACAGCTGCGCCCCACCAACAACACAACCCCTCCCCCCTCCCGACATCCCCCCGCTACCCAGCAGCACTGTGCATTAGATTGCGTAAATGCAACAACTTTTAATTAGGTTTACGAGAAATATGCGAAACGTAATGTTGAAGAAAAAAAAACTAGCGCAAATATTGAAAGAGAAAAAAGCAGAGATAAAAAAAAAACACACACAAACAAAAGCGGCGCCGCGCCCCCTCCGTCTGCCACGCCCCTCTGGGCAAACAATGCAGAATTATAGCATAACTTGAATTTCGCATCATGTAATCAGCTCGAAGCCCGAAACTGAACCGCGTCGCGTCGCGTCGCGTTTTATTTGTCAATTCATTTATAGATTGTTTTTTGGTTTGCTTCTCCGGTTTATATAATACCCTGTAGCCTGAGTGCGCTTGCAAATGGAGCATGCCCGACTTGGCTGTCAAACATGCTACACTTTGTGTGACTAGAGAATGAGTTGAGACAGAGAGAGAAAGAGAGAGGGAGACAGAGAGAGGGAGAGAGAGAGAGAGAGAGGGAGAGTTTGTTTTAACATTATCGATAGCTTTTGTTGCAACTGATAACTATCGAAATTTGAAATATATACAAATATCGTTCTTTGTTTATTGTTCCCATTTTTGTAATATCGATAAATATCGATTATTAGTCGAGGTTTTATAAGCGTGTGTGTGTGTGTTTGATAATGTGCATGTAGCATGTTTTCAAAGGCAGCTTAGTTCTGGCTACAGGGTATCTGCTGGTCGGGCATGTCCGCTCTATTGCCTGTTTTTTGTTTGTTTGTATCTTAACGATTGCGAAATTCAGACTAAAGAAACGCAGATACACACACACAAACACACACACACACACACACACACACACACACACACACACACACACACACACACACACACACACACACACACACACACACACACACACACACACACACACACACACACATCAACACATACACACACACGCAATAACGAACGTGGCTTTAGTGATTTTTTTCAACAGCTTCTTCTTCTTCTTCACAGGGCGTATACGCAACGCAATTTTGTAATATTTTTCTTTTTTTTTTTCTTTTTTCTTCTTCTTCTCCATTTTTTCGCTAGTTGATATTTGCATCGCCTTCTGTGGGAGATACTCAAAAAATTTGGCTGGCAATAATAAAGCAGATTTTTAGCTCGCGATTTGGCAATTCCACGGAATTAACTCAACAGGTGGGGCTGCATTAGGCAAGAGAGAGCAATAGATATACGATATATACGATACGAGTATATATTTGTATATATCAGATATATATGTCAGATATGCAGCTTCTATAAGTCAGACAAGGGTGTTACTTGATCATCTCCCTAAGGGATCCATGTCCATGTTCATGCGACACGAGTAATCCGATGTTCATCATATGCACCATGCAGAGCTGAAATGTCGGACCTGATCAAGATGTCTGGAAAGTTAGAAGGGAACTGTTCCAACTGTCCAACTGTTGTTGCAAGCGGCAACAAGGATTGAGGCCAAGTTAGCTGAAGATAGTCTTAAAACTGGAATAGTTTGAATGTTCAGCTGGATGAATGGATAGTTAGGATGAGAATTCGTCATAGACATGTATATCTTCTTATAAAGGTCTCACAATATTTCCATCATTTGATTATAAGAAGAGATCGATGGGTATTTGTTTTGAAAGTCAGCTAAATAATGCGATTCGATCTAATAAAGACACACGACTTACACTGCTGTCCAAAAATGTTGATAACTGTCTTAGCTTATTGTGCACTTGTAAAGGATATTATAGTTTTGATATGGAATATGTAACGCATAGAAGAAGACACCTTTGATCCTTACTTTCACGTTTTTTCTTAAAGATCTAATAATACTTCCCTTTGAAGGCAGCCCATGATATACGATATACGAACTATCGGCCAAGTTCTCATATATGTCTCCTCCAACCTCAACCTTCTTCTCCAACTTCGATAATTGCGTTAGCTACAGCTGCTTCTTCTTGTGACAACAACCTGTTGCATGGAAATCCATACATATGTTGCCTCGAATGCCATAAAAAACCATATCAAAGTTGATTTATTTGCTTTGGACACATATCTTTGTATATATAAAGATAGGGTCTCGACGAGTTTATCAAATTGACTGGCTTTATGAATCTTGTCTCGACTGTTATTCAAAGTATTTACAGTTCTTGCAGCTCTTCCTCTTCTTTTTCTACTACACAGTTGAATGTTTTGTTTTGTCGGCTTCTCGTTTCTTTTCTTGAATGACTTTTGTGTGACTTTCAGTTTCCAATCGATCTGCAGATGTGGTAATATGTGTGTGCACTTACTCGTATTACTTGGACCCGGACCACTTGGATCATTTCCCGAGCTGTCCCCCGCCGCATTCCCCACATTCCCCTTCGTCGAGCTGTAACTCAGTCATATCTCGTTTGGGCATATGGCGGCTATAATTTCATGCGTTCAACAGGTTTTGCGAATTTCCTTTTTCTTCATCTCTAAATGCTGTCTAATACTCTGCCTCCATGGAGCTAAGCAAATGTGTCTTGGATTTGTGCGCTTATTTTATTTTTCGTATGCGACAAGTGGAAGCCGAAGGTGTCCGACTAGGAGATACGCTGTTTAAAACATTCTAGCTCCCTTCCTTCTCTCCTTTGCTATCTATCTATATATAATCTATATTCAGGGATTCAGAGAAGATGATTTCTGCCTGTCAAATGCATTTGCACAAAGCTTGTATACCCTTTCTTCCCATTCTCAATGGGTTCGGGTTCTCGTAAGTTTTTCTTCAGCACAGCAAACAGAGTATCCCGCCGTCGAGTGCAATGGGTTGTTGGAAAAACCTGAGCTTCAGACGCGGCGGCAACGTGTTAATCCCCCTCGACATTCGATTTGCCAAAAAGCAACAACAACAACAACAACAAGCACACAGCTGGTGGGGAACGCGGAAGAAGAGGAGGTGCGCGGAGTGGGGGACTTTTTTAAAGCCTGCTTGGGCCTGGCCCGACAGCGCGTCGACGTCCCAAACGATTGAGGAAAAAGTGAATTTTTTCATAGAAAGTTGCTGGGCAACATTTGCGACGGGCCGTGCTGGACAAACGGGGTAGAGGGGATGGGCAGCTGTTGCCGATACTTGAAAATAGAAAATACAAGAACAACAACAACAACAAGTGTGTCGAGTGCCGAATTCTGTTGCAGCCTGTTTCACTTTCCCACACACACACAGACACACTGTAACATAGACACACCCCTCCCATGAAGCCACCCTCTTTCCGCCGCCCGCCGCATGCAGCGCTGCATGCAGTCGTTTAAGCGAAGCTCAAAGAGCGCATTGAACTTTCTACCAACAGGTGGCGCTGCGAGCGCCGTTTAACCCACAAATCAAATCGAGTCACAAATCAAATGCGAAAAACGGTAACAAAGCTCGGCTGCACTTTGGCTAAAAAAAAAAAAAAAAAAAAAAAAAACTAAATAAATAAGCAATAAAAACAAAATAAAAAATATAACTGTGCCACGGCGACGCTTTGTTAATGACGCCATCGCCAATCGTCGCGCAGTTTCGACGTCGCTTACGATTTCTCTCTTTTAACCCCCCCCCCCCCTCTCTCTCTCTCTCTCTCTCTCGACCGATCACACTATTCTTGAGTTGTCTCACTCGCTCTTTCTTTTCGTCTAGTCTTCCTTTAATGCGCGTTTCGCTGAGCTCTTTTCACGGGCTTAGAAAAAAAAGAAGTCAAGAATGATCGTGTCTAGAGCATGTTGCGACTTAGAGATACCCTATGTTAGCCTTATATAGGCCCATACATGTTTATACAAATGTTATTTAGTTTAGTTTAACATTAGTCTAGTTGTCTAGGAAGAAACGGAATATGATATTAAGATGATTATGCTTTGGTTTTAACCAATGCACAGACAAGGTCCGAACTACCCCATTGGGTATAGGGTTAGCAGAGGGTATAGGTCTACGCAGAGAAATGGCAAAATGGCCGGAAAGCCACTTTGCTTAGATCCAAAAGCGCTGGCTGTGCGTGGCCCAAGAACCGGGCCAAGACGTTAGCTTGGCCAAAAGCGTAGCCAAAAGCGAAGACGTGTTAACCAAGATGGTCAAGTGACATGCAAAGCGAAAGCGGCTAACAACATGAAACATGAAACATGAAACACGAGGCGGCCAGGCAAACATGACAGAAATGATGTCAAGCCAGCGGGCACACAAACAGGAACAACAACACGAAACAACAACAACAACAACAATGACAACAACAACAGCTGCTCGCAGCAGGGGCCAATGGCCAAACCCGGTCAAGAGCTGTGCGTGTGTGTGTGTGTGTGTGTGTGTGTGTGTGTGTGTGTGTGTGTGTGTGTGTGTGTGTGTGCGGGCGGGCAAAGGCAAGGCCAAGCGGCCAAAAGCTCAAAGGCTGTTAGAATGTCACAAATGACCTTGACACACCAACCCGCACACACCAACACACACACACACACACACACACACCAACACACCACACCTTCCTGCCGCAGCGTGCACATTAAAGAAATACACAAAAAATATTAACAAAATACATTAAAAGGTAGAATTTTGCAGTCGGGTGCAGCCGACTGCGCAATACTCTTTCGCAGTCCAAACATTTCCATTAACAGCCAATTAAATGCTAACGAACAGCTAAATGGTAAGCTTCATGGCAAATTTGGTTAAAGTAGCTGTTAAACTTAATGTAAGGTTTATGCGCTAGGAGTGGGCGTGGCCCCAAAAATAAGTTGGTTTGGGCGTGGTCATGTATGACAGGGCTTATCTGCCAAATTGCACACAGCCAATATGCCCGTTTGCATTTGGTGAAAGAGTATGAAGAGACTAAAAGAAAAAAAGCCAAATATGGCCAGAAGAGAGGCAAACGGCAAGTGGCAGAAGCTTTGCCATTTGCCATTTGCTACTTGCTGCGACGGCAAATGCCTTGAAGCCTTTTATTTTTCACTTCGTCACGGCACGGCACGACTTTATCGATGGGAAGCACCCACAACAACAACAGCAACAACAACAACAACAACAGCAACAACAACAACAACAGCAACAACAACAACAGTTGTTGCCAAGCAACAAAATGTGTTTCAATTTGATTCGCATGCCAAGTGATTCATATTGAAAAGAGCAACCTATCTAAATTGGGTTTATAAGCCAATGAAATCGACTTTAAAAGGAGGTTGCTAACATTTACCACGGACTTTAGCAGGTGCATATCAGCGTTCCGTTAGAACAGGTTTTGTTCAGATACAAAATAACTTATATTTGATTCGGCTTTAGAGTGATTCATATTGATAAAAGTTACCAGGGAGTTAACAGGCGGCTGCTAACATTTACCATGTACTTTGGCAGGAGCGTATCATGTGATTCACATTGAAAACGAATTGCCTGCAACAACGGCAGATCGACATCAAATATCTCAATTAAGTTTATGAGGCAACAAGAAAGTCTACCAGGAGGTTGCTAACATTTACCATGTACTTTGGCAGGAGCACATATTTTTCGTGATATATCAGTTTTTCTTTAATAAAATGAGGATATTTGAAACTGAATTATTTAACTCATAAACGCTTCAAGAACTCACGTAAGCAACAACTTATTCAGAACTTATTCAAGTTGAAGAAATATATGTGCCATACTCTAGCATATCATACTTTTGTTGTTTTATAAGTTGTTGTAGCTTTAACTTTGCATATATAAAAACGTGAATATTTTAATGAATTGTGTATGCATGAAAGATACGAAAGCATGGCAATATGTACCGTAGACTAAATACCCCTTGTGGATACATAGCTTGGATATTATGTTAAGCAAAAGCTTTATTTGCGCACGATTGTGGATATATATAAAGGTATTCATTGCTATATAGTATTACGATCTGAGAGACCTTTTGTTGATATGCTTTGATTGCATTTTTCGATTGATTGAACGAACTTATATGATATGGTAGTCCCATATGAATAAGTTTTGAATGACTTTGGATACCATAAGATAAGATCCGTATACATATAGAGACAGAGAGGACGGACCTAGGCAAAGCTTTGTAAGAATAGCTTCGAAAGGAAGAGATTGGTGGAGATATGGCTATACATGGATACTGGTCAAGAACGTATGTCTATATATAAATATATATACGGATATACTTTACTTTGTCGGAGACCCTTGCTTCTACCTATCGCAATATGCAAGGGTATAGAAGTGCAAGGTCAGCTTAGGAACAAATATTGCCACCGTGTTTCTTACTTGTTTTCTCTTCTTTTTGTCGCCTGAGCATACACAACAAACGTTGACTGTGTGTATGCATGGCTTTGCATGTGTGTGCATGTATGTATGTGTGTGTGTGTGTGTGTGTGTGTGCGTTTGCCTTGCGGCGAGCCAAGCAACCCCTCGAAGCACAACAACAACAACAACGACGACGACTGCAATAAACTGAAGCGGATGAGCGACAGGTAGAAATGCTAATAGTAGATAACGGGAAAACAACAACAACTTTGGGCAGGTTGTCGCTGTTTGTTGTCGTCGTTGTTGTTGTTGTCGTCGTTGTTGTTGTTGTTGCTGAGAGGCAGCCCTGTTGAGTTTTCCCAGGCCAAGCGGAGCATTGCCTGCATTTGCACAGGTGCTCAAAAGGTGAGAGCAAGAGAGTGCAAGAGAGTGCAAGACAAACAGCGTTTGGACAGCATCCGCAACAGCTGAGCGTTGCCAGCATGCAAAAACAAACATATGCAGCGCTTGAGCAGGGTTGCCAGACTTGAAAATTTTTCATTTGCCAAAATTGAGTTGGGGAAAAGAATGAAAACAAACTAGAAAATGACATTAAATAAATAGTACAAATGACTTGCTTTCGCTTTCGCTCTCTCTCTCTCTCTCTGTCTCTGTATCCCTCTCTCCCCAAAGGGGTTGCCAGACTTGAAAATTTGCATTTGCCTAAAATTGAGTTGGGGAAAAGAATGAAAGAAAACTAGAAAATCATATTAAATAACATAGAGAACTCGCTCTCTCCCTCTCTCCCCTCTCTCCTTCTTTCCCTCTCTCTTTGTCTACGTATCTTTTAATAGGTGTCTTGAATTTGATTCACATTTTTGTTGCCTTGTCGATCACCGAAATTGGAGCGCACATCCGCCTTCAGCTTGGTCAGCAGAGCACACGCCATTCGCAGGTGTGGAGAGCTCTTTTAGTATTGTCTGCAATTACGTGAACTTATTAACTTTCTCCCAAATCAATGGACACAAATGCGACAAATATATATGGATATATGCATTACTATATACAAAAAGAGGCTTGTTATGTACAGTGAAAGCTCCTCTGACGAACTACTTCCCAGCTCGTAATCTATTTAATTAAAAAAGAAGTTCCTTGATATTGCTCATACATCCTTTTTCATTAAAACATCATTGAACACATAGAGCAATTACTTCCTCTAGATATCTATCCGTTAGCACAGGTTTATGGCTCAGTTCTGCTGACTATATCCTATATAGGAACTATCTACCTGACTATGTGAACTCTTCCCGTTTCAAGGATATCTTGATGGCAGTATGCATGATCTATCATATGGCAAGGATCAATTTGAATTGGAAAAGAGAAGGAAAGAAGGTTTTATTTGATGCATCTTCCCCAACTTGACAAGCTTAACTTAAGATTGCTTATGCAAAAAAGATATCTTGTCTGTTTCTTAAGTTGTTTCTATCTTAAGATATCTAGATATCAGGATCAAGATATCAAGATATTTTATGAAATCGCTCTGCTATATAACATGGTTCCTATAGACTTAAGCAGTCGAAAGCGAAGATCCATATAGATATATATTGTTCATATTGATATACATATAGATATATAGATAGATATATATATACAAGTGTCTTTCAGCTGTGGCTTGCCAAAGCTTCCTATTTTGTTATGCACATGCACTACGACACTTAGGCCGGACAAAGCCGGGCTATATGTACATACATTTGCATTCATGTGCATGCATGAGTACCGTATGCAGCTGAGTGCTTCTTCTTTTTTCTAGCTCAACAACTTTGTGATATCCTTCACAATGACATTTTGCTTCGAAGCCCTTAATGCGCACTCCAGGCTCCTTGGGCAAAGCCCAATCAGAGTACCATAAATAGAAATAAGTAGATGATGATTCAGGGTTGCAGCGCATTGGAGGTGGGGGCCAAAGGGGGGAGGGGGGATTTGCGCTTAACTTACCGCACACGTCCAGCCAGCCCTCGACGCGGCTGGGGTAGGAAATTGCATAGGCGCGATTCAGATACGTGCGACGTCCCATGTTTTTTTTTTCGGGTGGGTGGGTGGTGATTTTGTCCTCTTCTTCTTGCTGTTCTTCTTCTTGCTCTTCTTCTTCTATTTCCTTTTGGGATGCTGCGCGCTCTCCCACTCTCTGCCTTTGGCGTGCGCTCTCTTGCGGCTGCTGCTGCTGCTGCTGCGGCGGCTGCTTCTCGACGCTCGTTATCTTTCGGCTTATCGACAAGTTGTCGAATAGCTGCTGCTGCTGCTGCTTCTGCTTGTTGTTGTTGTTGTTCTACTTATTGTTGTTGTTGGCGTTGTTAGCTGCTTAATTTGAATATTGATTTTGTTGTCGCCGTCGCTTTTGTTGCTATTTATTTGCCATATATTTGATTTTATTGCACTTGTCTTCGACCAAAACGGATTCAGCGTCGAGTTTTAGTTCCAAATTTCCACTTTTTGTTGTTGCGGCTGCAGCCTTTTTTGATTAAAAGCTCAACAAAAGCGCGTTTCAAGAGCAGCGCAAGAAAACAAAAATAAAAAAAATATGTGTATATATTTATATATTAATTAATCACGATTTTTGCGTTTTATTTGCTTTGCTGGTTTTTGTTTTTTGTTGATTTCTTTACGCACGGCTCAAGCTCAATGCTGACACTCGCACACACACACACTCTCTCTCTCTCTGTTTTTCTGCCGCGCGCGCTTTGCTCTCTTCAGTGTGTCCGTGTGTGTGATTATTATTTGGGCTATTTTAGCCTTTTTCGCCTTCGCCTTCAACAGCTGAGGCCCCAGGCGCTGTGATATTGAGAGAGCGAGAGAGAGAGAGAGCGGGCGATGAGATGCTTGAACAAATTTTCAAAAACGCAACTGCCGCCGCCCCCCGCGCGCCCTTTGTGACACAAGATTGCTGTTGTTTTCGTTGTTGGTTTGCTGTCCAAACACACGCATACAAGCATATATATATTGTTAATATTCTGCGTCGAAGGCCGGTCGGCGCATATTGAAGTTTTATTTATTGTTGCTGCCGCTGCCGCTGCTGCTGCTGTTGTCGCGCCAACGAAACCAGAAACTTTTTTAACAGTCACAGACGCCGCTGCTCACACACACACACACATTGACAACTAGGTATATACAAGTGCATGAGTATTGGAGTATTTATGCGCTTAGCTGTGTATTATTTTTAAAAATACTCCAGCAACAAAACCAAAACAACACCCAGCCAACACACAATCACACACACAACCGACAAAAAAATTAGCACACACTTTTCAGTTTGATAAAAAAAAAATGAATAAAAACGCACGAGTCTTCTTAAAATGCACGCCAACTGCGCGCGACGTCGGCAAATGCAATAACGAACATTTAAAAAAAAAAACAAGTGTAACTGTAATGCGTGCGCGTTAAAAGGCGCGACGTGCCAACCGCGCAGCAACAAACATTAACTAACTGATTAACAATGTGACCAACATTGAGAAGCACAAAAATACGGCACACACCAGGAGCTACAAAAACTACCAGGCACACTTAAATACCATCGCTTTGGTATTTTATGCGCTGCTACATTTTGGAAAGCAGCTAAAAGTATGCTATACAAATATATATGAGCCAGCAAGTAGGTAAGTGGAGAACACGCACGGGCAAACTGCCTAAGCCCTTATTTTAACTTATTCTTACAAATCAATTGATAAGCAAAAACAATTACTTAAAATCAATATTCGTCTCTAATCTGTTAATGCGCATAATGTCAAAATTGATCAAAAAAATACGCCTTGGCTGAGCGGCTTCTGGCAAGTTGCGGCGAGTAAAAATATGCGTTGCCTACTTTCAGGGCGCGCGACAAAAATGCGCGCGCAATTTTCAAATGTTGAAAAACACGCTCATAAAATAAAAGATATTGAGTTTTGCTTGTTAAACGGTTTACATGAGTTTTAATAGTGCACATAATTAGTATGTAGTTATTAGAAGATATTCAAATACACATAATATTAATAACATTATTTTTTTTTATAAGTAAATAGTTCTTGAACTTGTTTTTTTGCTGCGCGTTCTTTCTGTGCAAATTGCATTCATAAATTACAACTACAAACGCAGGAGCACAACGAATTTAACTATATATATGTATGTAGACATATATAGGTATATGTATGTGTGTTTGTGTGTGTGAGTGTGTGTGTGTGTGTGTGTGTGTGTGTAGATATATATGTGTGTATATCTGTGTATAGGTATACGCATATTGTTGTTCAGTCTTTGCTTTTAAACTTAACGGGTTAAAGAGAGAGAGGGGAGAAAAAAAAACAAAAAAAAAATTGCATACATACGCAAGTAGGTATATATGCCTATATATATATATATATATGATTGACAACTAGACTAAGTTTGGGTAAAGGTTAATTAATTGATTTTCATATTTCATTTTGTTTCTTTCTTTTTTTAAGCACATTTCTGCGGAATGTGCTAGGAAATTTCCTTGGCGGGGCGCAGCCCCATGGAACGCTTCAGTATTATCGTTATCTATATAGTTTTCTATATATATCGATATTTATGTTTATCGATTTTTATTTTCTTGCTCTGCGATTCACATCTTGCTGGCCTCCTCATCCTGGCCGCTCGAGGCGGGCGCTGGTGAAACCGAACCGGAACCGGAAGCTGAACCCGAACCGGAGCCGGAACCGGAGCCGGAACCGGTACCAGATGCTGTGCCCGTTGCGGTCTCCGTATCGATGGCCGCCTGCAGCTCGACGAATATGTCAATGAGATTGTTGATGCCAATCAAATAGCCATCCTCATGGTTGCCCACCTTCCACGCCGAATAGTGATCGATATGCATCTGCGGTGGCAGCGCCACCGTCTTGGCAAAGTCAATTAGCCAAACGCTCGCGTGCGTCTGATCGTGCACAAAGAGCAGCGAGCTCCCGATCACCTCGTGCGTCTGAAAGAACTCGGATACGGCCAGGGTGGCGCGAATGGCCCGCAAGCGTTGTATATAGCGTGGCTGTAAAAGCAGCACAAACCAAAGGTCCGATTAAAGAGGAGGTACAATCAATAATCAATCATTATCAGAATAAACAATTAAGGGGTTAAGGGGTAAAGGGAAGCATCTCTGCGTCCACTTGGCATAGGAACTATGGAACAGCCACAACAGCCGACTTTATACGATCATATTCCATTTGAATATATAGCTAAATGAGTCTATGAACTCTCAGAGTATGCAAGATATCGATATATGAGATATCGAAATCAGAACCAGATCGCACAACTATATCATATAACTTCCTCATGCATGATCGCTCGAAGATTGAGCTTTAGTCTCTGTTCAAGTTATGTTTAACAAGCTTGCCATAAAAAAGATATAACATGAATCAAAATATGAGTTCAAGCTTAGGGAAATCGGACTTTTCAGCAATTGTTGACCAAAGTCAGCAAACGCTATATATGTATATACATATTAGATGGCTGCTATAGGAAGAATCCACCACCTTTAAGAGAGCTAAATGTGTGTTTAATGTTCGGCTTGAAAGTCGTTTTATCTATTTGCCTAGATAGGACATCTTTTGGAACTTCTTTCGATGATTCCTATATAATATATTCCAAATAGATTAGATAGATAAAAGTCGAGAGCTAGATGAGATAGCTCTTGAATTGCTTCAAAGAGAGCTATGCTATAAACTGATCCAATCAGATTGACTACGCCTTACACTGAGCGCCAAAAATATTGATTACACTATCATAACCAACAATACTTTTGTAGAGGATGTTATAATTTTGCCATGAAATGGGTGACGTATGTGAGGAGATATATCCGATCCATCAAGCATATATTTTCTAGATCAACTTCAACAGAGAAGTCGATAAAGCCAGCTCTGTCTGTCAAACTCAACATTTATAAGTTTCAGTATGCTCTCTATATTTTGATAAGTAAGTATTATAAGCCTAATGTAAAAAGTCAAGAGCATGCTTCACTTTTTTTTAAGCTTCAAGAAACAAAGTTCAAAAGAAGTAGAAGAGAAATGAATAACCTATAACAATCAGTGTACTTGTTATTTTGGCCACGAGTGTCTATACAGTCTGCAGCTAAAAAACGATTCCATGTTAAGCTTCATGGGGATAGCTTTGATGCTGAGACAGTTAATGTACAGTCAGGTAGATGGATAGATAGACAGGACATGGTCACGACTAAGCCAAGATATATCTGGGAATATTTATGACATAATGCCCACAACAGGGGGTAAGGGAATATAGATGATGTATGAAACAGGTTACAAGGATTAACGCACCAGAATATGTGGATGGCCGCTGAGGAACTCGTTGAAGGCCAATTTGATTTGTTCGCGTGACTTGGTCGTTTTGAAATCTTTGGAACTGGTGCCATCGCTTTTCTTAATGCCCTGTTTGAAAGAAAGAAATAGAGAAATGGGTTTAGAGCAGGAGCGCAGCAGGGGACAGGGCGGAGCCTGCGGCACACACCTCAATGCGAAAGCCCAGCGTTGCGGTGCTGGAGATGGTCTCGCGCCAGACCATGTATCGTGGCTTGGTCACCGCCTTGGCCGCATGCTCCTCGGCATTGGGGGCCTGTGCATCGATTTGTATCATTTTGTCGTACATGTCCTTGCGCAGCTTCGGCTTCTCCTTGGCCTTGGACAGCTCCTCCTCCAGATAGGTGCGCACACCCACTTTGCAGTCCATCACGCACGGCTGCACATAGTCGCTGAGTAGATCCTGCAGCTGCAAATAGACTGAAAGTAACGCAGAGTTGGGATTATACAGAGTTTCAGACAATTGGTCAATCAATCAGTCAGTACTTCAATCAATTCATCAATCAAGAAGATTGTCAATCTGCCAGTCTGTCAGAAAGTTTCGTATTTAGTCAGTCAATCGATCAGTCTGTTAGTATTCAATCAATCATTCAATCAGTTAGTCGGTCAATTCATCAATCAAGAACATAGTCAATCAGCCAGTCTATCAGAAAGTTGCGTTCGATCAGTCAGTCAGTGAGTCAGCCGATAAGTCAGTTATCCAATCGGTCAGCCAGTCAATCTGTCAGTCAATCATTCATTCAGTATGGAAATTAATAATTCTATTAATCAATCAGTCGGTCATCAAGTCAGTTAATGAGTCGGACAGTAAATTGGCTTTTTATTGGGACACTCAGCACAAACAGGCAATCAATCAAAATGATAATTAGGTCAGTCTATCTGTCAATCAGTTTGTCAGGCATACAATTGTCAGTCAGCCCCACAATCAATCAGTCAGTCAGCTAGAAAGTGTATCAGTAGATCAGTTAATGCAATCAATCCTTCGCTCAGCGTAATCTCAATCATGTAGTTATCCTAGACCCTTTGTCAGACATTACATCAGCTAGTTAGTCAATCGGTCAGTCAGTCAATCAAAGTTATAGTTATATATTAAAGGACTCACGTTCGCCATCCTCGCTGGTCACCTGGCCCTTGTAGACGGGCACATAGGGGCGCAGCACATCCTGCATGAGCACCTGAAAGCATTCCTCCTCCTTGGGGCAGAGCTTCTTGAGGACGGTGCCTGGCTCGGGACCGGCCTTGAAGTTGCCCTGGTGACCGGCCAGCTGCACCCACGGATAGCGCTGCTTCTTGTATGTTTGAAAGAAGGGCGTCCATTGCACAATGTTTCGTATTTTGCGCCAGCCGGAGCTCTGACAAGAGATAAAAGCGAGAAAAAACGCTATCAAATATTGTTTCTTATGTTTGTTTCAATTTTCGAACTGCTCAAATGCCAATTTTGTATTGCCGTGGCGCCATCTGGTGGCTAATGTAATTGCTCGTTAGATGGCGACACTTTAATAAAATGTTTCATTGAAAACTTAGTTTGCGAACATCAACCAACAGCTGCGCCCCGCGCCGCAGTCATGGACGCCCGCCACCTCCCCGCTCGGTGGCCATTACGAATACAAGACGATAAAAGTTGATAGCTTGAAATGGGACGAGTTTCGGATGTACAGCCGGGGCGAATGACGTCAGTGATTGAGTAACTACTGGCTAAGCGTTGGATAAGCGGGTTGGGTAAGCCTCCGATAAGGCCGGATAAGGTCGGAAAAATCTTGAATAACGCCAGAGGCGCGCCATTTAGTTCTTGAGGCGCGCCAAACGAGTCCAAATGGGCGTTGTAAAGTAGCGGATAACGCTGGATAATGTCGGGTAAAGCGAACATAGCTAAAAGTATATCCAATGGCGTATGTGCTTAAGAAACAACTGAGTAAGCACCACATAAGCGTTGAATAGTTCAGGATAAGCCGGATAGCGGCGGATACTAGATAGTTTAGATCTTTAAGTACAGCCAATGACGTCAATGCTTAAACAGCAGCGCACTGAACAGCGCTTAACAGTGACGTCTAAGCATTGCACAAGTGTCGTAAAATGTCGGCTAGCGCCGGATAAGCTCGAGGGCGTAGCCAATATTATTAATGTACTGGTTAGGCGCCAGATATTGCCGCTTTTTAACCGGTTGTAGCCGGAAAATATCAGGCTAAGGAATGAACATGTGGGATACAGTCGCTTAAATGTAGCCGGATAACCGCGGATAAGCACATTGGAATTAAGGGCGGGCATTTTTGCTTGAGCAACAGTAATTTGAATGTCGGGTAACTGCGGATAATGTCGGATAAGTTCAGATAACGCCGGATAAAGCCGATAGATCATCGTTCAGCAACACGTAGCAGGGCAGCCAACGTCGTCTTACCTTCTTGGTGCCGCTTGCTGTGGACGCGCCCGCTGTGCCCGAGCCCGTTCCCGTTGTGGTTGAGGCCGCCGACGTGGACACATCAGAGTCCCACTCGGAGCTCAGATCATCGCTGCTGGCATAGCCATAATCGCGCGGCATGGGCACCTCCAGCAGCGACTTGGAGTACTGTATGTAGCCGGGACAGAGGCTTTGGCCCAGCGGCGAGTGGCTGCGACGCGGCGGCGTCGACATCATCATCAGCGGCAGCGAATGCTGCTGCGACAATTTGCGTCCGGCCGACAAGCTGACATGCTCGCCCGGATTGGCCGTAATGCTAATGGTGGGCATCGATAGTTTCTTTTCGGCGCGCTGCTTGATGCCATGCGCCTGGGCAAAGGCCAGGCTGCATTTGCGCGCCTGCATATTGTTGCCGGATAGCTTGCGGCGAAAGATTTTCTTGGTGGCGCCGCCGCTGCTGCTGCCACCGCCGCCGCCCCCAGCGCCGCTGCCGGCGGCAGTTGTGGCATTGCAATTGGCATCCTGACCGGGCGCTTCGGCCTCGCTGCCGCCATCCTCGCTGTCGGCGCTGGTCTTTGCGGGCGACTTGTTGCTGGCAGCGCGACCCGCATCGCTATCGACGCCATCGTCGTCGTCCACATCGGCATCGGCATTGGGATCGTCCTCGTCATCGAAGCGCAGCTTGGCAATGTCCTCGGGCAGGACGTCGGGAAAGTGCAGCAGCTTGACGGTAACCTTCTTGCCCGCCTCATTGTAATAGACCTCCTTGGCGCTCATTCTGTCAAAGTCCTCGTAGATGCGCACCTGCGGCGATGGCGGCGGCGTTGGCGGCGTCGGCGGTGTCGATGTTGGCGGCGTCGTTGTCGTTGCTACTTGTCCGTTAACGGTACTTGCTACGGTGGCTGTTGCGGGCGGTCGTGCGAGTGCGCACACAGACATTTTACAGGACATATGAGGGGCGTCCGCGCGACTTCCACTTGCGCATTAGACGCACTGCATCCACCGGGCACAATGAGCTGCACAGCGATAACCGAGAATCGAGAATCGAGAACCATCAGTGGCTGTGCCAACTGTCACCTGTTGCTGTTATTGTTGCTGTTGCTGCTGCCTTTGGCTGTGATTGATTTCTGCGCATTTGCGAACCTGTTCGCGCCTTAGCCAACCACCATTGACCCACCGAGCGACCCGCCGACAATGCAGCTCACGTCACCAAAACGAATGCTTATGCGGCTCTGCGAGCACGCTGACTATTTGAATACCCTACAATGAACAGAGTTGGCAAATTGGCATTGTTGCCGAGCCGGTTCAGGGCCAGAAACCAAAGTATTCCCCTTAAATTAAACCTTAGTCAAGAAGAAGAACAGCTGAACCTTTGGACAAATCGAAGCACGAATCTATGTCACAGAGAGATAAAGATACATATATATATATAGATAGTCGTCTGTTTCTCTGCATGAACGCGACAATCTCAGCTGCTTTTGAGGCAAGAGCCTTGATAAGTGGAACGGAGGGAAGGTAATGCAAAACGATCAAGTTAAGTCAAGATCCCTTTTCAAGAAATCGATAACAATCTTTATCGATATACTCTTTTCTGAGCATATCTAGAAGTTCTCATAGAAGATAAGCTCGAACAAACTCGATATGTAGATTCGTACAGATTAGGAGTCCGGCGACCCATCTACGAGGAAAGGGAAGAAGAAGCGCAGCCTTCGCATGCTTCCGTGTGTGTGTATCTTTTTTGAAGCATAGAAAGCAGCTACAATTGTGAGGGTATCTACAAGTCGAGCATCATTAAAGCCAGCTCTAAGAAATCTCTTTCATGAAGCAAACATTTAGTTTGGAGTTGGTTTATGGTTTCAAAATGTGTGTAAATTGAACTTGATAATATTTTGAACACTTGAAGAGCAGCCCAAATTCGACACTTTTTCAAATGCCACAAAGTTCTAGAGCTGAGAGTTATTTAGGGTTAAGGTTCAAGAATAAGAAAAAGACAAAGCACGCAGCGAATTGGGGCATGAGACGAAGTAGCCTGCGAGTGAGATATAAGATGCCTAGAAGCTAAAGTTGCCCAAGCTCGATTGTCTGTGATAGATGCAGTTAGCGCATCGGCAATTCGGTGTGGCTCAACTCAAATTGTAGCTGCGACAAACTTGTGCTTGTTTTGGTTTGTTGTCGGCGTGTCGCAGTCGCTGTCGCTGTCGCTGTTGCTGTTGCTGTTGCATTGGCGCACACATCAATCAAAATTGATTAAATTTAATACAGATGTATGCGAGAGTAGCAAAAACAACAAGAACAGCATCTAAGTAGGCATTGCAGGAGCGTGCTGGCATCTCGGCCGCTTCGCACAACCATCTGCGGTTCGGCTTGCAAAACCGCCAAAACCACCTTAGGTAATTGCGCGCGTGTGTGTGTGTGCGAGTGTGTGTGCGTGTGTGGACTCTTTAACCACAAGCACAACGAAATTGGAATACGTAACATCAACCAAAATCGGAACTAAACGGCCCAAGCAGAGTCGGGGGCAAGGCAAACCCGAACAACAATCGCATTATGATAATAATGGAAATGGTAATGCCAACAACAACAACAACAGCAACCACAACAACAACAACAACAACAGCAACAACAATGGTAACAATAGAGTATCAGGAATGGAAACCTAGCTATCCAGTTACACACACACACTCGAGTCTGAATGCCAACTACAGTGTTCGCTCGGAAAGTAGAACACTTCCAATCCACAAATAAATCAGACTTTTGCATAAAAAAACAAGTAAGAGGTTCGAGTCGGGAGCTCCCGACTAGGGGATACCCTGAACCCTCCTACAAGCTACATGTCAAGTTTGGTTTGGCTCTAGCTCTAAAAACAGGATTTCGATATCGATTCTTATCGATTGCTTGGAAACGGGGCCAGTTATCGAATATCGAAAACAAACTCGATCTGCGCGGGCAGCATAGGAGGGCCTACAGCTCAAATTTCAAGTCTCTAGCTCCATTAGGTTCTGAGATCCTATCGTTCATACATACGGATGGACGGACGGACGGACATGGCTAGATCGACTCGGCTATGGATGCTGATCAAGAATATATATACTTTATGTGGCGGAGATGCTTCCTTCTGCATGTTACATACATTCGCACAAATACAATATACCCTTTTTACCCATTTCTAATGGGTCCAGGGTATAATAACGACGAATTCTAATTGAAGAACATCGTTCGAAAAGAAGAACATTTCTCTTGAGCTTATCAAATTTACTAAAAGAAGATAAATTTTATCCCATTATAAGATTCCTTATCCAAGAGGAAATTTATCCTCGAAGCATATTAACCTAGGAGGATATTATCCTAGCAGGATATTACGATAGAAGTTTATAATCGCCGAGGAATATAATCCTTGAAGTATAAAGGAAACAGGATATTTTTGTGGTCCTAGAAGAATATTATACTAGAAGAATTTTCTATAGAATAGAATGATTTCTGAAATCAAGAAAACAAGTACATTTTTTTTTTATCATCCGATTCTTCTTCTTCTCCCTTTTTTTACAATTTTCTTCAATTTGTGTACTTTCAACGAATTTCTTTCCGTGCATTTTGTTTAAACACGACTCAAATTTATGTATTTAGTCCTCAGAGAAGACGAGCTGAAGTTCGCTTGAACTAACTATGAAAACGAAAATAATGTGCATACAACAACTGACTTTATAGGTCAAACTTCTTCTATGGCAACTATCAGATAAAGTCCTCTATTACGGCTGATCTTATGATATATATGTATATGTACTGCCTCCTGTAGTCAATAGGTAGCATATCTGGGTCGAATTCCAAGGTAGATAGCTTTCTCAAGAAGTGAGTTCGCCTAGTTCCTGAATAGATGGATAGTTAGGAACAGATCGCAAAGAATTGGATCGAATGTGTACTTAATGGTTCCCTCTTCTGCTATCTTCTGCACATTTCTATACGTTTTTTTTTTTGTTTTTGTTGTTTTATTCGAAAAAATACGAAATTACGTTTCCAGAAAATTTCCGTTTCTATTATTGGAACAATTGTATTCAGTGTAAGTTTTAATTGCCGAGCGATCACTGTACGCTCTCGCTCTCTCTCGCTCTCTCTCTCTGTCTCTCTTTCGCTCTGCATGTAATTCTCTGCCATTCTCTGTCTCTGTCTGACTGCTGTGCTCTTCGCTCTGAAGCATTTGACGTCATTTGCAAAAGTTGTACGCTGCGATAACGAGCAACAACAACAATTGGAAACCTTGGAACGTCGCCGTTGTATGAGGCACCTTTTGTGTGTGCGATGTGTGTGTGTGTGTGTGCGAAGTGTGTGTGTGTGTGCCCGCATTATAGGCCACAATATGGCGACTATAAGTAGGCCGATCGATATGGAAGCGGCGAGATATACCGGAACAAACGAACTGCAGCTGCATTCCAGAAGGAGAGAGCGAGGGAGAGAGAGACAAGGCGCAGCTGGACATGTGCATAAACATCCGTATAAACATGCACTTCGCATACACACACACACACACACATACATATATATATATGCATATACATACATATAGTACATGAATATATACGAGAAATATCGCGGTCAATCGGAACTGAACCGTGTGCAAAGCGCACTGATAAAGGGACCCAAGCTAAACTTTAACATTCCGAAAGTATCTCAATTAATGCTCGATTTTTACTCGATGTACCCGCAGATAATCTCAAATCATCAAATGCATCGTTTCGACTTTAGCCTGTTGATTCTAGGGTATATCAAATGCGTTATTAGCTCATGTCGAATCTTCTATAAACACTTCTAGAATATCCCAAAAACAGCGATTATTTTCTCTGCGTTTTACTTTTGCGTCTGTTCGATATAAACCTCCTTGGCCCCCTTCACACATTCTGCATCTTTTTTGTATATTTTATATTCGTGAACATTTCCCAAATTTTCTCTATTTTCTCAACTTAAGTTTTGATTTTGAACATAATGTTTGTACTATACATATATATATTCTCCAGTTTTTAGATAAGCTTCTATAATCGAGTTCCCAAAGCCGTGCTCTGTCCATCCACATATCTAGCTGACTCTGCGAACTATCTCAGTTCTGAAGATAGTTTCTGAAGGAAACTTGATAGAGATACGATTTTCTGTGTTTAGTTTGCATACATTTAATATTTCGAAGTCGGCGGGAATCGGTAGAGAATATCATATAGCTGCCAGAAATACAATACAAAATGTACTAGAAAAACTCTTTATGAATCCAATAAGTCATTCTCTCTATCTCACTCTTTCTTTCGCTTTCTTGGGGTCTCCCTGTCTCTCCCTCTTTCAGTTTCACTTGTCCTCTTTCTGTGACTCTCTCTTCAAACTTTTCTCTCTCTCTGCAAGCTCTCTCTCTCCCCGTCTCTCTCTCTCTCTCTCCATGTCTCTTTCTCTCCCCGTCTCTCCCACTCTCAACCGGAATCTAACAGAAAAACAATACAAAATGTACTAGAAAAACATTTTGTGAATCCAATAAGTTGGTCTCTCTCTTTCTCGGTCTCTCGCTCTCTCCCTCTTTCAGTCTCACTTGTCCTGTTCTGTCTCTCTCTTCCAACTTTTCTCTCTCTCTCTCTTTCTCTATCTCCCAAAGCTCTCGCTCTCTCTCCCCCGTCTCTCTCTCCGTCTCACTCTCTTTATCGGTCTCTGTCTTTTCTCCCTTGTCTTTCAGTCTATTTGCTTTGCTAAGTAAATCATCGACTGTTATTTCAGATACTTTCTTTCTTGCCACTTTCACATGTATCTTTATTTAACTGTTTATTCCAGATATATTTGTAGATTTCGGGCTGCACATCTGTTTGTCAGCGCCATTTTATAGCTCTGCATTTGATGTATTCACAAGATCGTGACTGTTGCCTTAAACCTCTTTATCCCGCTCGGATCCCTTTGTCAGCTTTTTACTCTCTCACTTGTTTTTGTTGCTTTTTCACTTGTTTGCCTTTGGTCATTCTGTCTCACTTGCTATCTTTTCTTTCTCTCTCTCTCTCTCTCTCTCTCTCTTTCTGTCTCTCTTTTCCAAATGAAGTCCTTTCGATTACACCGATCCTTCGCCTATTCCTGTTGCTCTCTCGCTCTGCTGTCTTCTTATTTATTCTCTCTCCTTTTTCTGCTTGTCCTAAACTTTTTCATAAAATTGTCAGTGTTCGTCTATTCATATCGCCCTTTCTGTATCCATATTTAACATCTGATCGCTTTATCTATTCTACACTCGCCAGCTAACTTCTCTATTCTTCTCTATTCTCTACTCATCTCCACTCTATCTAGCTCGTTTCATGATTGCTTTTGTTTCTCCCCAGTCGATCCTTAGCTTATCCCGATCTTTCGTTATTTCGTTCTCTTGCTTCTCTGTAATCCTTCTTCTTCCCGCTCTCGATCTCAACTTCTCTCTCTCTCTCTCTCTCTCTCCCTTTCACATTCCGCACTCTCTTTGCCTATCTTTCCGTCTGTTTTGACTGCGCTTCAAATAGGTAACTTGCTATTCGTTATCTAACAAACACCGTTTCGCACATGCCGTCGCCGAAGGCCCGATCTACATCTAGATAATAGATAATATATGTGTATACATGTCTAGATATCTATAGATATTGTTGTTGAGGCAATAGATACAAATGTATCTAAAGATACAAAACCGTGTATAGCTGGGTGTGGGGATACGTAACGCCAGCCTCTACGCTCCCACCCAGGTCCACGTACAATCCAGACACCTCTACCCCCCTCAATCCTCCTCTAATGCTCCGCCGGACTGCGCTTAATGTGCGGCATTCACCCCGCATAACAATGAAAATAGCAACGTTTTTTTTCGCTCCATGTAGATGTGTTTGTGTCTGTGTTTTTTTTTTTTGTTTCTTAACTGCCGAAAGCTTAAAATTAATAAAGTAAACACTTTTTCTATTTCAGTTGCGTCGGGCGGTCGCCATTGACGCACAAAATGCGATAGAATTAGGCGATCGGGGGGTGTGTGTGTGTGTGTGTGGAGAGGCGAGAGAGCGAAGGAGGAGGAGGGTGGGGGGTACATTGATCGTCATTGAAGGCGTTTAAGGCTGGGTGACTGAGCGTGTGGGTGGGTGGGTATGGGCGCTGCTGGAGAGGTACCAGCGGATGTATATTGAACGATTGATGCCAATTATGGTGAAGGCGAAGTGGTCAGCAGGGGGAATGGGGGGAGGGGGACATGTTGGGAGCATGAGGGTTGGATGGTAAAATTGACTTGGACTGCCATTTGTGGGACTCGGGCGATAAATGAGCTTCAATTGCCAAAATTGCTGGCAAACCAAAATTGTTTAATAAAACATGCGACGCGTCTTTTATTATTATATAATTCCCAATTGGTGCGCGCGCTCGTTGCCGTGTCAAGCAACTCAGCTGCCCCCCCCCCCCTCCCCCCTCACACACACACACTCTCTTTCTTACGCGCTGGCAAAGTGCGTAGCATTCTCCATTGACGTCGGCGTTGAAATGTTTATATAAACTTGAATTAATTTCATTGCAGAGCAGATCAATTCCCTCCCCCCCTCCCCCTCGCTCACTCCCTCACTTCACCACACACGCAGCAGCCCAACGTAACGCGCGCCCACTCTGCGCCGCGTCGGCGTGCGACGCGTCAGCGCGTGC
Source organism: Drosophila kanekoi (assembly GCA_037075305.1). Classification (NCBI taxonomy): domain Eukaryota; kingdom Metazoa; phylum Arthropoda; class Insecta; order Diptera; family Drosophilidae; genus Drosophila; species Drosophila kanekoi. The sequence continues at coordinate 11,614,018 of JBAMCE010000451.1, forward strand.
TTCAATTAACACTTTTTACAGCAAACCAGAAGTAGAAGAAGAAGAAGATGATGAAGAAGCAGCAGCAGGGGCAACAACAACTGCGCAGCTTGCAACGTTGGGCATTTTCAGCGCTTCCAGCAGAAAAATGGTCAACGTGAGAGCTTTCATGTTAAACAAGCAGCAACAAGAAATATACATGTACATGTTTATTATTATATATGTATATATGTATGGATATGTAAATGTATATACATATATATAACAGCAGCACTTAACATACACAATTGCATAAATACACGCACGCACGCACACACACACAGCAAAAAAAAAAACAACAATAAAATAAGAAGACAAAATGAAAACACACAAAATCGCGAACCGAGGCGAAATTTAATTAAACTTTTTTTTTCCAGTTGGAATTTTTGTCCGTTTTTTTTTCTTTCTGTTTTTTGTTTTTGTTTTTTGAAACAACAGACAAGCAGTCAAAACAGCTCTGCTTAATGTTATTGTTGTTGTTGTTGTTAAAGTTGTTCTTGTTTCGTTTGCTTGGCTTAAATTCGTTTGTTTGTTTGGTTTGCGGTTGTTCTTGTTGTAGTTACTATTTCTGTTTGCGTTGCTGCAGCTGCTGGCGCTCGACGCGACGCGTGCCAGACATTGGCTTGAAAAACGCAAACGCAAACGCGCAACGGCGAGGGCGACGGCGACGGGGAAATTCGTTTGACAGCGGCAGCAGCACAGCACGGCAGTAGCGTGTAACAGTCGCAGTCGCAGTTGCCGTAACAGTGACAATAACAGTAGCCGTTTGCTGGTAGCAGATGCAGAGACAGAGCCCAGCCGCACGCGATCGCTGCAAAAGCTCAACTGGTCGGGGGACACAGGCACACACAGTTAGAGCCGCTGCCGCTGCCGCGATGAGCAGCAGACAGCTGGCAGCAGTGAGCGGCAGCAACGTTGCGTCGCAGTCGCAGCATTGAAGTCCTAACCCCAATGGGCGCGCGACTGATAACAGTTAATGCCAAAGCAGAGAGAGAGCATGTATGTAAATAAGAGAGAGCGGGCAGTGGGAGTGGGAGTGACGTTCAGTGTTGGAAGGCCAAGCGCCCAGACACAAACAATGGAAATTGATAGTGGAAATGGCAAATTGTGTAGCTTTCATTAGGCTGTGCGCCGGGCAAAGCTCATTATTAGCTGCTCAGCGCGCTCTGCGACTGTCCGCGTGTCTGTTTTGCGTAGTTTACTGAGAGCGCCACAGTGTAAACAACTGAGCGCGTGCGCGCGCGTGTGTGTGTATGTGTGTTTGCGTCGCAGCACGCAAAAGGATAAGAGCTAAAATTCAGCGAAAGATGACGCCAAAGCGGCCTTTTGGAGCGCATCTTCAAACGTGAGTCGCTCGTTACCAGCTTCTTGTGGAATAATACAAAGTTTCGAATTTTGATTTTGTTCTCTCATTGACAGATCGTGGAATCTGTTAATTTATCAATTTTTCAATTATTTCTTAGTTCTTTGAGTACGCTGCGAGGCTTACTCGAATTCCAATTTCCTTTTCAAGCAGCAAACTAATAAATTTAATATGTGTGCTAAATTATGTTTTAAAAACGTGTAGTTATATGTATTGTATTTTATTCATCTGTCGCTTTCTCCATTTATAAGCACGAAACTCTTCTCCCTCTCTCTCTCTCTGTTTCACACATACTTTTCTTTAAGCCGCAAACTTCTAAATCTTTTTGCTCCTTCTACAGCTTTCCAGCTTTTAATATTTTTCTCAATGAACTTTCCCCTGCGCCCCGTCGCTGAGTCTTTAACGGTTTTGATTGCTACACGCTTGAGCTGCGGCTGCTCTCCGTGCGCTCTCACACACTCTCTCTCTCTCTGCCTCTTGCTCGGGCGCGCAGGTAAGGTAAGGCCAAGCGCGTCAGCGTCGGGGCGTACGTCGCATCATTAAGCCTGTGACGTCAATGGCAACGACTACGCTGGCAGCGCGAACAGCAGCTTTCGGACCGGTCCAACAGTCCAATAATTCAATGCGACAACGGCCACAACGACCACAACGTAGACGGCGCCGGCTGAAGCTGAGTCCAAAGCCGACTTGGCCAAAGCTGCGGTTGTCTCTGCTGCCGCTAGCTAGCGCAAAGCTTTCGAATTGATCAATTTAGCCGAGTTTCAAACCAATCGCGAGCTTTTGCTCGCTCCGACTAAACTAATTAACGCCTCTCGCCAGCCAAAGCGAGCGCAAAAGCTTTTGCCCCATACCACCCAGCCCACCCAGCACTCCGCGACCCACCTACCTTCTTCTTGGCCGCCTCGGCCGCGCTGATCACGTACAGATCAACAATGCCCAGCAGGCAGTCGTCGCAGCGGCACACATCCTCGCCAAATGCCAGGGAGCCCAGGCTGCTCGTCGAGTCCAGCGAATCGGTGCGACGCAGGCGGCTCACAATGGAGGCAGCGCCGCTGCCAGCAGCGGCAGCGCCAGGCACTGTGGCGCCAGCACCGGCGCCGGCTGCCGAACTAGAACCTGAACCGGAACCGGAACCAGCGCCACCGGCTGCCGCGGCTGCTTCGATTTTGCGCGCCAACAGCTGCTCCATGAGCGTGCGCGGACGCGAGGAGGATGGGAACAGGGCCATGCTTCTGGCCGTGCTCTGACACAAATGCGTTATACGATAATCTGGCCACACTGCGCCTGGGCCGCTGCGGCAAGTTCTTTGCTTAAGTCTTTTGTTTTGCTCAGTGTTAACTTTCGACCGGAATTCGCTTTAACTACGACCAAAGTGCAACATACCTGTAACGAGAACAAGAGAAACAGAATTAGAATAAGAGCATGTCAATTTGGTTGAACTCTATTTTAATACTCTATTCACAATGTGAAGACGAGTATATTGGTTAGTTCTAATGTACTTTTTGCTGCCCCTCCGTTCGACTTGTCCGCATGAATGCAGCTTTTGTTTATGCCGCTAATGAAAATATGCGACTGAAAACTAAGTACAGTACGCCCTCGCTCAACGATCTAATTTTTCGGACTTACTTTGATATTTTTACGTCTGAAAATACATATAATTTTGATCTTCGTTTTTGAATCCTTATTTGTATCGTTACGTTGCATTTCACGAGGGCGCACTGTATATGCACATTATACTCGTCTATAAGCTTCGCTTCGGACAAAATGTTCAACATCTCACATAAATTTTCCAATAGGCCTGCGTATGACCATGCCCATGAACAAGTCCCGCCCAAACGAACCCCAAAAAACACTAGTTTCTTATATGAAGCTGGCAGAAGAAGACATATCCGACTTCATCTACTCTATGTATGTCCCGACTGACTCATCATCGACACTAGGCAATTCCTTCTATAGTTATCTCTAGTTATCACTGAAACGGGGCTTTGAGAAATTCCACCCAAAAGAGTGGAAAATACATGAAATAAAGTTATAATGAAAGTTTTTTTGTTTTCATTGTTTTCTTTTCTTTATATTTTCTTTACCGATCCGTCTCAAGTTCATTTTCTTTTACACAAATTTATTTAAGACGTGTTTCACACATTTCGTAAAATCCACTTGGAAATGCGAGTGACAGATTTGGTAGTATAATTTGTGGGTTCAAGCTTATAAGCAAGAAACTCTATAGGAATATGTTAAAGACATGTTTCACACTTTTCGGAAAATTCACGTCTCTTGGCTGGAAATTTCGAGTAAGAGGTTGCATGAACGAAAGTCTACTTTACGGCTGTTTCTCACCATGCTTAAAGTTTCCACCGGCGGGAAATGGATGAGAACTCGATATATATAATGAAAATATCAGTCAAGACCTTGAAATACCAGCTTGTATATCTGCTGTCGTTCCGAATCGAAGCTCTCGCAAGCATTTCTTAGCCAGATGCTTGCAAGGGTATTTACAGTTCGGCGTGCCTATCTTGCTTGTAATCTAAGTGGAGTTCTTGTAGCTTCTCTTTCTGATCTTTGGGTATTTAGCCAATCAGATTATTTTCATTTTGGAGGCCTTCCACATTTGGCTTCTCTAGCTGGCGCTGGCCTTTATCGCAGCCTGTTGCTGCTGCCGCTAACTGATGTGCCACAATTTGTTGTCTGTCGCTGCTTATCGCCAATATGGAAGGGGGCGGTGTGGCGCGCTGGGCGTGGCGCGTTAATCTAGCTCAGGTGTATATATATGGATAGATTGGATGTGTGGCATTCGCATAATCGCAGCTGATAAAAATTTCTTGTTAATTAACATGAAAGTGCAATGCGAAGTCCGTAGTCCGGAGTCCGGAGTCCGCTGACCGACTGTGGCAAGTTGGCTGGCTGCGGCACGTATCCAGTTGCAAGCTTGCCGTTGGCACGGCCAAAAACTCGTCCACAGCCAAACCGAAACTGGCCCCCACTCCCCCTGTCGCACGACCACATTTTGCTTTGCTGGAAGTTGGCATCGTTTGCAGTCGTCGTCATATTGCCGCATTTATGCGCACATAAAAGTCAAATAATAGATCCAATAGATACTTTGCCACAACTCGTTGCAAGGCAGTTGTTGTTGTTGCCGTTGTTGTTGCTGTTGCTGTTGTTGTTGTTGTTGCTGTTGCTGTTAGTCGAATGATTTATAAGCAGTTGCTGCTATACCCTGACCACAGCCACAAGATGAGCCACACAAATTCGACGTGCCAAAAGGCATTACATGCACATATATCTAAATGTACATATATATATATACACATATACCCCTGGGTATTATCTAGTCCCGCCCGGGCCAAGCTATTGTTCCTTCATATAGGTAAGCCCCGTATCAAATGAATTTTCTTAAGGATCCTTGGAAATAAGTTTTTATCCGAAACTTCACACACCAAATCGTTGAGTCCCATTTCCACCAAGTTGCCGTGAATTTTCCGAAAAGCGTGAAACATGTCTCTGACGGATATTCACAAAGATCTGTGAAAATAGGCATCAGGCGCATTGCTTGGCATCGCTTGAGGTTTTCTAAAATCGTTTTCCGTTGATTTTCCACACTTGCGAGTGAAAAATACAAAATCGCTGAAACACACAATCGTTAAGCTTTTACTATAAAGCCGATCAGACGAAAGTTTTGTTCTCAAATAAATCTTCTCAAGCATAAGCTACCTAATCTTTCAGGCCCATTTCCACCGAGCTGCTGTGGATCTTCCGAAAAGCGTGAAATCCGTCACAAATTCATTTTCACAAAGTACTTTCACAATTAGCTTAAGACCAATTGATTGACAGACAAAAAAAGTCACCTAATATCGTTTTCCGTGCATTTTCCACACTTGCATGTGGAATTTGTCGAACGTAACGTAAACATTTAAGCTAAGCTTTTGAGCAGCGCATTGATCACCAGTCAGTCAGTCAGTCAATCAATCAATCAAACAGTTTAATCGGTACATCAATTGAAAAGGTATATCCAGGCTAGGGGACATATCTAAGGAGTTGAGCTGATCAAATGGCAAATGATGTACTTTATTGGGCACTTTTGGAGATCGTATTTTGCTTGTTGTTGCATTGATCAATGGACCATTAATATTGGATCGCATCTTGAATAAACTTTTAGTCTCTGCCCTTAACTCTCTTAACTTTATATGAACTAATAACTAAGCCAGAAATTGTTGATTCACAGCACGATTCATGTGTTTTGAGTAAATTTCTAGTTGTTATTCAAAGTTATAAATGTCGATTGCAAAGTTTGAACGGCCATTAGGCACTTTAAGCTGTAGATTTGATCTATGCCAAGATCAATTTTGAGCTCAGGCACAGCTGCAATGAAGACTGCATCCCTGGTGCGATTTTCTACAGCAAAGCTGTAATTAATCTAGTTAACTTAACTAAGTTCAAGATAATCAGATGTAAATCAATGAATGATCATTGCGAGATTAAAATATTAGTATAATCGATTGCACAGCCCGCTTTCAATGCAAGGATTATAAATCATTGCAGTCTAATCGCGACTCGTTGATCGCGTCTCGTTGATCGCGTCTCGTTGATCGCGTCTTGCAGATCGCGTTTCACTGATCGCGTTTAGGTGATCGCATCTTGCTGATTGTGTCCAAATTTATAATACCTTAAATTTGGCGCAGATTCGACGATCTGTATGTCTAAATCATAGTATTGAAATTGTGGATCGCAACAGCATTGATCAGCAACTGATCTAGCTGACAATTCATAAATCTTTTATTAAGCTTATCGATCAGTTTAGCTGAACAAGAAGCTTGTGCTCGTATTTCCAAATGATCGGATTATCAAATTGGCCCATGATCGCAGAAAAGTGCAATTTGTTAACATTCGCTTTTTAAAGAGCATGCCGATCACCTCCGACTAGCTGTTCACTTGATTATCAAATGGGAATTGCTTGCTATGAGATTGTAGATTCGAACTTAAGATCAGTTGCATTATGTTGAAGCTAGCTAAGGAGCTTTGCTTTACTTTTTAAAAGGAATTTGCTGGCCATGAATATACATCTTTTATATTATCATTCATCTGCAAATAAAAGCTGATGAAATAGAGCTGATGATCAGCCGATCGTTTAGATAAGTTCAGCATGCTGATCAGTTGCCTTATGCTGAAGCCAATTGTTCGTGTAGATTCGCTCTACAAGCTCTTCATTTGATTATTGAGTAGGAAAGGCTCTCAAGATCAGGCTCTTAAGATCAGTTGCAGTATGTTGAAGCCAAATTACGATCATCTGATCACATAGTTGCGATCTTACTTGATCGTTAAGTAGAAAGTATTTGATATGAGGTTTTGTTTTAAGCTTCAGATTGTTGCAGTTGCCTTATGTTGAAGCAAAATGACACTCAACTGATCATGAAGATCTGCTCTAACACTTCTTCAATTGTTCACTAAGTTAGATCAATATTTGTTGGGAAGCTTTATTTTGAGTCTGTATATAGTCAATTTAGCTAAGTAGTTGCATTTTGAATACTTTGATCAGATGAAGATCAGTAGAAGAAATCAACTGAGCTGAAGATCAGTCGATCTCGTCTCGTATATTCAATTGTTTCGACTGTTGGCTTCAGATCGCTTAAGCCTAATTGCTATATATGAATTATATGTGTGAACGAATATGATTTATAGTATATTTATTATCTATATAGACATTTGTGAGCGATTCGTGGAGAGTTTCAGCAGGGCTTTGGCAATATGCCATGTTGAGGGTAACTAAACGTCGACGTTGGACATAAATTGTCTCTGGCTGATCATGCCTGTTGTTGTTGTTGTGGTTGTTGTTGTTGTTGTTGTTGTTGTTGTTGTTGTTGTTGTTGCTGTTGTTGTTGCTGTTGTTGTTGTTGTTGCTTTGGCCAACTGTCTTGTACTTTTATGGTCGCTCGTCTTATCAATAATTTATGTCAGATTATACCGTTATGTCACAATAAATTAAAGTTGGCAACTTATTTTCCCGGCTCTGGCTCGATTTTTCGTTTTATTTTATTTATGACTATTTTTTGTTTTGTTTTTTGTTAGTCTTTATTATTTTTGTTATTTTTTATTATGGCCAAATCTGTCAGTTTAGTGGCGCATTTGGAAAATGGAGAAAATTGAACGGCTTAACCAGTAAAGTGGCGTCGGGGCCCAGGCTTGTTCCCGGGCCCCACAACCTGGCCGGGCCTGGGGCCGAGTCGGGCGCATGGCGTGCGGCGGCAAATTTCACTGTCACGCCTCGTTTTCAATTAACTTGTTGGCGGCCGCTGGCCGAGGCCGATAAATCAAATGCGCCGCCGCCAGAGGCAGCAAATGCCGCTCGACTGCAGGCTCTTGGCCAGTGGCCACTGCAGTTTTTGATTTATGAAGATCGCTTCATTTGGCGTCGGCTGCTGCTGCTGCACGCAGCCATGTCAAAGTTTATCGCCGTCCTGTGATGATTCATGTGGCAGGCACTGGCTGGCAGTGGCCATGTGGCAAGAGTCCGCCAAGCATCTCAACCTGCAGCTGCAGCTGCCTGTTGCCGTTGGCCATAAATGCGCAACTGCAACTGCGAGTGCCTGGCTGCTGTTTATGGTAGTTGCCAGTTGCCAGTTCGCAAGGGTCAATCCGTTTGCGTGGCGCAGATACAAAAGTATCTTTTTAGCCGCACCGACTGCTGCCTGCTGCCTGCAGCCTGCTGCAGCAAACCTGTATCTATCACTTAGAAATGTATCTCTCTTTTTTCTTCTCGTACACAACACAGCTAGGCGACGGCCGCGAGCCACGAGTGCACACTCTTTCCAAGTATCTTTAGCTAATGCGTGTTCTTGCTGCAGCTTTGAGAATTTATCTCAATTTATTCTTGCAGCACGCATCTTTTTCCTAAGATTTTCTTCAAGTAAGTGCAACTCGACAAAAAGTATCTATGAATCTACAACTCGATTCGTTACAGAACCCAAAGGTTTAATTCAGCTGCGGAGTATATATTGCAGACAAGCTTGAAAAGTATCTATTGAACGGTATCTAGGAATCTACGGCTCGAAGAATCTATCTTTAGACTGCATAAAGGCAATGCTAAGCTGCTTGAATAGTATCTATGAATTTGCAACTCGATAAAAGTATCTTTAGAGTGCATAGGGCCAATTATCTGCAGCTCAGAGAATGAATCTTTAAATTGCATAAAAAGCAACAAGCTCGGACAGTAACTATTAGCTTAGAAAATAACCCAAAAATTATCTATTTCATCTACGATTCGAGCAAAGTAGCATGAAGGCAATAATTAACTAAACTATGAATATATAGCTACAAGAATCTACCTGTATCAATCGCCGCTGAAAGTATCTATCGAAAAGCATCTACGAATGTGCACCTAAATGAATGCATCTTAAGAGTGCACACAGGCAATAATAAGCTGTCGAGTATCTATTGACTTACGGACAGTAATTGCTAGCTTGAAAAGTATCTATCAATGTATGGCTCGTAGAATGTATCTTTAGATTGCATAAGGCCAGTTATCAGATGCGTAATGTCTATTGGCTCGTGGACGGTAACTGCAGCTTGTAAAGTATCTATTGAAATGTATCTATAAATTGAATACATCAAGCTTATCAGTTTGCTCGACAACGACAATAGATAAAAACATGGAATGCGTTATAACTACTCAAGAGCTATCCCCCAAATCTAACTTCAGGTCTGATCAAAGTATTTATAGGCTATAAAAGTATCTGTCAGATAAAAAACAATATGTATGTATAGCAAAACGACCAAAGGACTTAAAGGCTAACAAAGCACTCAGAAGACGAGTATCTAAGAGCTAAAGAAAAGTATCTGCTAGCTGAAAAAGTATCTTTTCGGGATAAGGATATTAATGACTGGCTTAAAAAGTATCTTATAGATACATAAAAGTGCATAGACATTTACCAAATGAGTTGAACATGCAAAAGTATCTTTCAGATTCATTTTTCTCAAGACCAGTTTGAAAAGAGATTTTGACAGTAAAAGGAGCAAGGCAACACTCAACTATAGCTCTTGCAGTTGAGTTTTCAGTTTCAGCCTAGACAAAAGTATCTTTTAGATACAAAATAGAGACAAAAGCCAACCAAGTGTAAAAGCGAGAGCATTTCAAATTGCAATATATAATCTAAGAATAGAACAAATATGCATTTCTGCAATATCAGACAAACACAATGCAAAGTATCTATAGCTTAAGCTTAAGTATCTGGAAACATTAAAAGTATCTTTCACATTGAAATCAGCTTTTATTTCAGAACATGTGTTGGCCACACAAAATGTACCCTGCATTGAGTTAATACAAACATTCGAAAAGTATCTTTCAGCAACGGTAAACAGTAAAATTCAGCTGAAAAATTGCATTTCAGCTAATGAACCGACATTTGCTTGTGCAGCCAATAAGTTAGCTGAAAGTAATGTATCTGCCAGCTGGCTGCCAGTTGGGTATAGATTGCAAATTAATAAATCGCAGGTAACAAAAAGACCAAAAAGAAAAATATAATGAAATTACTTTTAATTAACAAGCCAGTCGGCCATATCAACAAAATCAATTTGGTGCCAAACACAACAGAACAGAACGAAACAAAGCGAAACTCAGCCAACTCACAGATAACTTTCGGGCTAAGATACTTGAGATACTCACTTGGTGATGGTTGCGCGGGCGCTGCTTAGCTGCAGATACAGCTACAGATACAGATACAGCTGCAGATACAGCTACAGCTATAGATTCGGATACAGATTCAGATACAGTTACCGTTACCGTTACCGTTACCGTTACAGCTGCTGCGACAGCCTCAGCGACGCTCGCAGCTCGAATTCACACACAAAACAATTATGCTGCCAAAACAACAACAAATAACAACAACAACAACAACAAAAACAAATAAAATTAAAATAAATAGAAAAAAAAAATGAACAAAAATCCAATAAATAATAAAGAATAGTTTTTTGCTATTTGCAAAGAGCAAACGGAATGCGCTGCAGCCCGATCGTGTGGCCCAGGCGAACGGGAGCGAGTGCGTGTCTGAGCGAGACAGCGAGAGAGCGAGCGAGAGAGCAAGCGATACGTTCACGAGGCACGAGGCACACAATTGGCCGATCGCTTGTTGACTTTGCAACGGCGCACAAGCAACTGAACGCAACGTTCGGCCGCCAGCCATAAGCAAAGCTCGAAAGCTTGCAGCGCCGACTAACGGCAGCAGGCCGAGGAGCCGAGGAGGCGCCGAGGAGCTGCCGATCGGCACAGCCGAGCCGAGGCGAGCAGCTGCACACGAATGCCAATTGCTAAAAGCAAATACTGTGTACCACAAATTACAAGCGAAATTGAACCATTTCTATGAAAATGTACCATTCTTATGGTCTAGGTATAATTGTATAATTATAAGTGCATGTATAAGTATTACTATTTGCATGCTTCAATATAATTGTAGACATTTGCGAAGCATTTTTCAATTTAAACTAATCAAACCCATCCTATTCCTTGCTATTTGCATTTCTATAAAGACTCTGGTACAATTATATTATTATTATTTTCAACTATTTTGTACCCGAAATGTACCAGAAAGGAAATGAACTTTCTATGAAAATGTTCCATTCGTTGGTGTAAGCAGAAACGTATAAGTATAAATAGTATGTGTATAAGTATATGTATAAGTATATGTATAAGTATATGTATAAGTATATGTATAAGTATATGTATAAGTGTATGTATATTATGTAATTATGTGGATATAAGCGAAACTTGTTTGGTACATTTTCATTCTAAAGAACTATTTGATACCAGAAAAATCAAAATAAAAACAATTTCTATAATATTGTACCATTCTTATGGTATTTGAAGGTATAGGTCTGTAGGTTAAAGTAAAAGCATAAGTATAAGCATAAGTATAAGAACAAGTAGTATAAGTACAAGTAGTATAAGTAGTAGTATAAGAAGTATAAGTTAAAGCACAGATAAATGTAATTGTAGACATACGTGAAAAGTTTTTCACTTGATAACTTGAAAATATGTACTGTACCCCGGTAAAGTATGAGTGCATAAGGAAAAGTATAAGTATATCAAGAAGTTCGTACAATATGGGTAAAGGTACAAGCGCAAGGTTTTCAATCAAAACTCTTTAAATTTTCATTTTATTCAAAGAAGGGGGCAAAAAGGTACAATTTTTTAAGAAAATGGTCAACAGTACCACGGCCTAAATAAAGCGCCAGTTTTTGGTACATTTGTAGGTGTATGTGTGTGGGTGTGTGTATGTGTGTGGGTGTCGCAAAAACAAATTCATAAAATTAATATCCAAAGAGGACAATATTTTCAAGATAATTGCATTAATGAAGCTCCAGTTTTTTGGTACATTTGCATTATGAGTAATGCACAAGTTTTTGAAGAAGAGGCTCAGTGTACCATTTTAGTGTGTGTGTGTGTGTGTGTGTGTGTGTGTGTGTGTATGGTTGTCGCAAAGATAAATAAAAATAAGTGTGTATTTAAGAGGCTCTTAAAGGGTATTATTTCTTTTGACTTTATCTTTACATACAAATCTTTGCAGATTTTGATCAAATTAGGCGTCTAATATGTACCATTTGGTAAGAATCTGTTCAATGTACCATTGCACAAAAGGTACCAGTTTCTGGTACATTTTGGTGCGTTTTTGTGGCTGTGTGGCTAACGTAAGGCCAATTAATATAAGTCATTGTTCAGCGTATCATTAACTTTCGGTACATTAAACACAAATCTAATTTGTACCATTTGGTAAGAATCTGTTCAATGTACCATTGCACAAAAAGGTACCAGTTTCTGGTACATTACTTGTGACATGCTGACGTTGCCAGACAGAGAGACCGTGCGTGTGTGTCGCACTCTGTAGCTGCGGTCTGTGTCTCATCCTAATCCCAGGCACTGATCACGGCATAAATCAGCTACAACAACCACAACAACACGGGCAACAACAACACGGGCAACAGAAACAACGTCAACGACAGCGACAGCGACAGCGACAACATGATGGAATAATGGGTCTGATTGAAACATGAAAAGCATAGCGACAACTGTCAGGGTTGCCAGCCTGCTCGGGGGATCATGGCCTGATCCTCAACAAGGCTGCTAATTGCGTTGGCAAATTGCCGGCATTGCATTTGATTTGCATAATAGTCGAAGCCTGACGACGACGACGGCGACGACGACGGCGACGATCTATGGATACCGTTTGGCAGTGCCAATATGCAAATTGGGTTTGGCCCAATCGGGCCGGCAATGTTTATGACAGGCTCTGGCGGCTGTCACAATATTTGTACGGTATTAATTGCCCACTTGACGCCTGTGGCCCCCAGTGTGTGTCTCCGGGCCCAATAAGCCCGGCCCGGCACGGCCCGGCCCGGCCCAAAGACGTTGCGTTTAAGTGTTTTATGAAGTCAGGCAGATGGGGCGGCCCGATAAGCGCCCAGCCAATACACACACTCACACACACACTCACACACACTCGCTGGGGACCGACAGAGCCTGGGCTCACATAGCTCAAAGCTGTCATAGATATCGCCCATGTTCGGGCCAGGCCGGTCGGCGGGCCGGCCACATGCAACAGAGATACAAAGCGATACATACGGAATGAGATGCCAATAAAAAATACAAAACAAAAACAAAAAACAAATTTGAAAAAAATTACAAAAATGGCAAAACTTGGAGAGAGATCAGTTGGCAATGGGCTTGGCACACAATATTCGCATTTGCCAATTGATTCGCATACAAATCGAATTTAACGCTCCATTATGCCCAGTCGAACAATTCAATCAATCTGCCGGCTGTCTGCTGTCTGCTGCTGCCTGCTTCTTCTTCTTCTTCTTAGCTCTGTGATCGGAAATGCGCGTATCTTATCGCATCTATTCGACAATATTTCTGTACTTGTTTCGTGGGACAAGCTTTTTCAATATCAATGCCATGCAATCATTTCGTTTGTCTTCAATTACCAAAAAACGAAATAAGGATATCCTGAGCACGCCGAAGACTTGATGCCCTTTGCCTTTCGCATTTGCGGATATGTGAGAATAACGAGGCTCTTACTTCAATGCTGACAAGACAGTCGGACGGACAGATAGACAGACATATGTATGTATTGCGGGCAGACAAACGGACATGGCTCCATCAGCTCGTCTGTTGATGCTGATCGAGTTGGAGTCGGAGAAGTCTTCTTCTATGCCTGACACATTTCATGCCGAAATTCTAATATCCTAAAAACCATTCCAAACGACCTGGCGATGTTGTTATTGTGATTCTTCTTCTTTAATTCATCTTATACCAGCGAGTTAGCGAGACATTCCGACTTTGTGGTTGCTTTTGCAACAAGCTAGGCAACACTTCCATTTTCAGATGTTAAGCAACACTTTAATACGTTCCATATATGTGATCGATGCCAAAGGATAACTTCAACATTTACTTATACATATACATATACATATACATATACATATACATATACATACACACACACACACATACATGTTCATATGCATAGAAAAAAGCTAGACAACTGTGCCCTGGAGTCAGGGTATCTGTTAGTCGTGCACGCCCGGCTAGAATCCTCCGACTTGCTTGAGTGTATATAACTATGTATATATATAAATATATATAAATATATATTCTGGGTAGTTCTTACTGCACTGGCGCCCGCCTGGCAAACGATCTTTTAGTCAGAGACAAAGTTGTTGCATTTCCTGTGCTGCATTTGCGCCCAATGTCTGTCCCTGGCCTGTGCCAGTGTCCGTTTGTGACATGCCACAAAATGTTGTCGCCATAATTTCCCATTTTACACTGCAAGAATGCAGCAGTACTTACTGCCCCAAGCAATACGCTTTCCGCAGGAACTAAGGGAGAGACATTAAGCTATCTAGAGATATATAATGTTATCCACGCATCTAATGATCATCTAATGATAATAACAATAATGATAATGACAACTCGAATAATTATACTAATAATCATGATTATGAAAATACAAATAATAATATTTCTTATATTTAAAAGAATAATAAGAATAAAACATATACTAATAATAATAACTTCGGCACTTATTGTCCGATCTTCGTAAAATTTATAGTGAATATGTATAGAATTACCAAAACGCAACCTTATATTTCTCAAAATACAATAAGTTTTGTCGCTAGCTCATAAAAACTATGCATATATATATATCGATATCGATTTGTCAGTCAGTTATCGATAATTTGGGCGCCTGCAACAGAAGGAGCTTAAGCGAATGCGCATTTCGTGTCAACTGTACTTGCTTTAAGCACAAATATGCACAATTAACGCTCTGCATATTACTGAAACCTTCTCAGAGTAGATTTGAGCAGCAGCTCAACCTATTTTTGCAGTGTAGCGGCCGTTCACAGCTGTGCAGATCGCGGGCCGGTGTTGCATGCACCGCGGTGCTGCCGTGTGCGAGTTGTTGGCATCGTCGTCGTGTTTGGGTGTCGCGCGACAGGCGACATAACCTTTAAGGCAATCGGAGCACTGAGTGCTGCAGCAACAGTTGCAGTTGCAGTTGCAGTGGCAGTTGCAGTTGCAGGAAGTGCGGAAGAGTAGTGGCAAAAGCACAGCTTGCAGCTTGCAACAAGGCGGCCGCAGGAATGACAAATATGCTGGCGGCACCCGGCACGCAACTCCCGACGGGGACAAACGATGCCAACAACAAATGCAACAACTGCAACAACAACAACAACAACAACGACAACAACAACAACTGCAACAACTCGAATCGCATTTGATCTACCGGCAACGACAACTCGGACTCGGATTCGATATACTGGAAATTGGAAACGCACAAAAAGCCCAGACACAGACAACAAGACCCAAAGGCAAAAGTCTCGACTAGCGAGAGCGCAAATACCCTAGGAATTTTTTTATATACTATTTTGATATATATATCGATTTATTATTACAATTTCTGTTGCAATGTGTAACCATTTTTATTTTATTAATATATCCCAAGAGAAACAGAAGCTCCAAAAAACTATATTTTTATACCTCTTGGGATACCCTTGGGTTAATGACTGATTGGCTAACAGACTGACCAACTATCAGGCGAACTGATTGACTGACTGACCGATATATTGACCGACTGACTGATCAATAGATTGACTGAATGATGGACTAACGGAGTGACTGATCTTCTGAGTGATTGACTGGATAGCTGACTGACCGACTTATTGATTGACTGACTTACTGAGTGACTGAATAACTAACTGACTTGACTGACTGCCTGTTTGACTAACTGAGAGACTGATCGACTGACTGAACAACTGATTGGCTAACAGACGGACTGATTGACAGACTGAATAGCTGACTGACTGATTGACTGACTAGCTGTTTGACTAACCTTCAGACTAATTGACCAACTGATAGCTTGACCGATGGACGGACTGACTTATTAAGTGACTGACAGATTGACTGTTTGACTGACCGACTGACTAATTGACTCACTGAGATACCCACTGATTGACTGGCCAACTAACTGAGTGATTGACTGACTGACTGATTGGCTGTCTGCTTATCCGACCGACTGACCAGTTGACTCACTGAGATACTGACTGACCAACTAACTGAGTGATTGACTGACTGACTGACTGTTTAACTGACCGACTGATTAATTGACTCACTGACTGACTGATTGACTGACTGACTCACTGACTTACCGTTTGACTGACGGACTGACTTACAAACTGCTTAACTGACTCACTGCGATACTGTCTGACTAACTGTCCGACAGATTTACTGACTGACTGACCCACTGAATGACACAGATTGACTTACTGATTGACTGTCTGATCGACTGATACAATTGAAGTTTGTACACTCTCTACATCAAATTGTTACGCACAGCATGGCATAGTTAAAGTGCACAACGGCAGGGTATACGAGCAACACGGACAAGAGCAAATGACGCAAATTGCGCACAGTGAATACCCAACACAGTTCTTTCCTTTTTTTTTACTTTGTTGTTGTTTGTTGCTGTTGTTGTTGCTGTTGTTGTTGTTGTTTGCCTTATGCTACTCTTGACTTGCGGCTTTCGCTGTTATTTATTTATTTTGCCATTGTTGTTGTTGTTCTTGTTGTTGTTGTTGTTGTTTGGTGGCTTACAGCAACGCCCGCTTGATCATGTAATTACTCTGACGATCACACGGTGGCCGTTGATGGGCCGCTGACGTCAACGGAAGTCGCCGCCGACATCGGCATCAACGTCGGCGTCGGCATCGGCATCGGCATCGGCGTCGAGGCCGTCTCAGAGGCTGTGCTTGTGAGACCGCGAGACTGCGTGACCGAAACGGTCGCCTCCTACGCCTCCCATTCCCTCCCCCTATTTGCAACCTAATCGATTTCTCGCACCATTAGCGGGCGTCATAATTCAAGCGGCCAGCCACCCCCAAGCCGTCTGGCAGCGACGCCGGCAGCGACGTTGGCGACGTGGCGTTGATGGGCTCCGATTAGATATGAACAACAACTACGGCCTGCTCAGCTGACGGATGGCCGCGACAATGCCATATAAAAAACAGCAACAACAACAGCAACAACAAAAACAAACCGCCAATCAACAACAACAATCGACCCGCCACCCTCGGAGCTTGCCAGCGGTATCCAATTATAATGCCGAGTGTTATGCGACCCATCATCAAAATGATCACCATACCATACTGTTACCGTTAGCCAGCAATATTTCCATGTCAGAGCTGGTGAAATATTGGCACATTTCGATGATAAATGCGCCCTGATTGATGTGACAGATACATATTCATCCATATTCAGCTGTCTTCTCTCTCTGTTTTTTCAATAGCAAATCCCGCTGAGATGTTCGCCTGAGCACCTCATGTTAAATTTATTGACTCTAGGTGTCAAATTTCCAAAACAATTTTAAACCCAACGCAAAACTAAGTATATTTCTTAGGCTTCTAAATGAGTTAGGATTGGCGTCTGCGACTGTGAAAGTCGAGTCAAAGTTTATTGGATGGAAGTGCATATTTACAAGCTGCTTGCAAAATTTACTAGAAGCCTGAGAACTTGCAAATCAAATATTTGTTTGGTTTCTCTAAGTATTCAAAAACCTAAATTGACATTAAAGTCACAATAAACAGATTCCCAACTAGAACCTGAGAGCCTTGCAAGTCGAATATTTGGGGAATTCTACAAAGTATTCAAAGCATGAAAATCTCTAGAGGATAATAATGAAATAGGTACAAACAAAGAAAAAGTTACAAAGTACAAAGACTATGGTATAAGGTGCAAGATACAAGGCACAAGGAACCAGGCACAAGGTACAAGGTACAAGGTACAAGGTACAAAGAACAAGGTACATGGTACAAGGTAGAAGGTACAAGGTACAAGGTACAAAGAACAAGGTACAAGGTACAAGGTACAAGGTACAAGGTACAAGGTACAAAGAACAATGTGCAAGGTACAAGGCACAAAGAAAAAGGTAAAAAGTACAAAGAACAAGGTACAAGGTAGAAAGTACAAAATATTAGGTACAAAGTACAGGTTTTAAGGCTCTAAGTACAAAGTTCAAACTATAAGGTACAAAGCAAAAATCTTAACTAAAGGAAAAGATAATTTATGAGAAACTAAAGCATGACAAACTCGTGCTGAAGCCGAAATCTAAGCTAAGGAAGGAGAAAATTTATGAAACATATGAAAAACCGAGCTGAAGCAGAAATCTAAGCTAGAGAAAGCTGTGGATAACACCTTAATTGGATTATGAAAAATGTAAAATATATAAAAAACCAAAAATTGTTCAATTTGGAATAGAACTATTATAGAGCATTAAAAAGTCGCTGTTGCGGCAATTGTTTATCTGTGTTGTTTTGTTGATTTTGCTGTAAAGTTTTTATGGCCTCGGCGGCCGCGGCAAGCCAGACCCAAGATTTGCCATTATTAATGACCGCGACTGGAGCCGCAAGTCATAAGCAAAATGGAGCCCGGTGACGTCACAGCGCGCGCTGCCTTGACACCCACACACATGCGCACACAGAGAGAGGGGCGAGAGAGAGAGAGAGAGAGAGAGAGAGAGGGGAGGATCTTTATCTAAAGTAATCAACGTTTTGACTGCTTCACGTAGCCCACGCCGCAATCTCGCGTGGCAAGGCGGCAGACAGCCAGAGAGGCGGACAGGGGCGGGGTGGTGGCAGACAGGCCGGACAGCATCTCCAAATGGGAATGCAAAACAGATGCTCTGACTCCCCCACCTGCTCCTCCTCCTCCTTCACCCTACATATACATATATAGTTGGTTTCGGTTCGTTGGATTACCAGGAAATGTGGACCCACAGAATGCCACACACTGATATCATAAGACAATAAATAAGCTCGAGAATAAATAAAATATCATACGCTCTTCAAGAAGAAGATAAACACAAAGTTGATGGATATACTGATCTGGGACAATTCCATGGTAAAGTCTATTTGTAGAAGTTGGCAGAAACAAAAAAGAAGAAATTTCAATTCGCTTTCGTCGAAAAACTTTTGCCTGAAGAACAATTTTCGGAAAATAATCTTCAAGTTAAAGGCTCCGATTAATCAGAATATCTGTATGTAAGCCTCTTATCGTCGTCTTTCAAGTCATGTGCAATTACTACGTACTACAAAAAAGAACCATGACGTAGATATACCTCGCATATCGTATATCCAACTGAATGAGGCATTATCCGCCGAATTTGAATGGCGTATGATAAGCGAAGCCTATGAATGTACTCATAATAGTTGCTTGCTAATGAACCTACTCATATACTTATGAATCAACTCATATGCTTATGAATCTACTCATATGCTTATGAATCTACTCATATGCTTATGAATCTACTCATATGCTTATGAATCTACTCATATGCTTATGAATCTACTCATATGCTAATGAATCAACTCACGTGCTTATGAATCTACTCATATGCTTACGAATCTACTCATATGCTTATTAATCTACTCATATGCTTATGAATCTACTCATATGCTTATGAATCAACTCATATGCTTATGAATCAACTCACGTGCTTATGAATCTACTCATATGCTTACGAATCTACTCATATGCTTATTAATCTACTCATATGCTTATGAATCTACTCATATGCTTATGAATCTACTCATATGCTAATGAATCAACTCATATGCTTATGAATATACTCATATGCTTTTGAATCTTATCATATGCTGACGAATCTACTCATATGCTCATGGATCTACTTATATGCTTACGAATCTACTTTTTTGCTTACGAATCTACTCATCAGCAAGCAAGTATTATGAGTACATTCATTAATTTGCAGACGGACTGCGCGAGGCACAGATATGAGTATTTGCCATAAAACTAAGTCATGGCACTTAATTGGCATAATTCTGTTGAATGCATATCCAATTGAAGGATTTATGAACAAATTCTATATGATTCACATTTCGAGGTTAGAATAACGAGTCGGATTCAAACTCTGGAAGCAAAATGCTTTTAGATGCATTTTTGTAAGTCTAGAAATGTACACTATATATCTGAGTGTAAAGAATTTTGGATAGATAAATATATATCTTAAATATATATCTTAGGATTGTATAAAAAAACTGTTTAATCTGATAGCATTTGACAGTTCCACAACAGTTCTATAGAAATTAAGAACTTATCTAGCCACAAATCGGTTCAACCTAACCCAAATAATTAACCCTATTTATATAGACAAAGCTCAGTATGACGACACTGGATATTCAGAGGATTTGAACCAGCAACTTTTTTAACTCTAAAGACTCGCTCAGCAAGAAAACTCGATTTGAAATATATTCAATGCCAAATTGTGGGAGAAGCGCGTTTTTATCTATATATCCAATAAATTGGTCCCCAAAGCCCAATATTTTCATTATGGGGACTCGAACCAGCAATTGGTTAAGTTTATATATATAGAAGTTTTCTCAGCCGAAATCTGTATAAATATATACATATATATAAGCAAAAATTGTGCTCAAACAAAGACGTAAATTTATAATATTGGATTTTATGAGAGCTACATGAAATTAGGCCGAATTCCTAGTGCGAATTCGTGAGCAAGTAAAAATTTCTAAAAACATGGCTTATGCACGTACAAACCGAGATATTCGCCAAATGGGCCTAGCTTAAAACTAGTACGGTGCAACGCACGCCAAGCAAAACTTTTGTTCGATTTCGTACTATGCAAATAAACTAAATCGAAGTATCACATATAATACTCAAGCATGTTCATAATGAATTTAACATAATGCATTAGATCATTCATTGTTTTCAGATTCCCAAAACGCAATCAGCTCTATAAACGAAACGTGCCAATTTGTGAGCGAGTCCTGTAAAGTTTATATCCCGTCCTGGGCCTGGAGAAACCCATGTGCATTAATACGCACATAATACAGATACTAACAGGTGCTCCTTAGCTATAATGTTTATTGCAAACACGCCCACTAAAGCCGCCCCATAAAAAAAAAAAAAAGCACAAAAAGAAGAACCTGCAGACACGCACAATGCTCGACCGTCTGGAGGGGCAGCAAAAAATGCCATTGATATAGATAAGGATATAGATAAAGATATAGAGTGAAGCCCAGATAAGCCAGATAATAGCCATATATATACATATATGTATATATATGTGTATGTTATGCGAGAATATATAGCTATGCATACATGCGTAAGGTTTGTCAAATATTTATATTATGATTCTTTGTTTTTATTACATATAGTTTATATATCCAAGTTTGCGTTTTTGTTGACTTAAGAAATAACGATAGTTCTTGTCGTTGTCTATCTGTCTGTCTGTCGGTCTGTCTGTCTTGTTTTCTTGATATAGTATATGTATGTATATGTATATAAGAGACATTAAAGGCATATAGGAGAAATAATACACATATAGGCGTATATATCTATAATACTAAAATATACAGAGTTAAACACTAAGATAAGCGTCCGTCGTTGTTGTTGCTCTTTATGTGTGTACGTATGTGCGTGTGTGTTTGTGTGTGTTGTGATAAGACACTGTTATATATATATATACATATTGTATATCTGTGAAGTCGGTGCCACAACTTTTATCAGCGCACCCAATTTCAACATCATCATTTGTCGGCGTCGAGTCATAAGACAACAACAACAACAACAAAAATACCAAAAAAAAAACCCGCCCGTTGTACGTTCCGCGGCAATGGAATCTCTCGCATGGCGATAAGATAAACGCCAAATTAATTACCAGCACACACACTTACGCCCCACTTCTCTAACTCTAATATCTCGAACTCTTTCTCTATATCATAAAAAAAAAAAAAAAAAAAATAACAATCATATATATGTATGTATATATGTACATATGTAGAGCACTTATATAAGCTACGATAGCAATACTAAATTTAAACAACAACAAAAAACATAATACACTGAGCACACGAGAGAGAACCCTCCCCCATCCCGTCGGCCAATTGCGTGGCCAGCCCCCGCCCCCCAGCTACACCGCACTGAACGTTGTGTGCCTTTTAAACTTAATTGAGATTTCCCATAATTGTGACGCTGCCGTCGCTGCCATTGTCGCCGTCGTTGCTGCAGCGCTGCCTGCTGCTGCCTACCTTCTTAGTGCCATCGCTGAGCTGCGTGGCAGCCAAAAGCTCGCTCAGCTGACGCTCTCTTTCCCGTTCGAGCTGGCGCTGCTGCTGCTGCTGCTCCAACTGCAACTGTTCATCGATGTCCTCGTCGTCCCCGCCGCTCAATTCGCCGCTGCTGCTGTGACTTGATTTGCGGGCGAGAGCAACGCGTATACCGTTAACAATGCACTCGCCGCCATCCAAGGCGGAAATTGTGGAACCGCAATAATACAAATTGCTGCAGCTGCTCGCCGCGCTCACATCCGACTGAGCTTCATCCTTGGCGCCGCCGATGCTGCCGGCGGCAGCGGCACTCGCTTCCAGCGAGCAGCGACGCTGACAGCGTGCGCGCTGCAAGCGAAAATACTCCATCTCCTCCATGCTAATGCCGCAAGCGGTTATATCATCCGAATAGTCAGACACTACCACCGAGGGCGTTCGCACATACCGTACACCCGCCGTGCTGCCCAGCTCGCTGACGCAGCTTTGCGTGGACTCGCGCCGTGAGCCGGGCGGCGCTGCCAGCGCCGCTACGACACGCTCCTCCAGCAGCACTTTAGTGGGCACACCCGCGCCCACACCCACGCCCAGACCGAGGGCAGCTGTGCCGCTGGTCGGCGAGGGTAGCGGCGAGTCGGGCAGCGCTGTCGGCTCGGCCAGGGGTAACAGGGCCGGGCGTAGCGGTAAATCGGTAACGGTCAGCGTCATGCGTCGCTGCGGCGTTGGCAGTGTCTCCATGTTAACATCATCCACATCGAGGCCCAGCGCCGAGTCGCTGCTCGCACAACGCGTCACTTTTGGCTTGCGCCGGGCGACTGCATCGCATTCGTTGTCGCTGCTACAGGGACTCAAGCCGCCCGCATTGCAGCCCTCATCCGAGTTGGCAGCACTGCCCGCAATCACAGCTGGCTTCAGCTGCGCCTGCTCTGCTGCTGGCTGTTGCACAATCATTGCCTGAAACTTTTCAATCAGCTGTTGTATACGCGTCCTGGAATCAAACGCTTTTTCGCTCTCCCGCTCTCTCACTGGATGCTGTTCCTGCTGTTGCGCTGCGATTGCGTTTAAATCCTGGAAGAAAGCTGCGCGCAGTTGCGCCTTGTGCTCTGCGAGTCGAAGCTGACGTTCACATGGAATAACACAGGCAGTTGGTATTGTTTTTGTTGCTCTCTCTTTTGCTAATGCTTCTTCTGGTTCTTCTTCTATTGCCGATGCTGCTGCTAATTCTGCCGTTGTTGTCTGTTCGAGG
This sequence comes from Drosophila kanekoi, assembly GCA_037075305.1. Classification (NCBI taxonomy): domain Eukaryota; kingdom Metazoa; phylum Arthropoda; class Insecta; order Diptera; family Drosophilidae; genus Drosophila; species Drosophila kanekoi. The sequence continues at coordinate 11,637,261 of JBAMCE010000451.1, forward strand.
CGTGCGCAACGCTTCGCTGCTCTCTGATAACTAAAAGTCGTTGGCGCTGCCGTCGCGCATTTATTTTGAGCGTTAACCGTTGTCAGCGCCGTCGACGCTGATGTCGTTGTCGCTGTCGTTGTCGCTGACGCCGGCGTCGCTGTCATTATCTTGAGCATTGACTCGGTTTCGGATTCGGTTTCGGTTACGATTTTAGTTACGGACACGGCGGCGACAACATCGGCATTTTGTTGACCATCGCGGCGCGCACTCATCGCTGTCAACGTCGCGTCAGCGTCAGCGTCGGCGTCGCGTGCGTTTTAAACTCGGTTTTAGATTTTTACGCGTCCGCGCACTTGAAATTCAAATGACACCTGCCGCTGCCGTCGCTTAACTGTCGCTCTGACTATAAACTCGGTCTTCAACAGCGACGCCAACAGCGACGGCGACGGCGTCGTCAACGGCAACGGCAACTGCGACGGCGCGCAGCGTGACGCTGGTTATAATGTTGCTGTTGCTGCTGCTGCTGCTGCTGTTGCTGATGGAGAAGGTGGTGCCGCAGTCGCTGGTGGCGCTTACCCCGTTCTATTGAATTTTCGTAGTTGCTCATTGCCCGCTTACGCGACCGCGACCGCTGCGGCTCTCAGTGACGCTGGCTGTTTTGATGCGGCCGCTGCGGCTTTCGCTGCTGCTACTGCTGCTGCTGCTGCTGGCTGCAATTGTAAGCAGAATTGGAATTGGAATTGGAATTGTGTGTGATCTTGAAACGTTGACGCAATGTGCAATGATCCCGCACGTACACACACACGCGCACACACTCGCACACCGAAACACTTATTGCTGCTTATTTATTTATTTATACTCGTATTTCATTTTTGTTGCTGCGCTCCAATTGCTTTGCTAGTTTTCTTAACTTGAGCGCGTAATTGCATTTAAGCACAAAAACACAAACACACACACACACACACGCGACTGACAGACTGACAGACGTCGTGCTCTCATATGCCGACGCACAGTGGGTCGCACATCCACTTTCTGTTTATTTGGCCAAGCATCAATTCGGAGAATGTGTCAAATGACGTTTGCATTTGGCTCAAACGTCATTCGGTGCAATTGGAATAAGCGTTAAATAAATTGTGCATGGTAAAAACAAAGGTTGCGCCCACTCAATATTTTTAATTATAAATTTCGGAAAAGTACTAAACAGTTATTCAAGAAGATATATGTATTAGTAATACTGTGCTGGCTTTTATTATCCGTTAGATGATATAACAAATCAATATGATATATTGCCCCCAGTTCTAACTAATTAATAAAAAATAAAAGAAACAATTTCAATGTCATTTTTTTGATAAGTCGTTATTTTTGGTACTCGCTTAAAACCGAATGTCATGCCTGTAAAAGTTATTGGGGGTACTTCAGGACAATGACATTCACAATAGTTATGGGTGTCATTATAATAATTTATATAATATAATAATATATAATAATTTTGCGTATCCGAAAAGTCTTGATTCTTGATTTTAGGTATAATGAATAATATATGTCGAATGAATAATTTGAGTAGGGTATCTGCTAGTCGTCTCGATATGCGTTTACCATGGTAGCATGTTTTGATAACAAGCAATTCATCACTCATAAATACGTAGCTTGTACGTATGTATGTTATCACAGATACATGCATGCACACATACCTATGCATAGATGCGTATGGATGTGCGTATGTATGTGCATACATACAAACATAACACACCCCAAACACAACATGTGGCCCTGAGAAAAGCTGTGCGAATGATACGTACATATGTTAAATGTGCAATGGAATTCAGCTGTGATTCAACCAGACGCGTTAGTTGTGCCGTTTAATAGCCAATGTTGGCAATTTGTCACGCGCATCATTTGAAATGACGGCAAATGATGGACAGCGGAATAAGGCAATAATGCAAAGAGAGCTTTTGCCAATGACCAATCGGGGCGATGACAATGATCGATAACTAACAGCTAATGGACAGTTAATGTCAGCTCAATATCAATTTCACCAGCTATTTACGATCGGTGGCCCATTGTGCGGCGTCGCACTTTGTTCGCGCCGTTCTGGCTATGACGTCAGTCGCAGGGGCCGACGTCGACAGCGTGACGCGCGTATAATTGTCAGACGCAGACGCGACCGCGGCCAGTGGCCAACGAACAGGCAAAAGAGAGAACGAGACGAGAGAGAGAGAGATAAAGAGACAAGGGCGCATATACATACAAACATAAATACATAGCATACTTATGTATGCATGTGCATGTGCATGTGCCTGCGTATGTGTATGTTAAACACTCACGATCAGTCATGCAACCTGTGGGCGGCGTCGGCGTCGACGTTGGCAGCGGCGCATGATTGACTGCAAAATTGCCGCCCCATCAAGCGGCATTTATAACAAAAACAATTAAAATAGAACAACAACAACAACAATAACAAGAACTATCATAACAAGTAAGTGCAAATTTTTGACAAGACGCTGACGTTTGCTGCTGACGCTGATATGACGCCGACTGCCACCGTCCCGTTGTCTAGTTGCGAAATGGAAACCACTTTAGGCTACACACCTGCGATAGACGCTAAATTGTGTGTATTAGTAATTATGTGTTTGTGTTTCGCTTGAACGGCGAGTTGCATTACGTCAATGCAATTGACGAAGTGGCAAGCACTAAGTAAATTGAAGGATAATAAGCGCGCGCTCTCCCTCTCCATCTCTCTCTCTATCTTACGATCTTGTGCTCTCTTATACATACATATGTATGTATGCATGTATTTGGGTCGTGCTTGCTGTTGGCCCAGTGACCGAAATCATTAACTGGCTGAATTTAACTTTCAATCAAAGGCTTTTGCCGCTAAAGCTATCGAACACAATGATTACCGATAGGGGGAGGGGCACAATTATACACAAACACATTATATATGTACATATGTGTATCTATTTCACACTTTAGCCTTAGCTTTATGTTTATTGCACATTGCGCACTGTGCGCACACGAAAATGGTCAAAGCAAGCGAGTGACGCGCGCACGCACGCGCACATTGTGCGATCGGCGTTTATCGTTGCCAGGGCTGGCACGATTGCGCCAATACAAAAGTAAATGTGTATGCGCCCAGAGCGCCCATTTAAACAACTTGTAATTTGTCAAACTGTTATATGTGCGTAGATATTAACAATATTTGACAGCAAACGCATGTTGGCTTAAATTGTTTGCGGTTGCGGTAGCTAAGCTATACAACTGCTGCAGCCCTGGCAGTTTCATTCATTGCATTTTCCCATGCGCTGACATTGATCAATTGCAAACACTTTAAAGTCTCTCAATGTGTGCGAGTGTGTATGTGTGTCTGTCTGTCTGTGTGTGTGTGTTTAGATTTTAAATTTAGCAGCTGTTTGAAACACATGCAAATTACATTTTAACTCTTTTTAGCTTTTTGGCCTGCAGCTTTTACTTTTGAGTTTTTGCGTTTCGTTTTGATTTTTTGCTTTTTGCTCTTTGCTTTTGTAACGGTTGTCGCGACGGCAACACGTTTGACGCGCACGATGACAACTGAGGCGGACAAGAGAACGCGGCGACGTTGGCAGCGCTTGTTTCGCGTTTCACTGTGCGCAAGCAACTGTTTTCTTTTTTTCTTTTTTATTTATTTTTTTCGTTCCGACTTAAACAGAAACTGACTCAAATTCTTACACATCGCTTGCGGAGCTGCGTGCGTTGCTGGACGGGACGGGGCGGGTCGGAGAGCGCGGCGCGGCGCGACGCGACGCGACCGAAGCCCGCCGGAGGCTTGCCTGCTGTCTAAGCTCTGCTCTGCTCTGCTCCGCTCAGCTCAGCTCGACTTAACTCAACGCTGCTAGTTAATAATTTAGGCTGGCTTTTGTTGCTTTTTATGCGCACATACTAATAAAAAAAAAAATGTAAGACACATGCACATCTATGCTTGTATGTATGTATGTTTGTGTGAGCACATTATGTATAAGAGATATTTTAAAGCTCACGTACACAGCAGCAAGAATGAAAAAACACACACACACACGCACACTTACGAAATATCTTGTTTGTTTTGGGCGCGCATTTTGGCTAGTTAAATATTAACATTAATTCATTGAACGCACACTTCGCACTCGCCTGTCAATTGCTTGTCGCAGAGTTGCCCATTTTACTTCTATTTTTTTTTTTGATTTGTATTTGCCTTTGTATATTAGTTTTATTTGTTGTCGGCCCGGCTTGATTAACGCTCGCTTCTCGCAAGCTACTGTTAAATTTAACATTTGCTTCAAACACGCTGGCAAACCAAATTTAATTTTAACAGGCACTTGTTAGCTATTTAGACAGAGTGTTGCCACCTTGCAGTTTGGATAGCGTTAAAGTGCTGCCAGCTTACAGGCGCTGGGCTGCCAGATAATTGACAAGGCATTGCCAACTCTTGGGCGTGACGAGCCTTTAACGGTATTTTAACTTTTTGTTGGCCTTATTTTGTTAAGTGCATTTCAAGACAGGGTATTGAGGAATTTGGAAACTACAGCTCGAACTTTATGGGAGATTAGCTCTGATAAGCTGTATATTCTTGCTGCCGGATCGAACCACTATATTGTAATGCCATAGCACCGATCTGTTCTTGTATGAAAATCTTTATTATTCTTGCTGATATGCTAACCTTGGCATAGATGTATGTAGGCATCGGATTACCATATCCTATTGATTTTTAGGAAGAATTGCTTTTGCAAGATATCTTTAACAAATTTAATCATTAAGCGTTCCACAACTATCTAAACATATAAAAAAATCAAATATTATTACGTTAAGGGTTTCTTTTTATACCTTGAACCCATTAAAAATGAGCTGTAGCTGTCCTCCTAGTCCATGCGCAGATTGAGTTTGTTTCCGATATTCGATAACTTGCCCCGTCTCCAAGCAATCGATATTGAAATCCTGTTTTTGAGCAATTTTGGTAAATAATAAAAGCTAGAGCCACCAAACTTGACATGTAGCTTCTAGAATAGTATATATATCTGCACTTGGTGTTGGAAGAAGAGGGTTCAGGGTATCCCCTAGCGGGAGCTCCCGACTCGAACCTCTTACTTGTCTTTGTAATATTCTAATGTGAGCAATGCAAGAGTTTCTCCTAGACTCTAAGCGGACGGCATTTAGAAAACGTTTGGCATAAACAAATGTTATTTTTCTTTTATTTAGCATAAAACACAACTTGAAAAATTTACAATCAGCATTTCTATTTAAGAGTTACGAATTACAAAATATAGCCATACGCTGTTTGTCTGTATGCACGTTTGCTCGTGTGTATGTGTGTGTGTAATGAGTGTGTGTGTTGTGTATGTGTGTGTGTTGAGTGTGTGTGTTGTGTATGTGTTGAGTGTGTGTTTGCATGGATGTGTCTGTTTTAACCTGAGTAAGAGTCCAGCAGTCAGCGGGGCTTGCATGAGCTTGACTGGACCATAATGAAATGGGAGGGGGGCAGGAGGAGGGATTACAGAAAATAGATAATAAAAAATAAGTATTAAAAAAATACTAAATCAAGTGCTAGACAAAAACATGTTCAGTTTACTATAAAAAAAAAAGAAAAGGAGAAGACATCAACCGCTGCGTCAGGTTCACCGATAGCGTCGTTCCCGTTCCCGCTCCCGTTCGCGTTCTCTTTCCCGCTCTCGCTCCCGCTCCCGCTCCCGTTCATCGTTGTGCCTGTGCCTGCTGCCGCGCTCCTCGCGCTTCCGTTCGTGGCGATGATGGCTACGGCTGGCGCTGCGCGTCTTGCTGCGGCTGCGGCTGCGACTGCGCGAGTATTGCCGATGCTTGTGCTTCTTCTTGTGTTTGCTGCTGCGACGACGCTCGCCGCGCTCGCCATAGTCCTTTTCCCGCTCGGAGCTGCCGTAGGGCAGCATCGACGACATTGGCGTTGGCGGTGGGTAGTCGTCATAGCCCCTGGCGCGTCCATACGCCGAGCCAGAGGCCTGAGCTGCATAATAGTCGCGATCGTCGTGATCATTGCGATAGTTTGCTGGCGGATAACCTCCGCCACCGCCCCCGCTGCCACCGGATCGTACCACGGCATGGCTGCCGGCACGCCCACTCGCACTGCCGCTGCCCTCGTAATCATCGCAGCCAGTCGAAACAGCTGCGGTTGCGCCGGGCGCCGACGTCGCCGGTGCAGCTGTGCCCCGACCCGTGCTCAGCTGATTAACCGTGATGCCTTGCTCCCGGCAATATTGCTCAATTTTCTTCTCGATCTGCTTCTGGATGGGCACAGGTATGCGCGGAAAAAGCGTCGAGAACCAGTCCAGTTTGGTCATAAACTGGTACACCATTTGGCCAATGGTCAGCACCTGGACAACAAGAACAACAAGAAGAAAACAGTTAATGGGCATTTGGGCCGAGTGTGACAATAGGGCAAGGCATGCTAAGGTCTAGTTGTGCATATTGATTGGTGGCTCATACAGTTGACTCACCTGGCCGCCGCCCGCCTTCACATCAATCTCCTCCTCGTCCTGCAGATAGTCCTCATACCAGTCATACAAATCTCCCGGCGGCTGCGTATAGCGTAAGTACATAAAACCTGGCCGGAGAAAAATCAAAATGAAATGGCAATTAAAGATTACAAATTAACGGACACAACACAATCACAGTCGGCCAGTATGCAGCTCAGCGGGGGGGCACCGTGCAAATTTGAACCGATTTCAATTCAAAACTTGTTCGAAAATCTAAATTGTGTCTAATATTTTTCCATACCTTCCAATGTCTTTCCTAAGACAACAGTCCAACTGCTGAGACTGGAGAAGAAAGCGATGAAAGCCTCGCGGGATTCAACTCTTCGATCTTCTCAATCGGATCATTCAGTTTCCTCAAAATATAAACTATTTGAAAAGTTTCTTAGTTTTCCTCTAAAGCAAATGCTTCTTAATAAAAGGAGCTTAAAAATATATATATATATATATATTGAAGATTATTTCAGAATTAAAGCTTTGTGGTATTTAAAATTGGTATTTTTAAATACCAACTTGTTTATCTTGAGATATTTGTTTTACTCTGTTGAAATAGATGTATATGAAACCTGCAAAACACGTGGACCTATCATTTAATTACTAACACAAAGAAATTACGCGGCGTTGTCTGGGTCAAATTGACAGATGCTACAAATCGAAATATACCAAAACTCCAGATGCTCAAATTGCATCCAGGCGTCTACAAAGACTCGCCCTAGCCCTATACTTCGTGTTCAATTTGCCAATTAGAATCAATTCAGAAACCGGAGCGTTCCTATAATAAAATAAACTATATCACTCGATTGTGGTCAGCGTGAAATTTGATATCTGAAGGCTTGCTTTGACGCCATTTTGTTTGCACTACGAAAGGCAGAATTATGGAAATTGTGCAAGTCTTTAAATTGCACTTCAATTATATGAGTTACAATAAGTTAAAGAGTTTATATAAACGATTTTTGCTTGTGCTTAACGTGAGCTGCGTACTAGCCTGGAGTGTATGTGTGTGCGAGTTGAGTTAAACACGCGGGAGGAGCAGGAGCAAGCAACGAGTGAGACACGGCTGAACTCATGCGACTTACCAACACCTACCTAGTGCCCGAATGTAGGCGGAGTCTGTGTGATTGAGTAGTCCATTCACTTGCTTGCGGGTCAGGCGCAGCGTGTAGAGCTTGTAGAGCAGACAGTAGGCAGTGGATACGATGCCGCCGGCGCCAACGCCACGCACCTGATATTGAATGAGACGAGAGAAGAGCGGCGAATTAGCATGGCGGGCACTTATCAGCATGGGTGGGTGGGGAGGATTAAGTATTATCGCCAAACGATTAGCGCTACATTTCATAAACTCACACCGCCGCACATGCCCGTCTGGCCGGAGGTTTTCCGTGAGCCGCGCTCCCAGGGCTCCATGTGCTTGACCTGGTAGTAGATCTCGTCGACCACTTCATGGTAGGTTTTCAGCTTGAATAGGTGTACTGTTTGGGCGAAACAATTGTGCTTGATCGACTCAGTTTGTGCTCTACTTTTTTTTGGCGGGCAAATTAGTGCGCGCGTCTTACCTTTGAAATAGCTGGAGCTTTGTATGTTGGCCAAAATGAGGGGGTTCAGGTTCATCGACGTCTCGTTGCCCCACAAGGGCAGCGTATTATGCTGTTTACCAACGCCAGCTTTTTTGCCGCCACCGCCACCGGCCGAAGATGCCGTCGAATATTCTGTGAGCGCGACACCAAACGCCGCGAGTGAGAAAGAGAAAGACGGAACACACACAATTGTTTTTTGAAATTTTTTTTTTTTTAACACAAATGCTGGGCACACTGTCATGCCCAGGACGGGCGCACACTACCTTACCTTCGTCCATGGCTCCGCTTCAGATATTGCTTTTTATACTGTGCATTAATTTTGCAATTCTCAGTGATTTCAAACCGAGTAATCGCAATTTGCAAACGTTTGCTTAGAGTGAAAATGCCAATGTGTGGTCGGAGAGATTAGGGATGTGAGTAATTCATCAATGCGAGCCGATAGGTTAAAGCGCGTCAAATATCGATATGCGCGAAGTGTAATATGAGTACTCGAAGCAGTTAATTTAATATGGTAGCATATTAAGGGACGATAGTTTTAATTGCAATAGATTGCAACTACTAATAAAATATAAAAAAAAAACATTCAATAGTTATCGGTATCGATGTGCGCTGTTAGCACATCTTAATTAGCTTGCACAGCGGTTCCTATACAAGCGTTCATTTAGTTCACTTTGGAATGAATCATTTTCGTCTTATACGGTTCTTATATTATAAGGTAATATAAGTTATGGCCTTGATAAGCTCCCTAGTTCCCTGGCATGTGTAGGACTTGTATACTTAGTAAACAGGCTTATAGTACAAATTAAGCTGGTTGCAGTTTTTAATTTCACATATTTTCGAAGGTGACTTGAGCTGTTGCGAACATTTCGGTTTTATAGCTATGCACATTAAGAAATGGCGCGCTTTTCTAGCGGCAATGTAACTAGCAGATATCGATAAATGCGCGTGAGCTGCTGAGCTGTGTGGACTGTCGCAATCGAACTAGCTCAGGGCGGAACTAAACGACTCTAAAATATACGCAACGCAGCAGCAGCAATAGCAACAGCAACAGCAGTGATAGAAGAATCTGTAGCATCAGCGGGCTGCGTTTTAATCAATTAAAAGTCGGTCGTGTTAAACAATGCAGCCGCTGGCTGCAAGCAGCAGCCGTTGCCTCTCAGCTGGTATTGGTTGTCCGCGCACAACCAGATGTGGAAGCGTATACGGACGTGGGTGGTATCCAGAGTCAATCGAGCAAATTCTGAACGCAAGCGCACACAAGCCAAGCAAAAACGAAGAAGCAAAGCAAAAATAGCAACAGCAACAGCAAAAACAAAGTTCAGGGTCATGGTCAGGCAGCTGCTTTAGGGAGTTATTAGTGTTAAAGAGTTGGTAAACAGTTTAACGTGGACATAACTGGAGCTAAGCATGTCGAGCGATTCATCCCCGGATAGCGAAGGCGAACTGTACGATCCCCTGGCCGATGAGCTGCACAATGTGCAGCTGGTGAAGCATGTGACCAGAGAGAACATCGATGCGCTCAATGCGAAGTTCGCCAATCTGCAGGAGCCGCCAGCCATGTACTTAACAGGTGGGCAACACACGCACGCACACACATGCATACGCACATGTACACATGCACATACACACACATGCACACGTTAATCCACCCTCAACCCCATCCCCATCTAAGCCCAACCCTTCAGGCAATTACTCAATCCACCCTTAATTCCCCACAGAATACCAGGAACTGACCTCCAAGCTGCACGAGCTGGAGGCCAAGGAACATGAGCTGATGGAGCAACTGAATGCGCTGCAGCAGGAGGACGAATGCCGAAGCCAGAGCGAGGCTCAGCAGCAGTCGCTGCCATCTGCGTCGCAGCTAATAGGGGATCGCTCCGATCAGCCGCACTATCAAAACCAGACGCAAATCTTACAGCAACAGCGTCAATTGGCGCGCATTGCGCCCGAGCTGAGCGACAGTCTGGTCTCCAGCTCGGGCATTGGCTCTACGGTTAGCGGCAGCGGCTCCGGTCCCGGCTCGGGCACGGCCAGCCAATGCGGCACACTCACCCGGCAGCCCAAGGTGCTGCTGCGCGCCCATTTGCCCAACCAGCAGCGTACCTCGGTCGAGGTGGTGGCCGGCACTCGGCTGTGCGATGCCCTGATGAAGGCCCTTACCCTGCGCCAGCTGGAGCCGTTCATGTGCGAGGTGAGCACAACACAACACAGCGGACGACATATCATACCGTGGAACACGGACATTGGCACGCTGCACGTCGAGGAGATCTATGTGCGGCTCCTGGACAAGTTCCCATTGGGGCCCTACATTAAGCATCAGTTCATACGCAAGACCTTCTTCTCGCTGGTCTTCTGCGAGGGCTGTCGCCGTCTCCTGTTCTCGGGCTTCTATTGCAGCCAGTGCAATTTTCGCTTCCATCAGCGCTGCGCTGGCCGCGTGCCCATGCTGTGCCAGCCCTTCTCCGTGGACAGCTACTACGAGCGTCTGCTCTCCTCGTATCCCGAGAACTCGGTGGGCTTGCCCGTCGGACGCAGCAGTGCCGTGCGCTTCAATGTGAGCAGCCGCAGATGCAGCAGTAGCGGCAGCAGCACCACAACAACGACCACCACGAACAGCAGCTCGAAGCCCACTGTGAATCGACAGGGTCGTCCGCCGCGCATCAGCCAGGACGATCGATCCAATTCCGCGCCCAACGTTTGCATCAACAGCATCCGACCGCTGACCACCGAGACGCAGCGCAGCCTTATCATGCAGGCCAGGCCCCCGTTGCCGGTAAGTGTGAAGTTAACAGGAAGACATCTCCAGCTCCAGGTCTTATAAATGTCTGTAGGCGAGTCGATATAGCCTCCGTCTGGCTTTCATTCTTTGCCAAGATCCATATCTTGTTTATCCCAATGGAAGCAATATATCCTTTAGCTGCACTGGGAATAATTGCTCGCATATTGGGTTCTTGTCAAGATATCTTGACCAGATCCGATGCGCATTAGTGAGCCGGGCAAAACCGTCTTCCTATCATTCGTTTCCATTACTCACAATATGTTTCTTCTCATATTTCCCACCCTCTTGCTTGGCATTCCTGTTCGGCTGCAGCATCCGTGCACGGATCACTCGAACTCGACGCAATCATCGCCCACCAGCACGCTGAAGCACAATCGACCGCGGGCCCGTTCCGCAGATGAGAGCAACAAGAATCTGCTCTCGAGGGATGCCAAAAACTCTGAAGAGAATTGGGTAAGTTGTTTCAAATTTGTGTTGCCTGCTCTCATTCATAAGATCAACTTTGCAGAATATACAAGCAGAGGAGATATTGATTGGGCCACGCATCGGTTCGGGCTCCTTTGGAACTGTTTATCGCGCCCATTGGCATGGACCCGTTGCCGTGAAGACGCTCAAGGTAAAGACACCCAGTCCGGCACAGCTGCAAGCGTTCAAGAACGAGGTGGCCATGCTGAAGAAGACGCGACACTGCAACATCCTGTTGTTCATGGGCTGCGTATCGAAGCCATCGCTGGCCATTGTCACCCAGTGGTGCGAGGGCAGCAGCCTCTACAAGCACGTCCATGTCAGCGAGACGAAGTTCAAGCTCAACACGCTCATCGACATTGGCCGCCAGGTGGCACAGGGCATGGACTATCTGCATGCCAAGAACATAATACACAGGTGAGTACGACCCATATCCAGCTGGAGCTGGCATTTTCTGCAAGCTGTGTGCATAGATCGCTCAACAATGAGTTCAAACCAAATTGGCTAGAAAACAAATCTAAATTTTAATTATATGTATACATTTCACGCATTTTCCGACCTTGTCGGTGGATTCAGCCAAGCACACATTGAATGATTGCTTATGTAGAGCACACTCATAATTAATTTGACAAATGATCGAACTATTTCCCATACTAAAATAGATAAAAAGTGTGCTGGGTTTTTCTGAAAAGCTTGAAACAATTTCCCTTCACTATTTGAATAATGGTTCTTTTTAAAATGTGTAAGACACGCCTCTAATCAGCTTGAAGCCAACCGAATGAAGAATGTTTCGCAAAGTTTTGCGAAATCTTTTTCAACAATTTTCTATCCACTTTCCCAGACAACGCCTTGATGTGTTGTTCTAACCTCACGATTTAGTTGCAAAAATATACTAGTGGAAAGTGTTAAGCAGTTTCCCTCCATTTTTCACCACGGTTAATGGAAAGTGTTAAGCAGTTTCCCTTCATTTTCCACCATGAATAATGGAATGTTGGATTATGGACTTTTGCCAAATTTGCGAGACACGCCTTTAATGAAGTTTCACAAAGACCTCTGAAAATGATTTTGAAGTCAATCGAATCAAGAATCTTTCGTCTACCCAATATATATTCCAAAATCACGTCTTGACAAATGTACTTCTCCAGCTTTAAAGACTTAAGATAGAGATAGTCTCCTTGGAACCTACATTGTCCACCAGGTGAATTTCCGAATTTCCGGGTTTATTTCCGAAGAGTGTGCCAAACGCAGCTTCCGCCCATTTTTCCACGGGATAATGATTGTGTGTGTGACACGGCTCTAATGAAATTTAACAAAAATGTTTATTCAATCGGAAGAAGAGTTTGATTAAGTTGCATTTCTTGTACAGGGATCTCAAGACGAACAACATTTTCCTGCACGAGGATCTGTCGGTGAAGATTGGCGATTTCGGTCTAGCCACCGCGAAGACGCGCTGGTCCGGCGAGAAGCAGGCCAATCAGCCGACGGGCAGCATTTTATGGATGGCACCGGAGGTGATACGCATGCAGGAACAGAATCCCTATTCATTTCAATCGGACGTCTATGCGTTCGGCATCGTCATGTACGAGCTGCTCGCCGAGTGCCTGCCGTATCGGAACATAAGCAACAAGGATCAGATACTGTTTATGGTCGGACGCGGTCTGCTGCGGCCCGATATGACCCAGGTGCGTTCCGATGCGCCGCAGGCACTGAAGCGTCTGGCCGAGGACTGCATCAAATACAATCCCAAGGAGCGTCCGCTCTTCCGGCCGCTGCTCAACATGCTGGAGAACATGCTGCGCACATTGCCCAAGATCCATCGCAGCGCCAGCGAGCCATATCTGACGCAATCCCAGCTGCAGAACGATGACTTTCTCTACATGTGCCCCAGCCCCAAGACGCCGGTCAACTATAACAATTTCCAATTCTACAACAGCGCTGGCAACATCTAAGGGCCACATCCACGCAGTTTGATGTCCAGAAGGACGACAAGAAGGCGGCTGTACCTGTACTTACTACCCATCAATTGGGGAGGCATGCTTGCAACAAATGCTTGCATATTGTTGGTTTAATGTTTTTTATTATATGGTCAAGCTTAAATCCGAGCAGGCCAGCGAGAGAGTGAGAGGGAGAGAGCGAGTTGCACGAGATGCGCGGGATGCAAGATTCTGGCTGTTGCGCTCTCGCTCTCGCCTGGCCCCGTTCGGTTGTGTTTCCTGTATCTTTGACCTCAGCCTGAAGCAATTTTAATGTGCATTTCTGTTAAAACGTATAAACGAGAAGTAGACGATGCAAAGAGAAAGAACTATTAACTATATTATTGTAAACTAACTAAAACTGAAACGCGCATACATATGTACATACATATAAATATATATATATACACTACACACACAGAGACACACACACACACACACATACGTTAGGCATCTACTAAAACTAGCTGATCGAAAGAAAAGAGAGTAAGAAATTACATTATAAACAATATACTACTATATTAACTATAACAAGAATCATATATTTATTTCAAGCACGAACACATGAAAAACCGCATGAATTTGTCAGTGCTAAACGTAGCGACTGGCTATGGCCAGCACCTTGGTGTAGTCGGCGCCCTTCGCCAGCGTCTTCTCCTTTAGGATGGTCCGCAGCACCGTCGGAATGGGCACGTGGATGCGTGTGCCCAGCGGACTGCCATTGTCGTCGATCAGCACCAGGTTGTTGCTGTCGAACTGCGGCTGCTTGAGCCGCTGCTTCTGCTTGAGGCCCACCAGTATGCCCTTCTTCATCTGACCCTTGATGGCCACCAGCACCTTGTCGCCGATCAGTCCGACGCCGCGCTTGTTGTAGACGTGTATGCAGCGGGGCGGCCGGCCCTCGGCCATGGCACGCTTGCCCAGATCGCTGTTGTCCACCACGCGCAGCCGGGAAAGTTTCCGTATCTCGCAGCATGCCGGCGTCGTGTGCAGCTGACATTGGCCGGCGACGGCGGCGGCGGCAGCTGTCAGTGGGCTGGAGGCGTTGCTTTTGGCCAGCAGCGCCACATTGCCGGCTCTGGTCACGTTTCTCAGCAGGATTTGGGCCATTTGGCTAAATGCTTTTGACAGCAAGGGGTTCAGCTGGATGTTAGCACAACAATTCGGAATTATACAATGCCTATCGATACATCGATGGTGGTTAAATGCGACCATGCAATAATCGCATCCGTTCTGCGCACCTATCGATAAATATCGCTCCATACGATAGTCAATTGTGACGTCACCGATTATTTTTCAGCGCGCGCTTTTTGAATTTCCATGCAAATTACGTTAATTTCCTATATCTTGCAAAGTAAACGATCGTGTCAAGTCATTTATGGCTCTAAATGATCACATTCGAAGGTCAATTACAGTGCAAGCACATTTGGAATTGGCTCAATTTAACAAATTCACATATTTCGCACAAATCTTGCCGGCAGTCGGTTAAAAAGCATGTACAATACATATTTAATTTAATTTCTTGACCATTTGTTGCCTTGTTTAATTTAAAAACCATAAAATAATTTTGTTACATTTGAGAATTTCAAATTTTTCTTTGGCGCCAAAAGAATCTGCTTCTTCTTCCTGAGTTTGTGACGTAGATGCGCAGAACGGTGCGATAGTTGAACTAAAGATCTAGTTCCGATATTCATCGATAGCGAATTAATATCGATATTCATCGCCGGCAGTGCTGCCCAGTCACACATAGTGCTGCCAATGCCACTGTTTAAATTCAAATTCAAAAAGCATCCGTTTATTTATTTGTTTTGTAATTTTCTTGCAATTTGCTTAACAGAAAAGCGCTGCGCTGTGCCTCTGCATGGATTTTAATTGAAAGCTTAAAAGCAATTGTGATTTTTGCGTATTTTTCGTTGATTTCATTTATTAATGTCTTACATCAGTTTTACGCAGCCAAGTGCTGCCCAGTTTGGCGCAGTGCTGCCAATGCCAATGCGTAAATTTGAATTTGAATTTAAAGCGCCAAATTTTCCTTTTGTAATTTTCATGCAATTTATTTATTAATGTATCAATAAAATATGCTTAAATGCGCGCCAAGCAATCAATTGCAGCGCACAATACATATGTATACATGTCTTTATATGTGTGTTCGTGTGTGTGTGTGTGTGTGTGTGTGTAGGTATTTCTAATAATTTATAAGCATAGTTTTTCTTTCGCTTTAATTCGTTTGCTAATCGCTCGCTTTGCTTTTGTGCTATTAGTTGTTGTTTAGATATTTGTTAACGTTTAAGATTAAATTGTTATAGTTGTTGTTTTTGTTTTTTTGTTGCTTTTTTGCTTTGACACGACTAAGTAGACCAGTCCCATTGGTTAGAAAATTGTTTACTATAATTCACTATGACATACAAAATGTTATATGTATGTGTATGTAGGCATATGACGTATGTATGTATGTATATATAAATTTGCTTGCTTTTGTTTTTGCTTTTATATCTTTCGCTTTGTGTGTTGCTTTTGCTGTTGTTGTTGTTGTTGTTGGTTTTTGTTTTTTGGGTTCTTGTGACCTTAGAATTAAAACAAAGTGTTTAAAAAAAAAACAAAGAGCCATTAAATTACATAGTTCATAACAAATATTAAGAATAGATAAAAAAAAATATATATTGTATACATATTTATATGTGCATGTGTATTGGTATACAACAAAATTGTTACTAAAAAAAAATGTTAAAAAAAAGATATATATATTTATATATATGTATGTATATACTTCATGTACAACAACAATCTGCATACGCACTTGTTAATTATTTACATTTACACAAAATAATAGAATAATAGAAAATTAAAATAATAATTAAAATAAAAGCAAAACAAAATGTTACAGAAAATCAAAAGAAAATGAAAAATACAAATCAAAATTAGATTTCAATTGGAAAAATTTGCGCATTCGCTTTGTGCATTTCGTTTCGGTTCTCTTCCTATTCCTTATGCTCCTTATACTGATTCCGCTCCAGCTTCCGCTTCCGCTCCTGCTGCTTCTTCTTAGTCTTCTTCTTCTTCGTTCAGGCGCGATTCAGCTCGCCGCGCTTGAAGTTGCGTATCGCCTCCAGCAGCTGGTCGCGCGGATCTGGCGTCGTCGGCGTCATGGCGTTCCCGCTGCGCACGGGCCTCGCCTTGGCCAGCATTGGTGGCGCCGGCGGCGGCGTGGGCGTGGTCGAGCTCCTCGTGTTGGTCAACTGGCTGGTGGGTCGCAGCTTAACTTGCAGCACCGCCGGCGTCGCCTCCGTTTCCAGCTTCAGCTCCAGTTTGCTGCTGTGCATAATCGTTGGCGTCGGCGTCGACGTCGGCTTTGGGGCTGTGGCGGGCGGCGATGTCGCTGCTGCTGCGTTTGTTGTGGGCGTGGGCGTGGCCATGCCATTGACTGAGACGCGCACACGCAGCGCCTGCTCCTTCTCCTGCTGCTCCTTGGCCAGCATGCGCTCCTTGAAGCCCGTGCGCCGCAGCGTATTCTGTCCGAAAGGCGCCGCCGCTGGCTCCGCATGCAGCGACGCCCTCTCCTTCTCCTTTTCCCTTTCCCTCTCCCTCTCCAGCGTGGCGTTGGGTCGCGGCAGCGAATTGGTCGAAACGCCGCCAGCGACCGGAACGCCAGCGGGCAGCGTGTAGCGATTGCTTCGCGTCGGACGCGGCAGCGTTGAGGGCTTCACAAACTCGCGGAATAGCTCCTGCCTCGGCTCCTGCTTCTCCACGTGTTTATCTTCCTGCTTTTCCACCAGCCCCTGCTTCTCCTCCTGCTTCTGCTCCTGCTTCTCCAGGTGCGTCTCCGCCTTCTGCTCCCGCTCCTGGCTGGCATCGCGCAGCGGCTTGACTGTGATGGGCACATGGTATTCCTTGCGTGGAATGCCCATGCGCAGTATGGGTGAGGCCACCTCAATGGTTAGCTTGACAGGCGCTGCACTTGCTCCCGCTGCTCGGGCGCCGCCATAGATATAGTCACCCTCGTTCTTGATGGCCACCTGCGATTTGGGCCGCTCGCTCCAAGTGGCAAAGTTGATGCTGGGCGGTCCGGAGTAGCGATAGGTTGGCGGCAGCGGCTTGGGCTCGGGGTTGATGACAGTTCTGGCTGCTTCCCGAACTGGGCTGCTGCGGGCCGAGGCATCGGCCGAGTCTGTGCCGGAGGCAGGCGTGGACACAGCTGTGATGAGGGGCTTGGCAGCGGGCACAGCTGTGGACATGACTGTGGACGCCGTGGAAGACGCCACTGTAGACACGACTGTGGGTACGACTGTGGACACGACTGTGGGCACGACTGTGGACACGACTGTGGGTACGACTGTGGATACGACTGTGGGCACCTCGTGCGTGGACACGACTGTGTGCTGCTCTGTGGTTGTTTGTGGGCTACTCTTTGGTTTCTCTGACTGTTCCAGTTGCTGTTGCTGCTGTGGTTTCTGCTGTGGTTTCTGCTGTGGCTTCTGCTCCGGCTCCGGCTCCGGCTCCGGCTGAGTATCCGCCAGGCTGTTCTTGCGCGAATTGCTCAGTATGTTCTTGATCAGCTCGAGGCTCTGCAGTGACGGCGACTCGGCGATGCTCAGCTCGCTGGAGGAGCGGCGCTGCTGCTGCAGGTTTCCGTTGCCGTTTAGTTCGATTCTGTTCAGGGAGAGCTGCGAGGAGCTGCGCAGTCGCAGGCCCAGGCCGCTGTGCCTGGGCGAGACGGAGGACGCCTGGAAGGAGTCGGCGCGCGTGATGGTGGGCGAGCTGGTGCTGCTGTTGCTGGAGCTGCTTCTAGCCGTGCTCAAGCCATTCCCATTCCCATTCAAATTCCCATTCCCGTTTCCATTTCCAATTGCGGCTATGCTGAAGTTCGCCAGGCGATTCGGCTTGGCCGCCTCGATTTGTGGCTGGTCGGGCGGCTGGCGGATGAGCGTGTCGAGACGCTGCTGCTGTATGATGGTCGACAGCTCGTCGACAATCTCGTCCAGCGGCGTGCTGGCTGTGCTTCTGGGGCGCGTCTGCGACTGTGTGGAATCCGAGAAGTCCGGCGGCGGCGATATGGGCACCGCATAGTTCCACGACGACAGCGAGGTTAGCTCGCTGGCGCTGCTGGGCGTGGCCGAGGCGCCATTGGCCCGGGGCGAGTGCTGCTCCTCGGCGGTTAGCTCGTCCTCCGTCTCTGGCTGCTGGGCCGTCAGCAAGCTCAGCTCGGCGAGCGATGTGGGCTGCTGCTGCTTGGTCTTGAGCGAGCTCTCGCAGGAGGTCTTGAAATTGTACACCTTGATGGCCTCCTCGTCCTCCGAGCTGGACTCGATCTGGCATTTACGCGTTGACAGTTGCTGTGACTCGGGCTCTGGCTCCGGTTCTGGCTCTGGTGAGGGCGTGCTCGAGGGCAGCGGCTCGCCTATGCCCGAGTCAGCCTGCTTGGAGGCGGCATCGTTGTTGTCCTCCTCCTCCTCCTCCTCCGTAGCGCTGCCCAGCGAGCGCGGCTCCGGCGTTGGCGTGGGCGTGCGATTCAGCAGCACCTTAGACACATTCTGATTGCCATTACCGGGCAGCTGTGGAGCCGCGCTGGTCGGCAATGCCGGCGCCTCTTCGCGCAGCTGTGGACTCGGAGGCGTGGCTGTGGTCATAGCCATAGGTATGGGCGTGGTTATTCTGGGCGCCGGCTGCGGCTGTGCCGTCGGCGGAGCCAACACTTCCGTCATGGAGGCCGTTGTTGAGGCCAGCGATATGCTGTCTGCAGCTGCCGCTGCTGCTCCGGTGGCCCCCAGATCGGGCGGCGGTGCCGGCGCCGCTTTCTTCTTCAGCTGCAGCAAGCGCTTTCGCGGCGTCGGCTCCGGCAGAGCCGTCATTGAATTGGGCTTGAGCTCGACTGTGGCATAGTGTCCGAAATCGGCGGCATCGGGCGTCTTGGCGCTGTTCCCGTTGCAGTCGAGCTCCAGCGAGGGCTGCCTTTCTGTTTCCGTCTCCGCTTCCAGCTCCGGCGTGCTGGCCAAATTGGGCGTGGACATGCACATCTGCGGACGCTTAACAATCACCGCATACGCGGGCTCCGTGGGCGTCGCCGTGGGCGACGCGTTGAACTGGGCCACGGACTGCTCCGGGATGACCAGCTGGCTGGGCGGGCGGGGAGCGACGCGCTTCTTGCGCGGCGGCGGGGCCAGCGCCTTGGGCGGCACCACGGGCGTGCGCGTGTAGTTCATGCCCGTCGAGTCCATCGAGTTGAGCGAGTTGCTCGAGCTGTACGGACTGGGCGTCTTGGCCGGCAGCTTGGAGTGCGTGGAATGCGTGTGCGAGTGCCGGCTGCTGCTGAACTCCGAGCTGCTGCTCAGCGAGTCCCGCGCGGCTGCCGTGCGCTGGAACTTGAGCATCGAGTCCGCGTTGAAGCTGTCGTACGACTCCGACTTGTGGCACAAACGGATCTCCGACAGGCCCACCGCGCCGATCGTCGACTCGCAGCTATACACCTGACTAGCATCCACTGCGGGCGAGAGAAGAAGAGATTAATATAAGGAACTAGATTAAAGATCGAAACGAAATTATTCGCTCTCGAACCGGTTCGCAGCCGGTTTGCCAGAGCAAGGCTTGCTAAGAGAATCAAACTGAACCGGATCAGTTTCGATAAATAATCGAAAATCTTATTATCGATACATATCGGATCCTTCTTTGATGGAGATCCCCATTTTTCATTGTATTTACAGATTGTTAGCCTCGTCTGTCTATTGAGTTTCGATAATTCGATAACAAATCGAAAAGCTTTGCTGGTCAGTTGGGGATTCTCGATATACATTCATAGGACACCTTATTGCTGTAGGTCCCTATTGTTCTAATGGATTGTAAGCTTCATCTGGATTTAAAAACTTATCAAGGGGTTTATCTATTTTCATCAATATCGATATCAATCGATCCCAAACAAGTTCTAAGAACCTAACTTTAGATAATTCGATAAATAATCGAAAAGCTAAATGATACTTAAAAAATTATTATCTGGGCACATCGTCTTATTGGATCCTTCCTTCTCGTAGATACCATAACGAAACTTATCGCTTAGATTAATCGAAGTGTTCCTCAAGTTAGTTAGGGATAGTTCGATATAAAAGACTAATCTCAAGCTGAGACTTTTCCTGGTACAACCCTATTGGACGCTTCTTTCTCGCATATCCTTATACTAGTCGGATTTGATGGCTTGTTGGACTTACCTGGATTGCGAAACTCGTATTTATCGGCATCCAATTGTTTATTGTCGCAGACCAGGGACAGCAGTTTGCTGAGTGGCACACGGGCGCCCAGTCGGGTCACATAGAGCTGATCCTTGGGCAGGAGCACGGTTATGCGAAAGGTCTGCTCGAAGGGTGCATTGCTGGTCGCCGCAGGCAGCGGCGTGATCCGATTATAATCCAGCTGACTAGCCTCATTGATGTGCATGCCCTGGTCCGTGGACATATGGTGCAGTTGTGTTGTGGACTTCGATAGCTTCCCGTTGGCGCTACCAACGCCGGATTTGTCTGGAACGAGAGAATAACAATTGGTAGGGCTTTTAAGAAGGAGTGGCAGGGGGAGGGGGAGTGGTAGGGGGGAGTTGGGGACTTACCCTTTTTGCGGCCAAACCAGCGATTGAGTGTTGTGAAGCCGCCCTTCATGCTGCTCATGTTTGGGGCGTGGCTGGCTCGCACACTTGCTATCGCACTCACACACACTCGCTCTCTCTCTCTCTCGCTCTCTCTTACTTTCGCTCAGGCGGCCTGCTGCGTGTTTTCACTAGATTTGAACTTGTTCTATTTCCGTTTCCGTTTCCGTTACCTTTACCGTTTCTTGTTCTTCTGGATCGTTTGTTCTTGTTGTTGTTGTTGTTCGCCTCTCTCTTTCTCTAGAATGTTTCGTAATATTTCTGAAGCATACTACAAAATGGCGTGCGATTTGTGCGCTGCGAAATCTGCAAGTGAAAATCATTCGAATGCTGATTACGATTACGTTGAAGAATACGAAAATAAAAACGAAAAAAGAAAATGAAACGCCAAAGACGCGCCAACGCGCTTATCAGAAGCCAGCGCGCTGATAACGCTTCCAAGCAGCCGAGGGAGAGGGGCTTCCCCACCCCCTCCCCCTTGGCAAGACTCAAGCATATAGACGAGCTAAGCGGGGGCGGCCAATTGCCAGGGGCGTGGTAAAGCAGCCGCCACACGCATTCCTTGTGTAATGAATGGCTTTCTTATCGTCGACAACGTCGGCCCACAAATGAATACTCGCACACGCTCAAACTCACACACACACTCACGCACACACACACTCACGCACACTCACACACACTCATTCACACCCATATGGATGTTATATAGACACCCATACGTTGATTCTATGTAAGGTCTGATTGCTTTCGGATGTGCTTATGTCAGCCAGATAAGCGTCCAAAAGACGCACATCACCTGGAATGTTGCCAACTTAACCTGAAACGGCTAAGAACTCAATTCTCCAAGCGTTTGCAAGCTATATAATAAGCCAAACGGATATTAACGAATGGATGTCAACATAGGCAAGACGCAACAAATGAAAACTAATCGATTTGGTTGGGAAACTCTTAATAATATAATACAGATTATATAATACAGCATTCTCTAAGACTTGCAAAATATTGGAGCCAAAACCTGATTGAAATGGTGTGTAAGACGAGTTTCATATATCAAATGCGATGGCAGGCAGATCAAAGGCAGTTCAAAGCGCAAATCGAACCAGCGACTTTACTCTTTTGAGTTTGCAGCTGTGATTAAAGCCCAGATTCTTGCTGTTCAATTCAGCTCCACAAACTTTCATTAAACTTCTTAAGCTTAAGAAATACTTTCGAGTATTTTATAGAGTATTTGCAGCTGATCCTCCCGAAACTTGTTTGCTCAAGACAGTTCAAACTGAAAGCCTCATCAAGGCAGCTTTAAACATCGTTTCCAGCTATCGTTAGAAAAAGACTGATTGTTGAGATAAATAATCGCAAACAAGTTAAAATATTTACAGCTTGCAAATTTGCATGCGATCGTAAACGCAAATATTTATGATTATCATAAAGTTGCCTCGATAATATATAGATATAGATATGCGCATATCTTTAAAATCCATAACTTGGGCAATTGGAGATGGGTGCGTGACAAATAACTTCAACTACATACAAAATATTTGGGCTTATATATAGACAGACATACATATATATATATATATATTTGCACAGTCTTTTTTGTTTGCTTTGATTTGGTGTATTTCTTAAGCTTGGGATATCTCGACACAGTTTCTTTTAGAGATTAGATAAGAAATTTCTCAAGATTCTTAGCTTCTGTTGTGTTGACTCTCGCCCTCACATACGATATTTCACTTGCTCAACAAATATCGCATTGCATTGCTTTTGACTTCGCTCGTGTCACGACTCACGCGGCCAGCTTTATTATCAATTAACCTGGTTAATTTGTTGCTATTTGCGCTAAGCTTAACGCCAATTGTCCTCTAAAATATTGAATAAACAGCGATAGACGCACATACACCCGCGCACACACACACACACACACATGCACTCTCATGTGGCCTTTGTTGCTGTATCTAGAAGCAGGCGGCAAAAGCCGCGCGCAGCCTGCGACCTGCCGCGCGTTTTTTGTCGCGTGCGTTTAATTTGCACACAATGCGGGTGCGGGCGCGGCTGCGGGCGCGTGTGCTTGGTTAGGTGGATGGCGCAGGGGGTGGGGGACGCGGTAAGCTCGTTTGATTGTATAATGGCGTGCTTCAAACGGTACTCTTTCTTTCTGTGTCTTTGTGTTTGTGTTCGTATGTTGTCTTCTCATTGGCCATGCAAATTACTTGCAATTGCAGCAATAATGACAACAACAACAACAACAATGTGTACAAGGCACATGCTACAATCAAGCAAGTGCTCGACTAAACGATACCCTGTCTCTCTTCTGATGTTCTTTACTTTGCTTAAATTCTATTAAGAATCAACTTTAAAATAAGCGCAACAAGGTTCCAATGAGAGCAGAAGCACATGTAATTCGTGCATGTATAACAAGCATACTAAGATCGAACGAGTGCTCGACTCAGAGATACCCTGCAAGCATCTTTTCTCTGGCATTTCAAACTAAATGCAATCTCAGACAATGAAATCCCTGTTGCCTCTTGATTTGTATACCACCCCACATTATAGCTGTTACAGGGTAGACTCGCAACAGTCGCACATTTATATGGATACATATGTGCGGGTATATGCTTTCAGTCGTGTAATTGAGACACGTGTCCGACTTACTGCCTCGATCTGCACAAGCACCCCCTACAGACCCCTCCCCCCTCAGCCCCCTTTGTGCGAGCCTTGTGGTGTACGCCTTGAAGCATCTGTAAATCGATTTGGCGCTTTTGTTTTTTAACGAGCTGCCACACTAATTAGCCCGACTATTAGCTTGGCTAATTAAATTTTACTCACTGTTTAGCTATTTTGTCGATTTGTTGTTGTTGTTGTTGCTGCTCATGCTAATGCCTCGAGAAATGGAACCGAGCAACGTGCAAAATTTACTAAACAAATCGCATAGAATTTTTATTATTTTGGTTATCAATTTTGTTTTTGTTAACTCCAAGCACAGAAGTGTATGTGTGTGTGTGTGTGTGTTGTGTGTGAGTAAGCGAGAGGCAGTTAGTCGGAGCGGGGCGGGGCGGGGCGGGGCTTGACGGGTTTTATAGCCAGTTAGTTAAACTTGAAATAAACATGAGTAAGAAAAAATTCCTCGGCTATCAAAGCGACAAGGCGACGACATCGAAACAATTCTCAAAAATCATCACGTTCCACAAACATGCCAGTTGCATTGTTCTGGCCAAAAGTGTATATAAATTCAAATAAAATGAAATACATATGTATATAGTATCTGTATATGCCATATAGTCAAGTCTGTTGCTTTTATTGAGCGCAAAGTTGAGGGATCGAAGCCCCGCGAAGGCGAAATATAGCCCCAAAACTGAACCTAATACTAATATATATTCATATATATTCTACTTCTACTTATCAAACCATATACTGACCCTTATGGTATATGTCACACATCCGCTATAGCTTTATATATAACCTGAGTCAAGTCCCGGCTCATTCATAAACAACCTCACAGTTTAGATATCAGTTTATATGGTAGCATTCAGTTCGCAATTAGATATTGACAGGGTAAACGGTCGAGTGTTTCAGTCAATCAAAAGCAATTCAAGTATTGTCCCATCATTAATAATAAACAGCTGCGTTTCTGTATGTTAATTCACATAACTCGATATACGTACATATTTCTGTCCTCAAAACGATTGTAAGGCAAAGTCCCTCTTTGTAGCTTATCTGGAGAAGCACTTGAAAAGACTTTATGCGGTTTTTATGGTTTAAGTGCGCCTTTGTTTTCATTTTTCGTATACGTATGTATATGGTAAAGTTCAATCTGATTCCCAATTAAGACGGAGTCGGGCAATGCCGCTGATAAAACGATCAAAAATGTCGTGCAAAGAAGAAGAGGTTGGAAAGAAACATATTTAATGAGCGCTGCTTGTAGAACGTTAACGGATATCAGGCCCAAAAGGAAAACCGAAAAGCTTGCAATGGAGAAAGAAAGGAAGAAGATGCGACGGAAAGAGATGTGAAAGAGAGAGGGAAGGAGAGAGAGATTAGATAATAGCTGCCTGTAGAACGTTTGAGGATGTCAGGCCAAAAGAAAAAGTGAATTGCTAGCAATGGGGGACGAAAGAGGATATTGATTTGATAAAGAGATAGGTGTAGATCGAGAGAATGTTTGAAGATATCAGGCCAACGGATAAAATAATAAGGTTGCAATGGAAAACGGACGAGAATAGAGTTGATTCTCTTAAAAGAATAAGTAGATGATGAGCAAGGAAATAGGTAGGAACGGGAGAATGAGAGAGAGAGATGAGATTAGATTAGATAAGCACTTGTAGAAGGAGAACGAAAGAGGATGTGGGTTAAGTCGACATGGTTGATTAAAACTTGAAAGAGTAAAGAGATGTTTCGCAAAGAAATAGAAAGAGAGTGTGAGAGAGAGAGAGAGAGAGAGAGAGAGAGAAAGAAAGCGCAATGAAGGCAATGAATCGCAAAAGAACAAATGCTCTTCAGGGACTAAGCTAAGAAATCAAGACAGAACGTTGCAGGAAATCGAACAAAGAGTAATTAGAAAAAAACGCTGAAGGATATTGCTGAAAGAGGAATTGAATACTTTAAGTAATCGAGAGTGAAGGGAGGGCGAGAGAGAGAGAGAGAGAGACAGAAGAAAGACACAGAGAGAGAAAAAGATAAGTTACACTTGAAATATGCTCGTTTACGTGATGATCTTTGGTTAGATAATTACGTATGGTTTAAGCTCAGCTTAGTCGAGCTATCAATCTCTGCTGTTGCTCATCTCCAGAATTAAATTCTTATTTAGCTGTATCTGCGGGAATGCGATTCTTTAAAGCTGATGTCACCTAATTATCAAATCCAACAACCTGTAATATCTAAACGCAACAGTTAAAAGCCATTTAGTTGCCAGTCACGTAATTTATCTAAGATTCTATTTCTATTTCTATTTCTATTACTGATTCTATTTCTATTTCTATTTCTATTACTGTTTCTATTACTGTTTCCATTTGCATTCATAATCACAGCCATATATCAACTTAAATAGGAATTTCGTAATGGGCCCGTTGCTAACAATGAATATAATTGCTTGACCTTTCAATTGCCTAATGATACCGAACATGCATTGGGTTTAGGGCATGGCTTATGGCGTTTTACGGGCTGGCGACAATGAATGCTTCTTTATGAATAAGTCAACTCACAAAATTGGCAACTTTCTACCGTTATGCACCTGCTGCCACATAACCGTATATATGCCTAAAAAGTTATAGCAAAGCTCAGTTCCATTTTCGGGCCACTTTGCGCTAACACGTCCGAATCAGAAGTACAAACATTCCAAAAGATAATAATAAAACAAATGCAAATAAAAAGCGAGGTAAACAACAACGAAATTTCCCCCTCCCAAAAAAAAAAGAAACTAAAAAGACAAACAAATCTCTGATCGATGATTAATCAGAGCTCAGGAAATGCTGATCGCATATGAATGTACAATATAAATAAATATACACACAATATATTTAATGGGGGGCATTGGGAATTTTTCGAGCTGTGTAAACGCTTTCAGATACATTGTGCAATGCACAATACGACATTGGCATTGGCATTGCATTTGGAGGGGGGAAAGACACGGGCGGGGGGGGCGGTTGGGGTAACCCAAAGCTGAGATTGAGTCTTAGCCAAAGTTAGTCGATGATATCACAAGCGGCGACGTGCGGAAACTTTTTATGGATTGCTCATCATTGTTATACCCTGGCCAGAGGGCATTGCAGCTTGATCAATGAGCGAAGTATGAAGCATATGTAGGGTATACCGCAAAGCATATATAGGGTATAATGCACATAGAGTATATAGCAAGAATATGTAATATGTGTAGCTATATCTATATCTACATCTATATACCTCGATGGGTTGAGAATTCCCGATGCTTCCCCCATACAAGCCAAATCTTATGATGATTTATGGCTAACTAGAAAGAATCAGCCAAGAAGTTAAATTTTTGCATGGAAAAGCCTTGTTGTTGTTATGCAGAATATCTCAAACAGACTGAGTATGACTTTTCCCAAGCCCATTCCCTATATAAGCATTGCTTTATGATATTGTGTGGATCTAGAGAAAGAATCATTCAAGAAAAGAAGTTAAGTTGAGCAAAATCTAATGAGAAGACTCATATAACTACTCATATAATAGTCCATAGATGGAATCAGTCAATAAAATGAGCTTTACGATCGATATCTTCAACATCTTGCATAAACTTGGCCCCATTAAGAGCCAAATCTTATCAGCATCGGCAAACTATATATTCGATCGTTACAATGAGAACGTCTAAAACTTATCCAAAGGTCTGCAAGGGTATTCAGGTTTCGGTGTGCGCGAAGTTAGTAGCTGTTATTGCTGTGCAGTTTCGCGCCGGAGGCAAACTAGTCAGAAGAGCCACAACCACTATGCAAATTGTGGCCAAGTACACACACACACACATATATAAAAGGTATTGGTGGTGGGTATGTGGGCTCTGGTGCGATCGGGCTGTGATAAAGGCACCTGTGGAAAAGTTTACACAGCGCCTTTATCTGCAGCGACTAAAGAAACCCGCAGCAGACAGCGGCCCGGAGATAGAGATGGAAATAGAAATAGAAGCCCGGCGACTTATCAGCCGGTTGGCTAATGGTGACTAATGCTTAGAACTTATGCTAAATAACATTCGGTGGGTCTTTATCGAAGTGTATTCCATTTGGGCCACACACTATTCGAGTTTTGGCCAAATGCCAGGCACTCCAGAGTGCCTCACACAATCGTATGGATCGGCTACCTCAGATATCGTCGAGGTAAATACAAAAAGATAATCGAATTGCATAAGCAAAGTGTAAGCCATAAAGATGGTTGAGTAAATAACAAAGAATTGTTCTATTCTATTTACCTGGGATAAATATTGAAGAGCCCTCTTAGAAGATATTCGAGAGCAAACAGTTAGAATAGAATCAAATGTTGTAGACCTTTTGGAATGGAATTATTCTAATTTTAGATACATTTTACTAAGCTCAATTAACTCTTAAAAGCGGGAGAAAGAGCAAGAAATAGGTTAGTTTTAGGCGTTTTTCCAGCTATACAATTTAGAACAGATTTGTATTATCTATGCTTCGTTCCACTTAGCGAGCGTTCACTGTACAACTCAAGTTGGTCAGCTTAGAATTCCACTTGTGCAGTCTTCAGTTATTAACAACAAACAAAAACAAAGCACTTGACGGGCAAAAAAACAAAATTATGAAGACAATTATAAATTTAATAGTGTCGCATCTAATGCGAACAAAAATAATAACAATAAGAAACAAAACTTTGAAACTCTCACTGATTGGCAGCAAATTTGTTCCACTTTATTCTTATTGGAGCCATTCATCATTTGCCGATTGGAATTGTGGAAGCTGTCAAAATGACAATTGCCTGCCGCATTGCCAACAACAACAACAACAACAACAACAACAATATCAGTAAATCGCACGCTCTCTCGCTCTCACACTCACTCACACTAGCTCGCACGCTGTACGTGACGGCCCTCTTGAGGGTCACTTTTCTTATTGGCTGTTGTTGTTGTTGCTAGAATTTCGCGTGCCACTTTTCTTTGTTGTTGTTTTACTTGTGCTTTTGTTAATGTTTTTATTTTGTTTTTTTGTTGCACAGCTACTGCAGCCTTTTTTGTGTGCATTTATCGTTCAACAATTCGCACGTTGTCATATAAAAAAAAACACAAAAATAAACACCCGCACACAAACAAACAGAGCCCGCATTAAAGTAAACTTTAGCAACAAAAAAAAAAGTGCTTAGAACTGCGTACTAACTGCGGCTAGCGGCGAGTTTGCTTTGGTCTTTTCTACACTCTTTTCTTGTTGCGCTCTTGCCTTCGCTTTGTTTTCTGCTGCGGACTCTCTGCTTTGGCAGCAGCGTTGCGAGGCGGCGGCGACGACGACGTTAACAAAACTGAAAACAAAAAACGCGCAAAATATGCACAGAACACGAATACAACACCAATACAACAGCAACAACGCGCGCACACACACACTCAAGCAATAATAGTAGCAGGCAAGCAGGCAATAATAAAGCAACGGTAACTCTCTAATAATAGCGCCAGACGGCAGCACTCCAACAACAATAACAACAACAAGAACAATAAGGCACGCAGCAATCCAGGCAAACTGCGCTCAGCTGTATGCGCTCTCTTCCCATAAGCTCTCGCACTTGCGCTCTTACTACATTATTCCTCTTCTTCTTGTTGTTGTTGCTGCTGCTGCTGCTGGTGCTGCTGCTGTTTTATCTTATCAGCAATAAGAGCAATTGGCGCCGGCGCGGTGAAAGGAAAAACTGCAGCGCACAATTGACAGATTGTAGCTGTTAGCGTGTAGTTGTCGCTGTCGCCGTAGAAGATGTTGCTTTTATTGTTAACCGTTTACCGTTTATGCCGTGTGCTATCTTCACTTGTCGCGCTAGCTGGGCAAACTGAACCCAGTTGCTGAGCGTTGAGGCCGCGTGCGTTGCATAAGACAGGTGATGGCGCTGCCGCTGCTGCTAGCGCTGCCGCTGCTACTTGCGCAACTAACTCATTCTGACTGCGACGCCGGCGACCTTCAGCGCTGCCGTCGGCGTGCTTTGGCGTGGGTTACGCTCTGGGTGCGCTCCTGCTGGCTGCGCTGCAGCGACAAAGCTTGTGCATGGGAGTTGAGAGCTTCAGGAGTGCCTTGGCACATGCGTGACCATTTATATCGCGCCATCTATTGATTGGCATTGACTAAGGAGGCCGCCGCCTTGCCGCGCCTATCCCGCGAGCACACACACACACACACAGATATGACATCATCTTTAGTTTCTGCCATCTTCACTAATTGCCGCCACGCACCAAACTTTCGAGTTGTTGCCCCCTCCAAAGTTGGGCATTGGCGAAGGGGCGCGCCGCGAGCCAAGCGCTGTTTAACTGTCAGTCAAGTTAGCAGCAGCTTTGGGCTTGGATTTCCGATTATATTTAATTACTTCGTTGCCTACATTTAAATTCTTAAGCTAATAGCAATAAAGGCATTAGACACGGCCAGGTAACTGTGTGGGCGGCAAACAGCTTAAAGAGGCGTGACTGAAAACTGATATAACCAAAATAAAGCCATCAAACGAAACACAGTGCACGCTCGTTAACACGAACTTCAAGTTATTATGTACTGTACATCAGATGCTTGAATGAGAGTTTATCCATATTTTTTTTTTAGTTTTGCAATCGTTAATTCAACTTTTGTTTTCTTTCAAATAAATATAAATTTACTTTGCAAGCAACGCGTTCTTTATAGTGAGTGCACACTGTAGGCAGCATGTGAAAGAAACGGTACTTTAGGGCGCCTCTCAAATTTGTTTTCCAACTAGACTTTTCAGGTTTTCTACTTCTACTTTCAGAACTTACTTTCTTAAAAAACATGGTTCGTTTTAGGTTATGGTTCAGCTGTTCTTAATCCTATTTCGAATGAAAATATTCTATTTAAGACCAGGTGTTCTGTTTAAATTAAAGGAACTTCTTGCGGTCAAAAAATCACGCCTTTTATTAGAACAGGGTTTAGATATGTAACTCCCAAGAGCTATGCGTTCCTGAGAGAGTGTGAGTAGCTGAGATTCGGTTGTGGTTTGCTTAGCTTCATTATAGAAATAATACCTCTAGGCATTCCTTATGAAAAGTATTCTGATTTATATAGAACAATGAGGGTCTCCTCGATACTTCGATCGATAAATGAAATATGATATAGAAAGCGCGCAGTTAACATTCTTTTGATTAGTTAAGATATGGTTTGGCGATTTGTCTAGTTATTTTCTTCGTGCTCTTCTATGTAATACATATACGATTATATGTGTTAATACGGAATCAGATAGCTTTAGTATCAGTTATGTTCGTATTATGGCATGTCATCGATTGGCTAAGACAAGGCTTTACTATCAATTTCGGGCCATTTACAAGCCAGATAAAGTCCATTAACCAAAAATATAACAATAAAATAATTAGAAGAAACCACTTGAAAGGAAATTCCCAATTTGCGCGTCGAGTCCAACTAAGGAACATGCATTTGTCACGGCCACAGAGAGCATGTTACACTCATGAAGGAATTCCAGCGATAACTGACCGAGTGTCTGCTGTATATAGTATATATATATATGTATATTTATATAGTATATATATATAGTATATCCATAGCGATGCGTATCTCAATCACTTAACGCTTGTTTAACCCACATATTAACGACTCGGGTTCCAAGTGTGCTTTTGGACAACAACAAAAAAAGAACATAAAATAAAAGTTGCCAACAGTTCCCGCTTATCGGAAACCCACTCGATATAGCGTAAACACAACAACATTCCATGGCATGTCGATGATGTCGATAATGATGATATAGGGCATGCTCCAAGGGCCAGTCAAGCACTTGGCCAGAACGCACTCGGCCCCTCGACTCGACGCTTAGCCTTCGCTTTGCCACTTCTCTACCTGTTAGATCTGTGCAGAGTCTACTTATCACACCTTTTCTTTAAGCCAATATCTATATATGTATATATGTATGTACATATATATGCGTTGCATAGTTCTAGCTTTCTGTTGCAGATTCGGACTCGGATTCTTTCAAAGTTTAAGTTCTGGTAGACTTTACGTTCTTTCAAGATATCTAGACCAAACTTTGGGGCTATCTAACGCATATCAATAGCTCGAAGAATGAGTTATTGTATGATATACCTGACATTTACCAACTTCTCTAAGCTTCTGTGATATGAATCACATCTTCTTATCATCGGATCACTATACTATATAGTTCATATGTACATATATATTATATAGTTCAATCAAGGCTAAAAGTCTCTCCTGTTTTCTTGTGAAATTGGTTTGTTTCCTGGCAAAAACTGAATGAATAAATGGCAATCGGATATCGAAAATCGGATAATAATGCCTTTGTATTCAGAATCCATCGAGTCCAATGTGCGCAAGGGTATTTGGAGTTCGACGTGTCGCTGTTGGCCATGTTCTTTCGTGTTTATCAAATGTGTTTACATTGTTATTTGGCCTGTCCTTGTCTTTGCTTTGATATTGTGTACTTTGGCACGTTTTCGTGCACTGATAACCTCAACCTTAACATAGAACATTGAAGAGCTGGCCGAGCGAGTGTGTGCGTGGTAGGGGCAAGTGGGAAGGGAGGGAGGTGGGCGGTTGGTCGGTTAGGGTGTTGTGTAAGTATAATTAACAAGCCGCTGGCTACAGCTATGCAAAGAGCAAAAAAGAAAGAAGTTAAAAGCGTCAACAAATCGAGCTGCCAAAACATTTCACCTGGCCATAATGCTGAGACGCATTGGCCAAGACTTGACTTGCGCGCGAGCTGCTGACCCCGTTAACGGAAATTCTTTTTTCTTGCTGCTGCCTTTTTTCCATGCGCAACTTGAACAACAGCAACAACAGCAACAGCAGCAGCAGCAACAAAAAAAGTGGCACAAACTCATTCCGAAAAACACAACAGCAACAAAAAGCACAAGAACAACATAAACAAGTTCCACGACGGCAAATTCGACAATAAAACCATATGATCAGCGTAATAATAGTTATGATCATTGGCTCTCCGGGCTGTTCTTGCCACTCACGGCGGCAAGCAGAAAAAACGAAGATAAGCAAAAAACAACAACAACAACAACAACAACAACAACAACAACAACAATATATATATAGAAAGAAATTTCTACATTTCATGCCAGCAATCGCAGCCTCCAACGTTTTACTTTTTCTTTGCATACCCCGTGAATGAGGCAGCAAGCGGGCATGCTCAAATTTGGAACAGACAACGAGGAAGTGATATCTATATATACAAAGATATATATATAGCTGATCGTGCGATAAGTGCGATAAGAAAAGTCAGCCACAGTCAAATGCCCGCGATTTTGTGAAATGTGACGAAGCAAGGTTTGAACCCGGGTAAAAACTTAAGCCTAAGTCTCAGAACGTTTCAAACCTGAACTTAAATTAAGTCAAAATTCCTCAAAAATGTATTAATGTATACGATTGAAGTATTTCATTGAAAGTTGTTAGGAAATGTTTGAAAGTGGGCCTGGCGAGACCTGAGCAAAAGCCGCTTTACAACCCGAATCGCTGCTTAAAAAGTCTAGAAAATGAACTTAAAACAAGTCAAATAAAATGAAATTAAGTTCCTAATCAAGTTATTAATGTAAAATATAAAGTAAGAAAGAGGACAAAACAAGGTCGAGTCTGAACACAAGCTGGTATACAAGTCGAACCTTCACAGTTTGCAGCCCTATTTCGAACAATATAATTGGGTATTTAGTCTATTTTAAGCAGTCCAGACTCAGACTCAAGACCCCTGCCCAAGCACTTCAAGCCAATTGCGTGCAAAACAGTGGAAAATTAGAAAAGCGAGCTGCCCGGGCGAAGCGAGGCGGGGCGGGGGTTATTATCATTGAAAGTCCAAGTTGCAGCTGGTTCAATTGAGCAAAGTGCATTGATAGGGCCACTTAAGGCACGGCTCGATAGCGTTACGATAAACGATATACATATATAACTTATATATTTATATATATATATATATGTAGCTACATACATCGTCTATATAGATATGTATATATGTGTGAACAGCTGCAGTTGGCCGTAATTGAATCTGAGACGTAACGCAACTGCCATGCAAAGTTTTCTACGGCTCTGATCGAGTGGGCCACCTAGGGGCGGAGGGAGGAGAGGGGTTCTATAGCTGAGGTCTCGCCTGCAATTGACCCAATTCTCGACTGTTGCTGTTGTTGTTGCAGCTTTTTTTGTGCTATTGTGCCGTGCACTGGTGGGCCAGTCATTAAGGCTGACAACATGCCTGTCAACGGCAACGGGGTGGAGGGGCGTGGAGCGCGCGTTGTGGTTCGCTTTGCTCTCTGGCGGGGCTTGTGGGCTTGTGGGCTACTAGGGCGCAAACGTTGCCGCTGGCATTGATTGAAGCCTAATTAAAGTAAAAGACTTGGCCCTGCCGCAGCTAGTGGCAGCTACTTATGTGGAGCAGCCGCCAGAAGACGTCTGCCACAATCTATAAATTAAGAACAAGGCGTTGTCTTAGCATATATTTAAGCTAAATTTGTGCAAACGCCAAACGTACCCAAAGAAAGATGAAAAGAAAGTTTGCTTTGCATTGTCAAAGACTAAATGCGTGCATATTTGTAAGCCACATGCATACATATAGAGCTGGCAGGTAGCTGGTTCAAATCCAGCAACAACTTACATTTATTATTATTTACGTAAGCAGAGAGGATGTTGAACATTTCTCTTATACAAAAGCTTCATAACCAATCGATTACTTGGTCGCCGGTTCAAACCCAGCAGCAATTGCAAGACAATGCATGGGCCTTCTCCTCTCTAAGAAAGCTTTCTATTCAAGCGAGATTGTTCATTAAGGGCGCTGGTTCAAATCCAACGTTTACTTAAACTTACTTTATTTGTTATGATTCGCATGAAAAGAAACAATAAGGATCGAGCTTTTCGTTTTTTACTAAGGCTTTCTCTCCGATCGATTTCTCCCAAAGGTCGCCGGTTCAAATCCAGCAGCAACTGGAAATTGTTACATTTCTTCACTTATTTGTATATATAATAGAGAAGCCCAAGCGGTCGATTATTCCTATCGATCGATTATTCCTATGGCAGCTATATGTTTTAAGGATCGGATGCGATCGGATCTGTGGGGAATCCTTAACAAAGTTGCATTACGTTGGTTTCAAGGAAAATCTTTGACAGAGATTTTTACATGCACATATGTAGGACCCATTCCTTAGAAAAACGTGTCTCGCTCTTTCTCTCTCTCTCTCTCTCTCTCTCTCTCTCTCTCTCCCTCTGTCTCTGCCCGTTTGCTGTGTTTTCAATTTCATTTCAATTAACCTTTTTTTTTTTTTGCTGCGAGTCTGCGAATTGTTGGCATTCATTTAAGTCGTCATGTGATCAAACGTTTGATCACAACAATTGCAATGGAAAAGTTGATCTCTCTGCCCCTCCTATTGCGTTCACTCTCACTCACTCTCGCTTAGTGTAAGTATTGCTATCTCTTTCCTTAACGAAACGTTGCCCAGCTGCAAGTGTCGAATGTTGAATTCCGAATTCCGTATGCCAAATATGTCGCCCAATAATCGCAACCTGGGGCAACCTGTCACAGCCTCCCAAAAAAAAAAAAAAACAACATAAAAACAAGATACGAGTGGTGGCAACGGCATCGAGTCTGGTTGTGCTGCTGCTGGTTGCCGGTTTCGGTTGCTGGTGTTGCAATTGCAGCACTACATCCACATCAATTGCCGTCGCGTTCAAGTGGCGCTCATAAATTTGTTAGAGCGCGAGCATTTTCCACATTGCAATGGGCCACAGTCTGCAGCAATAATAATAGGAGAAACAACAACAACAAAAGCAGCTGCTACGGCAACAACAGCAGCAACATCAGTAGCAGCAGCAGCAGCAACAGCAACAACAGCAGCTGCAACGGAAACTTTAAAGTAAAAACATCAACAACAACAGCACCAGCTGCAACAGCAACAGCAGCAGCAAGAGAAGCAACAGCAACAGCAGCAGCAACATCAGCAACAACACAGGCACCTGCGACAACAACAACGGCTGCAGTTGCAACAGTTGCAACAGTTGCAACAAGTATAGCACCAGCAACAGCAGCAGTAACATTAAAAGCAACAGCAACATCAGAACTAATGCCAACATCAGACAACAACAACAGCAGCAGATACAACAGTTGCAGCAACAACAAATCGGCAAGAACATCATAATCAGCAGCATTAACAACCGCAGCAACATCAGCAAGAGCCGCAACAGTAAGAACAACAGCAACAGCACCAATAGATGCAGCAACAACAGCAGGAATAGCGACAGCAACAGCAGCAGCTACAGTAGTAGCAACAGCAGCAACAGCAGCAGCAACAACAGCAGCAGCAACATCAGCAACAACACAGGCACCTGCGACAACAACAACGACCGCTGATGCAACAGTTGCAACAAGTATAGCACCAGCAACAGCAGCAGTAACATTAAAAGCAACACATTAAAAGCAACAGCAGCAACAGCTGCAGCAACAGCAGTCACAACATCAGATAGCAACAGCAATGATTGCCAGCAACAGCCGCAACAATAAGAACAATAGCAACAGCTCCAGTAACAGCATTAACAGACGCAACAACAACAGCAACTGCAACAGCAACAACAGCAGCAACAATAGCAGCAACAATAGCAGCAACAATAGCAGCAACAACAGTAACAGTTCCAGTAACAGCATTAACAGACGCAGCAACAACAGCAACTGCAACAGCAACAACAGCAGCAACATCAGTAACAGCAACAGCAACATCAACAACACCAGCAACAACAACACTGCCAATAGGTGCAGCAACAATAGCAGCAGCAGCAACATCAACAGCAATAGCTGCGATAACAACAACAACAACATTTAAAATTAACTGAATGTTTTTGCAGCCCATCAGCAGCAGCCTTTGCCACAAACTCCAACCTTGCCTGGCCCGCCCAATGCAGCGTGTTGCCATGGAAGAAAGTGAAGAGTAATGGGAAATGTTGTCGCTGTTGCTGCTGCAACTTTTGCTTTGGCCGCGACGGCGGCTTTCTTATGCACTTACTTGGATAACAACTGGATTGTATTTCATTTGAAAAGACGTTTAGCGCGTTGTGCCTTAATTGCAAGTGGCAAACCTGAAACTGGGCAGCGCCAACGCACTGCAGCAGCAGCAGCAGCAGCAGCAACAAGCAACAAGATACAAACTGCAATTGCCGCCAACAAGTATCTGTGAGATGCTCATGGCTGCTTTCAGCTGCTGCTGCTGGGCTTGCCAAACAACCTTGACATGCAGCCAAACTAATGACAGGAAATCGTCGACAAGTGCCGCGCGCATCCAAACCAAACCAATCCAAAAACAAAAACAAGCCCCAGTCCAATCCAATCCAATGCGATCCGATCCAATCCAATCCCCCGAACCCACATAGATGCGCAATTGCTTGGGCTCTCGTTATGGATTTGCCTGGCCGCGCTTTTTAATTACAATTACGAGTCTGAATACGAGTGCCAGTGCGAGTGCGAGTGCGCGTTTGAGTACCCGCACTCAACCGGTTGGCAGTTAAACAATTGCCGCCCAGGCCCAACCAGCCAATGTATCTTAAAAATGTATCTGTATCTGCAACTGCATCTACAACTGCAACTGCCAGTTGGCTTTGTTTTTGTTGTTGTTTTGTTTTTCTTCTTTTTGTATTTCGACTGGGCATGTCAAATATGCAGCTTAAAAATGTTCAGGCAAGTAAAAGTGCTCGAGTCGGGCGTGCCCGACCTGAAGATACTCTTTAATCTGCTTGGAGCTGTCCTTCCAGGTACTCAAACTTCCTGCTTTTACATGTTAAGCAACAAAAACTTGCAGATACCAAAAATGAGGGGGGCTTGGGAGGTTTTCAAAGAGTAAAGTATTCTTAATCCGAGATCCTACACATCGAATTTGATATCTCTTGCTCTTGTAGTCCTCGTGATTTGTTAGCTATTAAGATCGATATATATCGATATAC
The DNA here is from genome assembly GCA_037075305.1 of Drosophila kanekoi. NCBI lineage: Eukaryota > Metazoa > Arthropoda > Insecta > Diptera > Drosophilidae > Drosophila > Drosophila kanekoi. The sequence continues at coordinate 11,674,741 of JBAMCE010000451.1, forward strand.
ATTAAGTCGAATTATAGATTTGTGCTGTGTCGAATACAAGAGAATGTATAGAGAGGGATACTGGGGCATGATACGACTTAGCTCTTCGTCCTTAATAAGAATGAGTTATGCCCGAATCGATATTTATCGATTGTATGGAAATGGAAATAGATATATGCAGTGTCGGATACATGAAAATATATAGAGAGGGACAAGAGGACTTGACTCATCTTAGCTCTTCGTCTTGGTCAAGAATATATACATATATTATCGATCAATAGCTATCGATTTTATGAAAATGGGAAAATATGTATAGTAATATGATAAATTGTTGCTGCGAAAGACACATTAGAATATATACTAGTACTTAGTCATATCCAGGAATATATGTATGTAATATATGGACTGCACACAACTATGATACCCTGTTTTAGACATTCTCAATGGTTACAGGGTGCTCAAATTTGGAGCCGAATATTGTCTATTTGGGTATTTGGTCATTTATGGCTACTTTTGGTCGCCCTGCCTGCTGTTGCTTGGCTGGGCGGGTTCCAAATGTGGCTCACCTTGGCTTCAGAGCCGGCCAGATATAAATTTGTGCTGCATTTGTTTGCCTTTATGTGCGTGTGCTTGTGTGTGTGTGTGTGTGATCCAGTGGGTGGGGCCAGCCGCAACTTCATCAATGAAAATGGACAATTGAATGGGCAGCCAGGTGGCTGAGCTGATTGCATACCCAAACATCAATTAGCATTCGAATGCCATTAACAATTCAGGTTGATTAAGCTGACCCAGTGTTGAACAATGTGGCATAAATCAATTTTCCATAAACTCAGCCTGACCTGGCCTAACCCTAAGTCAAGCTAACGTTACCAAAACCTCACCTGAGCTCACCTCCACCGAAGCTTACAGAATCTCAGCTAGCCTTGGGCAAACGCAGCTGACCTAACCTCACATTAGCCAACACTTAAGCAAATATGAATTGAGCTAAGCTCAGATGCCTTTGCCCCAGCTAACCTTAACTTAACCTCTCCCAAGCTACTTGTGAAAATAGTTTCATAGGCGGGTTTGAACTGTTTGTTCAATATTATTAGTTGGTTCAAATTAAGAAATTTTTGAGAGATATTCAGCTCCAAAGCATCAACAACTTAAGATCCTCCAAGCTACCTTTGAAGTAGGTTTGTAAGGCGGGTTCGAACCGGTTTTTTAGAAATGGCTGGTACAAACTATGAATTGGGTGGTAAGAGTGAGAGGGAAGTTTAAATTGTAGCCCGTGATTTCTGTATGAAAATATTTGAGGACTACAATATTTTCAGTAGACCGGGCGATTATAGCTTAAAATTAAAATTGTTTATTTGAAATGGTGTTAAGATAAGTCAAGAAAAAGGTTTTGAGGTAGAAGCCGGATTCATAGATTTGCTAACCAGAGTCAGGAACAGAACCTCAAGGCAGCTTTGAACTATAAACCAAATCCTCATTGATTTCCTTCAAATTTATATTCCCACTAGACATACCCTGCACTTGTTGTATAATAATGAAGAAAAATAATAAAAACTTGATGAGCATACCTATTTATATAAAAACCAACCGAATTCCTTGGGAAATATGGTCACAAGCTGATTGGCTAAAAGTTGAGAAAGTTAACTAACTTGGGACCACTTTGTAGAAAAGACTTTAAGAGCAAGGCATGGAAAACTTAGACGATAGATAAGCAAAAGTGTGGGAAAACCTAATTCTATAAGTTTGAACATTTCGAAAGATGCGAAATTTATTGATTTGAATCAAACCGGTTCGATTTGGACTCAGATTCGTTCGAAGACTTTTGCAATTGAAATAGAAATAGATAATTGAAATTTCAGATCTTTGAGATCTTAGCCAGTCGCTCCTCACATTCTCTCGAGAGCTGACCCAATCCTAACAATGTGATATCCAATTGTGAAAATAAACTATTGTTGCTTGTGATAAATATTTAAACACGATGTGATTTCAGCGGAACTAGAAGAAATGCATCCGAGAGAGCTGCGGTCTGCTGACCCTGCTGTATCGATTACCACAGCAACCTGCCACGTACACCCGATACTGGACAAGTGTTGCTGCTGCTGTTGTTGTTGTAGTTGTTGTTGTTGCTTGGGTGTCCGCTTTCAGCTCGGACTCGCCTGAAGAAACTCAGCTGTGAGCTGAAGCTTCGACTTGCAGTTCAAGCCGGAGTTCAAACTCAAGTGGAAGGCAAGTTGAATGCATTGGACAGGCCGAAATGTCATTGACTGCCTGGACACGGATTTGGGAAATCGCAAATGCTGATTGTGGTCACATGCTATAGGGTATATTTGAATAATGTATGAGTGTGTGTGTGTGTGTGTGTGCGGCTGACAGCTGGCTGAGAGGCGGCTCATTAATTGCCAGAGAGATTCATGGCAAATTGTGCAGTTGACAGCTGCCGTTGAGTAAAATGCTCGACCTTGGAATCGGAACCCCAACAAGGTGCTAAATGCTAACTAGAAAAACCTGAACGCATTCCATGATGATGATCACAATGTTGTTGCTCTTTCGTTTTGGCCCGGCCAGAGAAAGTAGCCAGCCAGCATTAGACTCGGGGCGTCGGGTAGTCGGATTTGGGCTCGGAGTCAGAGTCGGAGTCGGAGTCAAGAAACGAGTTGGCCCCGGCAAGAAAAAGTAAAATTATTTTGGGACATGCTGCCAAAAAATGTATGTCACCTGCAGCTGTGCCAGGCGCGGATCCAAATCACAAAAAAAAAAACGTGTCGGGAGTGCCCGACTACAATATATCCTGTAGGCAGCCTAGATTGAGTTTTCTGCTCTGATTATCTTTTATCGAGCACATTGAAAATACACTCCTCAAATAACTCAGATGTTTCTTGTTCGATTCATATGAAAAATCCAAAGAGGACTTTCAAATATGTGTGATTAATTGATTTGCTAGAATGAGGTAAGGGCATCTAAAAACCGAAGGACTGGAGATCGGGATCTGGGTACACCAGAGCCTACATATGAAGTTTATTTCATCTAGAATTCTCAAGGTATATCGGAGATATTGGAATACAAACCTTAAATTTCTTCTGAGTACGATAAAACATCTTGAAAGTCTGTAGCTTTGGTAGCTGGAGCCTGATCAGGCACATACATATGTATAAAATACATGTGACCTGTTGCATACCCTTTCTTATCAGCACCCAATAGGTACAGGGTATAAAAAGCACACACAAACAGCTGCGACAATAACAACAACAATTGCAACAACACGAGTCGCGAGTTTTACTTTCTGCTGCCCCAAAATCGGGTATCCAGTATCCAGTACTGGCCAAACAAGTTGCGTCTCTCGCCTGCTCTCCCTTTCTCCAACTGGAACTACAACTGCCGCTCGCTCTGTCTCCGTCTACGTCTCTGTCTCCGTCTCCGTCTTAGTCTCCGTCTTAGTCTCCGTCTCGCTGTGCAGTGTCCAGTGCGTGTTGCATGCTTGCAAAGCAGGAAGCACTTGCAACACGCAAGCCAAGCCGCTTGATTTGAGCCGTTTGGCCATTTGGCTAATGGAATTCGCAAGTCTCTCCCAATTCCCAACACAACTGCTGCCTAACTAACTTATATAAATCTCGAGCTAAGCCTCTTATAACTCAGCCATGTCACGTATATGTTTATCGTATCGTATCGCATCGCATCGGTTCGTCTTGTATCGCATTGTTGTCCTCCTAACAACCGCATTATACAATGGGGCGCGTCTTAAGAGTATTTCACGCACGTCTTCAGCTGGGCCTTGCCCAACATCTTGCAGCCTCAACAACAACATTTGTGTACTATATAAGGCGCAAGGTATAATATTAAGCATACAAGCCTGAAACGAACCGGTTCGAGTCTGGAATTCCAATTGTTTACCCCCAATCGAACCTTTCATGAGCCCGAATCGAAATCTATATCAAAACATGAACCTCAAGGCTGGAAGCTGGCTCGAACTGGTTCGTGATGGAACTTTTGGCTACTTCCATGATTCGTTCTTGCATTAAATTCTATTATTCCATGTGCCGTTTACCCAGTTTGTCTTGGGCCTTTGATATACATATATCACAATCAAGTCACGTAGATATTTCGACTTCTCATTGGGGCCTTGCGCAACATCTGTAAATATAATTTGAATCACATTCGTGGCCTAGAAGTTTTGTGTAATCAATTCATGGAATCGAAATAATTGGAATATTATTGTTGAATTGGATGAATTATTCCATGATCAGTTTATAAAGTTAGATATTTGTGTGTGTTGAGTTTAAGTAACTGATATTCTAGAATTATTTTTCAAGTTCCCTTATTTCCTCTTCTTCCTTTGCATATGCCTGCAACCAATAGTTGGATGGAATGGATATTCGATTTGTGCTCAAGCTGTCTAGCTTCGCATTTGGTTCAGGCTTCAATCATTTCCTGCTAGATACTCTACGCTATGTTTGCCCCGTTTGCTGGCTTATTGCGGAGCCATGTCACGTTGCCGATTGGCATTATACAATCTGAGATCGCAATGTTTCGGGCACATCTCGTGCCGGAGTTGTGTATTTCACGCACGTCTCCAAATGGCCCTTGCCCAACATCTGGCTAACTGCGGCGCGGTGACCCATTTGCCTCAATGTGAGTGCGGCTCACATTTCGGCTACGCTACAAACGCTTTTCTTTGCGGCCTCTGCTTCTTCTTCTCCTTCTACTGATTTCGCCTGCTCTGCTTTCTTCTCTCTCTCTCTCCCTCTCTCTCTCTCTCTCTCCGTCCCAGCTGCTCTTAGCCCGATTTTCAATGTCAACGCTTTAGTGACACTGAAGTCAACTGGAACTGTTAGCTTCAGATATTTCGTATGCCCTTCCATGGGGTATTATCATTTTCTGTTGAAATATGTCACGCATCGGAGAAGACATCTTTCGGTCTATACCGTTTATACATTCTTTAGCTCTATTAATACCCGAGTTAATCTAGCTGTGCTTAGCCTTAAGGCCAGCTTCATGAAGATGTTGGAGTTCGGATCGGGCCCCTATATCATAGAGATAAATAGGTCAAGTGTCGGAGTTGGCCAGATTCAACGACTATCACATATCTCATGCCATAGAAAAGTTATTAAGAACTTTTATATATTCCAAGGAATCTTAACTAAACTAAGCTTAAAGAACTTATGCAGTCGGACATTATACAACATCGGCGAAAGGGTATTTTAACTTCGGCAAGTTCTTGTTTTGGTTTTGCTTTTCGTGGCGCGTGTTCCGTTTTTTCTGCGTATAGAAAGAGACGACCCCAAAAACAAAAAAACCACAAGAAATGGATTCAATTTATGTAAATAAATAATTTGTTTTTGTTTTGCCCATTTGCATATGCAGACAGTCACAATAAATGGGAGGTGTTTGATTTGTTTGTGTTTTGTAAATATATTTTCTACACCTTTAGCTGTTTTCAGGTTCAAAGCAATTAAGTAATAATACAAATCAAATGGCAGACAAAACAGAAAAGCCAAAAACCACAACACAAACTAACCAGAAATTATGCAAGCGACAAGACAAAAGAAATCAACCAACCGCCACGGCTCGCAGAGCACTAAAAAGGAAAAAAAATATGGTTAAAAAAGCTATATAAAAAACAAAGATTAAAAAAGCAGAGCACAAAAAGTCCCTAGCATAGGCCATAGCTCAGCTGGAACTACTTAAATGGCCTACGAATGGGCTACTTAGCGTCGAGTCTGCGTTTACAGTCAAATGGATTGCCAAATGTGGACGCAGTGTTGAAAAGTGTTTTAAGTTCGAGTTGGAAAATGCACAAAAACAAAAGAGTTCGCAGGTTACCACTTCTATATGGCAAGCGCAAGGGCCTCAAGGTTAAGCAGCCTCTCTTTGATCAGCTTCACAATATTATCGAAAGTTTTTGATCAATTGATCTCAGCTGTAAAAGAAAACTTTGTCAAGTTCGTTTAGTCTGATGATGCCTTAGGCTGCAGAAGATATCCGTACGTTCTCGTTCATTTTACATTCTCTTTTGTGCGTGATTCGTAAACGTTTTGCTGGATGCATGCATATGTGGGCTGACCGTCAGAGGTTTATAGTTTGTTGCGAATTTCGTTTCGACTTGAACAAACAAAATATCACAAAATGATAATGAAATGTTGTTTTGCAGCTCAGATAAATACTTAATATATGTTTTTCTCAGAGATTTCACTGGACACACGCTGCCTGAAATCGGTGCGTTTTCACGCTTTCGTTGCAATTGAAAATCAAAATCAAAATAACAATAACAAAGAATAACAAAGAAAAACGAAATGTGAAATGAAATGAAAACGCATTGAATTGAAGCTGAGACTCGATTTGGGCGCTTGCTGAGCATTTCCATATGCCAGAGCGCGTTTCGCCTGAGAGGAGCTTGTGGCACGTGACCCGCCCACCTTCGGCAAAAAAAAAAAGCGAAAAAAAACAGTCGCGGTGAAAAATCTGTGAAGCGTTGCCAGAGTTTAAAATGACAAACGGGTAGGCGACAACACTTACTGAAATGGGTTCGCAATGCACAAACCGGTTTGTCAGCATGTGTGAGTGTTGGTAAACACGTTTCTAAGCGCGCGCCCTTGTCAAGGTCGATGGTTCGCAGTCACAAGCTGCACAAGCTGGGAGCGTCGACTCTTCTTCTTGCATTAAAGGTGCTGCAAAACGTCAAATCACAAATCGCCAAATCACAAATCGCCAAATATAAATCTCAAATCCCAGATCGCGAATCGACCATCATCAGCAGCAGATCCCACAGTCCGTTTGGCGTTTATCATAATTAACCTGGCGCATAACTCGCGGAGTTCAACGACTCCGCTTGACAATTGGCCCATTGTTGTTGCTGCCGCTGCCGCTGCCGTTGTTCGTTGTTGTCGTGGCATGCCTCCAGCTTGGCTTTCAGCTTTTAGCTTTCAGCTTTCAGCTTTTAGCTGTTACTTTTAGTGCTCCCAGTTTGGCGCTGGCCAATTAAAAACACGTTAATTTGTCGACTTTTGTTGGGACGCTACATGCACAGAATTCAATTTGCCCGTCTGTGATTAATGGCAGCATCGGGCATCGCACATCGCACATTGGACATCGGACAAGGGAGAGGGGAACAATCATCGGGCTCATCGGACATCGAAGTAATCGCGACTTTGTGGGCAATCAATTTTTGTAACGTTTTGGCCATTTGCTTTAAGCCAAAAACAACAACAACAGCAACAAACATAAATAAAAAACTGTTTGCTACTCCGATTCTTTTGGCTTTGTAATTGCTTAGCACAAACGCAGCCATGTTTAATGAGCGGCACGCTAAATACACTGAGCAAAATACATGAGTGCAAAACGGCGCTTGTTCTGATTGACAATATTATCTTAAACATTTCTGAGGCATAAGAATCATATACAAACAACAAGTAACAAAAAGAGGTCTGCATTAAGAAAAGAATAATTTAGAATGGATTTTTATATAATTTTCATTCGATTTTTAATCTTTTTGTTATTAAACAAATAAAAGCTGAGCTCGAATATGTTTAAAGGACCTCGAATATATGGGATTCAGGGTTCTATTTGAAAAGCCACTAATCGATTTGCACGCAAAAACAACAACCTACAAATGCACATCCGATTTCTCGCAGTGCATGATGATGGGACCTCAGCTATGGCTATGGCTATGGCCTGTGATTATGAGCAGCAGCCAAGTTCGTAGCGCTCCCAGCTGCCAGTTGGCAGCTACGTTAATAGTCACAGTCACAGTCACAGTCAGCCAGTCAGTCAGCGAACTCACACACACATAGAGAGAGAGAGAGAGAGGAAGAGAGAGAGAGAGGGAGAGGGAGAGACACGCACACACCCTGTAAGAGGCAGCTATGCATGATTCTAATTATTATGTATGGCATAAGCTGACTTTAGACAATGCAGAAGCATAGTCAAAGAACCAAAGAGCAATCGGAGCCATCGTCACCGCTGTGGGGTTCCATTGTTCTTGGCAGTAGAAGAGACTGCTGAGGAGGAGGAGGAGGAGGAGGAGGAGGAGGAGGAGGAGGAGGCGGAGAAGTAAGGCGAAGTAGTAGAAGAAGTTCAAGTACCCTGAAAAGCATTAGGCAAGATCCACACACGGACTATAAAGACCTGCGATCGGATAAGCTAATGGTTCAACTGTTTGTTCGATATCTGATCAATAATAACTGCTGTATAATCAATTAAAAACAACAACAACAACAAGAAATGGGGGAAAAACAGAGAAACATTTGTAAGATGACAAAATCAACTTGAAATATAGAAATGAATCAACTTTATGAATGTTGGCCCAGAGCGTGTATATCAATGTTTAGACAGATTGTTAAGTCCAACTGGCTATCAGGTTTAGCTTAAACAACGATCAATGCAATAAAGCGCCAAAGTTATCGATAAACAAAGTGAGTCAGGGGCAAAGAAGGAGAAAACAAACGATTCAGGCAAGTGCCAAGTGTGCAAGTACATATGTACATACATATACATATACATATACGTATGTGTATGTATGTCGGATATATGTATCTGGCCTAAGTAGGAAAAGTCAATCAATTAGCGGATGAACGGCAATTGGAGTGAGGAGTCGGTGGATTACGGGAAAGGGTGGAATGGGGAATGGGTGAAAAATCACACTGCGATCGTTACAAATTAGAAAGGTTTTTGTGTAAGGGAACAAAATCGGTTGGAAATCAGTTTAGCTGAAAGTGAGTGGAACGTGTGGAATGTGGAACATGAAGTTGGTGAAGGGAAATGTGCCCGAACACCAGGTGGGATGAAAGAACAGCAAGAGCAAGAGCAAGAGCATGAGCAAGAGAAAGAGGAAGAGGACTAGACAAAGGGAAGAAGCTGAAGCTCAACAAGAGTTCTATGGGAACATTCAATGAATACGAGCTATGAACATATATGTATGTATGTCCATATATTATATGTTAAGCTTCTGGCAGCTGCTGCTGACACTTTTCAACAAAAGGGGTTGGGGTTGCGTTCTTTTGCCCTCGCTTGGCTCTGCCCCTCGTTGCCCGTTGCCCGTTGCCCCTCGCCCATTGTGAGCTTGATTTTTATTTAATTTTTTTATATTTTGCGTCGTTGGCTTTGGGTTCAAATACCTTGAGCAGTTTTATGAGCATGCCCGGAGAACCGAACCATCTTGTTGTTTTGCGTGTTTTGTCAAAGTAAAAAATAAGCTGAAGAAAACAACAACAACAACAACAACAACAACAACATTTGAAGCGCTTTTGCGTGCGATGCAAATGTATTTAATTCAATAATAACTGGGAAACCAGTTTATCAGTTCCTCCGTCGTTTGTCCAGTGAAATGTGTTGTTTAACAAAAGTCGCCAAAAATACAAAATACAAAAATGCTTTTTAAATTAAAAGCAAAAATAAGCATGAAGATTTGGCTGGGCAGTGCCGACAATCAAATACCCTGGCTGACAAAAGCTGTGCGACGCGATAATTGCATCTAGATCAACAATCGATTATTCCTATACAAGTTATATATAGCTATATATGCATTTGTTGCTAGCATAAAACTTGGTCAATTTGTTCAGAATGTCTTCAAAATCATAAGAGCTTCTCTCACGATCGATCGCTTATATGGCTTTATGATGTTTCTTTCTTTGATATTTCGATAGTAAAACTTGTTATCGATAAGTTTCGGAAAGTTATCTAAATAACCAAACTAATTAAACTTCTCCCACGGTCGATCGCTTATATGGCTTTATGATGTGGTCACATGGTTAATCGATTACTTTGATATTTCGATAGTAAGACTTGCTATCGATAAGTTTCGGAAAGTTATCTAAATAACCAAACTAATTAAACTTCTTACAAGAGACCAAAATAAGATCTACAACGTTTTTCTATCTGCATTATAATCCCATCCAAGATATTGGATATATGTATAGTTTATATCCAATTGCTGAAAAACTTAAAATACCCTATACGAAACTTTTGACATGGACCCTATAAATGTCGCCGCCATGTCCGAGCTTTACGAGCCAAGTACTAAGTACCAAGTTTTCAAGTTTCAATGGACATCATCATCATTATGATCATCATCGTTATGATCAGCATCTTTATGATCATCATCATTATTGTATTATTGTTTGTCGGCGCTTTTTAAACTGTTTGCGTTGCGTTTGATTTTTATATGAGATTCAATTAAAAAACTTTTGAGCAGCAATTTTATAAAATTTCAACAGCTTCACGCAGAAGGGAGAGGTGGGAGGAGGGGGGTTAAGTTGTACGTCGGGTGCGGGGCGGGTGGTAGGTAATGGCTCGCGATCTTCAACCAGTTTGCTGTTAATCAATTTTCGCAACAAATTTTTGCACTTGCCGTTTCTGGCACTAAAACTTGTTGAGTTCACAGCAGCCGCAGCAACAACTAAATAGGCAATGTATCTTTGTATCTTTGTATCTATGTATCTTGTATATGTTCGCATATCCGCACATCCGCATCGATGTGTTATCTGGCGTTGTTTTCGATTCGCCTTAAATAACTTAATATGCATTTAGCAGCTGTGGTTTTTGACCTTAAGATACAAGAGATACAGATACAGATACAGCTACATATAGAAGCCGAAAAGCGATCTGAAAGCAAGTGGCGCGTTTCCGTTGCGGCTTTGAGGCAGCCGCAGCCGCAGCCGCCGCAGCAGCAGCATCAATAGATAGTTATGCGGCCAGATAGTTAGATAATTATTATTGTTGATGGCTCTCAGATGATGTTGATGGAATGCCAGCTGCAGCAGCAGCAGCTAGGTTCTCAGCTGGCTACAGCTACAGCTATAGCTAGAGATACAGCTACAGTTGCTGATACAGATACAGATACAGATACCGATACAGATAAAGATACAGTAGACGCAGATTTGACGCTGCTTTCACTGGCTAACACTAAACTCCAGCGAGGAGCTGGGAGCGGGCAGCGGGCAGCGGGCAGCGGGCACAACACAGCTGCAGTTACAGCGTCTATCTGTCATTTTGATTTGCCGCAGTTGCCGTGCACAGTGGTCCATCACATGCAAAAGTGCCAAACATAAAAGAGCGCAAAGTTAAACTTGTAAAATGTGATATAGATATTATTAATTTCAATTGTCTTCCATTTAATTTTTATGGCAAATATCAAAAGTTAACTTTCCTTTCAACTTAAATGCAATAAGAATACATTTCTACATGTATATTTGTGTTTATCTTCTTTATATTTAAATTTTAGTTTTAAACTTCTTTTTTGCTTGTGAGAAATCTTCAGTTTACTTCTTTTACTGTTTCGCTTAGAATTCCCAAGCAGTTCTTAACAGTTTTGTCTTTGAAGTATGCCGAATTTCTTTAAGTAGATTTCATGCAATTATAATTGACGTGCGTACCACTGTGCGTGCTGCAAATTTTGCCTTGGGGAGTTACGGGCGGAGCAGCGTAAGCACCGGCATTATTTACCGTTTGTCTACACATACACTCTGCACCTCGCTGTATCCGTGTATCTATGTTTCTTTTGTCTCTATGTTTCTTAAGCGCACTTTGCGAGCTGCTGCTGCTGCTGCTGCTGCTGGCGCTGCTGCTGCGGCTGCTGCTGCTGCTGCTGTAAGTGAATTTCAATGTTGGCAAAGGCAAACGGAAGCAGCGGCAACAACAAGAAGAAGCATTAGACAGATCACAGAACTTACCTAGCGACGACCTCAATTAGCGAGTCTTGGGCTTCATGGTTCTAACAGCGACGGCAACTGCGACTTCGACTGCGGCGGCGACTGCGACTGCGACTGCGTCTGCGTCCGCGTTAACGTCGTTTGTTTAATTGCTCGTTGTTTCCTGTTAGTTCACATGCAGCTTAACACACACACACACAAGCGCGCGCGAGTGCAGTTTTTATTTTTGATTTTTTTGGGAAAGCACAAAAAAAACAAAACAAAAATGGAAAAAAAAAGAAACTAATATTTACTAAGCGACTGCCCACAGACGCAGACACACACTCGGCGCAAACAATTGCACTCGCTGCCCAATTAAAACGCCAAATGGAGAAACATGTAATGTATGTAAATAAACAATGCAATATACACACATACACACATACACACACACACACACACACGCACACACACAGTGGCGAGAGGCTGCGGCAAAATTCTTTAGGGCCACTGCGACTGCGGCTACGACTGGCGCTGATCGACCGTTCACCACGGAACTCGTTTTCAAACTGAGCGCTCAGCTGAGCGACAACAGCTTTGAGCATGGCAAAGCTCGGTAGCAACAGCTGCGACGGCGACGCCGGCGCCACGCTCTCTAAGCGAACCTCGGCCAGCTACTGCGCCAGCAGCCGTAGCGACACCCGAAGAGAGCACACTCTCCCACTGTTTTTTTTTCGGCACGCTCTAAAACTGCATTTCACTGCACGCACCAAACGGGACTAGACGACGGCAACGTTGACAGCGACGTCGACTGCAACTAAAGCTGAGGTCTAGGCTGAAGCTTTAACTGCGGCTGCGACTGCGGCCTGGGCTTGGGCTTGACAGTTATTTTTTGTTTTTTTTTAATTACATTTTTTTGCCATTGTTGTTGCTATTCGTAGTCAGCGATGCGATGTGCAATCAGAAATACACATAGATCTTTTTTGCTGGCACATAGAGCCGGATACGTCCATTGGTGAACATGAGTGCAAATGTTGGGGTTGCAATCAATCAAGGGAGACAAACCTTGCGTATAAATCGCTGATTTCCCACGCGGGCTGGAGAAATAGAGTCAACTATTGGAATCGACTTGTTCGGGAGAAATATTCTATTTTTATTCCTCTTTGTGCGTTGTCCTTAAAGGTTGTAGCTTTGCCAGCAACAGCTACTTCTGGGCTGCGAACTTCATTTCACTTTATTGCAATATTTTATGAAATCCTCTTTGTGCGATGTCCTTAAACGTTTCACCAGCTGCAAAAGGCTTCGATTTGTCAATAGCATCTCAAGCTCGTGTGTTCCTCTTTGCCATGTCCTGAACTGAAATCCGTTTATATAAGAAACATTTGTACAAAAAACTACAACTTTTCATTTTAATTTCTTGAGTTGGATTTATTTGAAATTTGATGTTTTTGTTGTGTTTTTCGTATTCTGTTTATCTCAAAATTGTATGTTGAATTTCAAAAGGAAAATTCTGTTTCGCTAAGTTTATCAATTTACAATCTAATGATCAAATCACAAAAACAACAACAAAGCAAAAACAAAACTAAACAATTTGCATTACATTTGCAATCTAATTGTGTGTGTTTAAATGTACTTCAACGAAAATTGTTTGCTTTAATTTGACAAAGTAATTAATTGTATAACTGTACTAATGAAGTGAAGAAAAAACACATGAATAAATTCAAAAGTCCCATGCCCTGCCGGGTGAGGATTTTGTGGGGACGGCTTCTCTAGCTGCAGTGTAAATGGGCCATGCATTCACAATTGAAATGCAATGCAGGCGGCGTTGTTGTCAGTGTTGTATAATGTTTAAAAGTGATAAATGCCTAATAGTTCGATCAAAGTATTTTGCCTCATTAATGTATATATGTATATATATATGTGTGTATATATGTGTGTATATATGTGTGTATGTATATCAATTATATAACTACGTATGTTTTATCTGTTATTATTTTTATTTAGAATTTCTATTAAAGCTGATAAATGTACTTGATCATTTGTTTTGTATTTATTCATTTCGTATAACTTGTTAGCTTTCAACAATTTCAATGTGAAATAATATACAAAATGCACATACATACACATACATAGGTTTTGCTGTATGTTATCATAACCCCCCACTGTCCCCTCTCTAATACCCCACAAACGTTGCCTAAACGCATCTAACTTTATCGTTATCTGAATCAAAAATGCATGTAAATATGCTGTAAATAGTTGAGGAAAAAAATGGGGAATTCTTAAAATTTTCTTTTTACCGCTACTACGAGTACTTTTTACTGTAACTTTTACTTTTTCGTTTTGTTTGTTTTACCTTTTACTGGACAAATGACAATTGCAAAATGCCATCAAATGTATAAAGTCTAATGTTAAGCTACAAATACAATAAATAGTTCATATTATACGTAAGGCAATTTCATTGTTAAGTCAAAAAAACACATTAAAGATTTCAAAGAAAATACAATTCAAATGCCCCATTCACACCGGCTAATCCAGTGTGAACCTAAACTAATTTGACTTCCTACCAATTGCGATAATTTTCTCTCTACAAAAAAAACAAACAGTCGACACATATTTTATATGCTTCCACACATTTTTCTTTTGCTAAACTTCTTTTGGCTGGATGGTGTGTGTGTGTGTGGTTGTGTGGTTGTGTGGTTGTGTGTGTGTGTGTGTGTGCGCCCTACGACCCGCCCGATAAGCTGATGCTAAATGTGTGTTAAATAACAGTCACTAAAGCCTTGCCCTCAGGCAGAGCTGTCCATTCGTTGTCCCATTTTTGGCTGTTCATAATTTCTAGATTCGGGAGTTTCGATTTTTGGCCTCAAAACTTGGTAGTTAGCAACCAGTTGGCCAGCTTTTTGGCAGGAGTCGCGCTCGACTTGGACGCAATGGGACGCATTCGTTTATGGGTTTAACTAGCTACAAAGTTGTAAGTATCAAAAAACTTAGCATAGGTATTACATAGTTCTTTCCTCTAACATTAACATCGTATTCATCACCCTTATCATCTTCATCAGCATCATTTGGTTTTGATGTATCCTTGCTCAATTCAAATTCATCTAAATATCAGTTTGATCGATTTGTAGGCCGTTCACACTGCATTCTGCAGTTGTTTTGCAGTGGAAACACGCTAAAAAAAAGTATAGCAATCAATTGATTGTCCTGACAGCATCGGCTTACTGCATAGCAGTGGAAACACTTTACATATGAAAACACTGCGCAGTACAGTAATAAACTGACTGCAACAACTGCCTGTCATAGGTAAGGGGGCTAGCTGTGTTCTAACTGCCAAAACCAAAACTTAATGCATAGCAGTGGAAACACTTTGAAATTTTAAAACTCAGCCTGATAAGTAAGGGTATACGTACGGATGCGAACAATTGAATACTGCTACTCTAATTGACAAAGAAATCTCCTGCATTGCAGTGAAAACACTGGCAGCAGTAAGTCAGTGGAAACACAATCAGCCTTTGACATAGGACTTCTGTGTTAACAGGCTAACTGTAAACATTGTGTGTTTGACTGCCAGCAGTAAATTTTGTTCGCATAAGTACGCTAGCGACTAACTGCACAGCTGTGCAACAAAGTTACAGTAAATCAGTGTTGAATAATTAATAAACATCATGGACTATTTGCTTACTGCAGTAGCAGTCAATTCTACTGAACCAACTGCAATCAACTGCTGTGGCATCGTAAACTAAGGACCTGCTTTAGGAATATGAAACGGATCTACTGCTGCAGTAACTGCTGACAATGTGAACGGCCTCCAAGTGCAAATCGTTATGGAACTAGCTAAGCTCCTGCACAATCTGATAACTTAACTAAGTCTTAACTTAATGCTACTCATGCAACACAATAAAAGCGCTACGCTGTCAAATATCACACAGCTGAACGGAGATACGTAGATACAACCATTTGTATCTCTATCTAAACATGAATGAGAGAGAGAGAGCAAGATAGAAAGAGAGATATAGAAAGAGACATTTGTAAGAGTAAGGGTGTGTGTGTGTGTCTGTGTGTGTGTCGGTGTGAGTCGCCGTTTCTTAGCCAGCGACTATCTGGGATACGGAATTGGTGCGTCTTCTTTTGGTGATTTGCTTCCACAGGCGGCGATTCAGAGAGGGCTTGTCCTGTACGCAGAGAAAGGATAACAATGAACACATTAAACAAGACTGTTTTAGTCGAGAGATCGACTCGAGGATACCCTGTACCTGTACATTGTGCATTCAGGATTAACCACGTCTAGTCTATTATATCTTCTTCTTATATTCTTAAAATGTGGCTACTATACAAGAAGCTGCATAGCACGTTTGGTGTATGCTTATAATTTTCGAGTTATGCTCAAGAAAACGATTCTCACAATCGATATTTATCGATATAATGAAAACTCACAGGAATATGGGAAAATAAACGACTGACTAGTTCTACGTGAATATACATTTTAAATACTTTTAATATGTGTAAATTATACACGAATTTGCATAACAAGTTTATTGAACCTAGCTCTTATAATCCTCGAGTTATCGATAGCTATCGATCGACATTTATCGATTCATTGGGAATGGAGTAAAATATGGAAAAAGAAACGAATTACTCCCTCTCTGTGGGACTTACGAGAGTATATGTTAACGGATGGACCTTATTGATTCTGCTTGTAACACACATTTAGACAATCCAAGTATACCCATTTGCAATGGATACAGGGTATGCTGGGTTGAGTTCTGAGCTAGGCGCTGCCCAACTTACGTTGTCTTTGCGCGGCGACATTTGTGCCAAGTCCGCGTTGTCCTGCGCCTGCCTCAGCAGTTGCTGACTGCCATGCAACTGCAACTGCTGCAGTTGCTGCTGCTGCTGCTGTGAGTCGCCACCGAGTGTGCTGTCGGAGTTGTTGGGATTGCTGCTGCTGCTGCCGCTGGCGGTTATCTCAGAGTTGCGGCGTTTGATAAAGTTGATTCTGCGTGAAGAGGGAGACGGAGAGAGAGAGAGAGAGGGGGCATGGTTAGTATCTATTGTCGGTGCCACATGTGGCATGCCACATACAAACGGTTGGATTTGCCCACTTCCGTTTCGAGGCACGCTTCAGTCATTGTTGTCGTTGTTGTTGTTGTGGTTGCCACCGCATCCATCGAAGTAGTACTCATCGTCCTCGTCAGAGAGACTGCTGCTGCTACTGCTGCTGTCGTCCTGGTGGTGGCTGGCGAGGAACAGTCGCGTCTCGTTGCCATCGTCGTGGTCATGGTCGTCGTCTGGATCGTTGTCAATTTCGTTGTCGTTGTTGTCTCGGATGTCGCCCTGGCTCGATAGCCACTCCTCGATTGAGACATGCAATATATCTTCTCGCGTCTCGCTAAGATTTCCAGATCGCCTAATTTGCTCGCGCCGCTGTTGTTGCTGCAGCTTGTGTTGCTGTCGGCGGCGCTTGCGCTCCCTGCGCCGGCTCGAGCCGCAGATGCAGAACTGTTCCATGTATTTGGACTTGGATGCTGGCGTTGTGGACCGACGCCGGCACGAGCTGAACCAGCGGCGCGCGGGCTTCCGTGGCTGCTGCTGCTGTGACTCCTCTGCCCGGGATGACCGACTCCGGCCGTGGTTATGGCCGGACGTGGTCGCCGATTCACCGTCGGTGTGTCCATCTTGGAGTTGCGTTGTTGAGAGTACGATATGACAGCCTCTTTTGGCTGCACCCGATTCGTGGCTGAACGACTCAATAAATCGCGACCCGTCAGTCGATGAAATGTGGAGAGGTCGTGCCTGTCAGAGGGAATACACAATTAGTCCAAGTGCGCAATGATGTTTCTTATTGATTAAAGGAGAGATTGATTTACTGATCGCTTGACCGAGAGACTGTCGTACAGTTCTCTTCTTTGGGCCATTACCGATTTTGATGCATTTCACTCACGATCGTGTAAAAGGGGTGGAAACTGTTTAACGTACTGTGCGTGTGATTGGTTTTAGCAGGAGGAAGCCGAAATCGCAGCTGCTTTTGCAAATACTCGAATTGTCTCCGGGGCATACGTATATCCCCAACACAGAAAAGCTACCATTCACGCACATGGATCTACTAATCCACCCAAGTGAAATGCGTTCTTGAGGTACTTGAGTGTTTACAGTTCGATCCCTTTGAAATGATCAGGACTTAAATATGGCATAGGTATCAGTGTATATACCAAAGTCCAAGGCTATGCCCACAAAAAAGGGTTAGATAGGTTACAAAACGGAAACAGGTTTTCCTTGCCTGTTATATACATTTACACAAAACTAGGGACTCATGTTATAATATAATTCGGTGGATTTTAGTAGCCAAAATAGGTTATGTTCCCTTTGGACTTACCCCAGAATAGTTGTTAGATCTGGACCAGGCTCGTAGCAGATCAAGTCCTCGTCCCCGAGTATGTCGTGGTTGAGCGCCAAGCGCATTTCCAGTCTTGGACTTAAACCGCAGCCAACGTGCGGCGCTGGGGCAGCGTCCGCAGAGCGTGGACCGACTGCGTCCGGTACGGACGCCGGCGTCGGTGCCGTTGCCACTGCCGCTGCAGCTGGGCTGCTCTGCGAGCTGTTCCGCATCGGCTTTGCCATCCTCGAGGCTGTTGCTGATGAAGTGGCTGAGTCTGCCGACACTGCGGCTCCCAGCAGGCAGGTCTCGATTATCGTTGACGATGGGCGTTTTGGGCCGGGCACCGGATCCGGACCCGGACACACAGCTGGGACCGTCGCCACTGATGCCGCTGACGGTGCACAGGTTCTGGTACTCGCAGGCGTTGTCCTTGACCCGGTACCGATTGTGGGCGAAGCGTTGGCGGCGTCGCCGACAGCCGCCGAGCAGCCACTGTCAGCAGTAGCGCCAGATCTTCTTTGAGGTGGCTGCTGCAATTAGTCGAGCAGTGAGCAGGGTGAGAAGTGTCCAAAACCATTTCAACATAACAAACTCTAGTAATTCCCAAGTTGTTCACGCATAAATGTCAACAGTCAAGGAAGCCATGCTCGTTTGTCTATTAGTTTCAATGCTATCAGAAAACTTGCGTCTTTCTGTTGCAGGCGGTACTGGGGCACTATATCATTTATAAAGCTGTCTTCTACTAAGGATATAATATAGGTAAGCTATATTATAAAACATATAAATGTCTAAGTTGCCCATTCCCATAACTCGGTCAAATTTCATTCGATTTATACGAGGTTTGGGTCTTGGCTCATGGTTTGGCCTCTTCAGCGCTCAGGGTATTACAAAATGGGACTCGATGGAGAACGTATAAATATAGCTTATAGAGGGCTAAGCTAGGATTCGATTGGCTTACCGTTTTGGTTGCCGCAGCGCTTAGATTTGTCTGCGTGAGCAGCAGACGACGAGGCGGCGGCGGCGGTGGAATGAATCTCGGTGGCTTGACGTTGGCTCTGGCGGCGCTGCTGGTAGTGCCGCTCCCGCTGCTGGTTGTTGTAGTAGTCGATGAGGGAGCCCGACTCGCCGTCGCCGTCGCCGTCATCGTTTTGCGTTGTGCCGTGCTGCCGCTCATAGGCGGCGGCATAGACGACGTCGCCATACACGTCATCGTCGTCGTCGTCGTCGTCGTCGCACTCGTCGTCATCGTCGTCGTCGTCGTCGTTGTCATCCTGGTCAATGATGTCGCCGTGGTCGCAGACGCGCGCGCTTCGAGTAGATACTCGCAGGATGAGCCCGCTGCTGGTGGCGGTGGCGGTGCCGCTGGAGGGACTGCGCCCAGCTGGGTCTGGGCGCGAATGGATGTCGGCGTCGGCGCCGAAATGGCTGTGGTGGGCAACAGCATGGTGCTGGCGTGGGTGGTCAGCGGTCGTGGACCCAGCGGATTGGTGGCCAAATTCGGCTGCAGACGCTCCTCGCTGGAGTGTGGCTCCGGCTCGAGATCCGGCTGCTCCGGCCTCGGATCGGCCGCTGTTGGGGCTGCCTCGTCGCTTGAGCTTCCAGCTTCCGAATCCTCTAGGTAGTGGCCATTTGTCGTTGCTTCCCCCTACCAATTGTTGGGAATAGAATTCAACTAATCAATTCTGGTTTTGATAAAGCATCCAGCTTGCACTTGATGTGCCATATGAGAGTGGTTCGTTTTCTTGTTAATTCGGTTCGACTGGTTCATTTCGACTGTTTCGATTATTTCTGATTATTAAATTTGATTCGATTCGGATTCGGATTCGGATTTGGATTCATGAATTTGTTAATTTCGGGTATTTGGTGCATTTTGCATTTCGTGTTTGTCAATCGTTCTCAATCGCTTGTGGGTCTCTGTCCTGGCGTGTGATGTTTATGATCTCGCAGTATTGCAGGTTTGGCTAAAGCTTCACTAATTTCACTACGACTTTCTATATGTTGTATATTTGAATATATATAGATATATAGATATACACATACACGCATACAATTACAATATGTTGGGAATCAACAACAATAACAAGTATTAATTACAAGCAAATTGCAGGTACAGTAAACACATAGAGAGCGAGATGTATGTATTTTGGATGTATGCAGTGTGTATGATTGATTGATTGATTGGTGATTGAGCGATTCGTGATGTTGATGATGATGAACAGTTGGCGCACATTTGTGTTAATTGTGGTTGTTGATGCATGTGGAAAAAGAAAACAAGACGAGAAAACAAAAGTTAATAACAAATACGATCAATCAAGCTAACAATTGATTGATAGCAATGCATGCATGAGTATTAGCACTTGCAGCGCATCAAATGATTGAGATTTAAGTCTAAAAACGATAACATTTAGCAGAATTTGACACTAGTTATAGCATAATAATAATAATCATAGAATTGAGATGATGATCAATCAAAAGTAGTTAAGTACGAGCACAACAAGTGGAACATTTAACATGTACATATATGGCCAAATATATCGTAAAACTAACAATAGTTGAGCTGAAGACACTTGTGTGAAACCTTTTCAAAACAAAACGCTTTTCATATACATATGTATGTGATATGCAGCTGCAAGTGCATTCGAGCTTCGGCTTCGGCCAAATATGCAGAGGCTTCTTAGCATAAAGTGGGTACAGTTCGCACAGTTGAGGCATTGCCATGCGCCACAATGTGGCCAGTGTTGCCAGGCCACAAAAAATGAATTAAACAAAAAAGACTGCAAAATCGAAACGAAATGTGCTTTGATCTGTTGCTGGCCGTTTTGTTAATTATTTTGATTTATTTAATTATCTATTGTTTTGCATTGTTCTAAATACGACCCACCTTTTTGATGTCATCGCTGTCCTGTTGGGTTTTCTCTTCGTCGCTTTCGGTCTCCTCCTCGAACAGGGGCTCAAGACGGCGTCTAAGCATTACAAGTTTACGATATACGATTCGATATACGATATGAGATGCAACGAATTTCGATTTTTTGTTTAGATTTGGAAATTTTTGTAGCAATAATTGAGCGTGTGGTGAAATGATATAAATTTTGAATTTCAGCAAGATGTTTTTTTTCATATACATATACATAGATATATATTAAATGTTCTATATAGCACTATATATAGTTAAAGTTCGACTAGGCACTACGGAAAGATGAGACTAGTTTACGAGAAGTTCTCTTAAGTTGGTCTGTGGCCTAGACTAATCCAAGATGAGATATTTTGAGATATATATATACTTAGCGAATGTTTATCGGATACTCTAAAATGGGCAACGAATTCAATTCAAATGGTTCTCGATTGGGATTACGTGTGTATAGAGTTTACGAAAGAACGCAAGAAACACCTGTAAAAACTACGAATGAAAAAAAAGGTGTGGAAAAAATAAACATTTAAAAGAAGAGGAAATATCGATATATATATAGATATATAATACATAATGAGAGATCTATCTATATGCTTGGCTTCCTAAGTGTACAAGATCTAAGGTTTCTAATAACTTTGCTTGGGTTGGGTTTCAAGATCTCTCGCTCCTTCTCTCATCTTATTCTCGCTCTCTCTCTCTCTCTTGCTCCTGCCTCCCTCTGGCTCTTACCGTGGCAACAGTCCTCGTATGGTGCTGGCCGTCATCGGCGGCGCCATCAGCAGCTCGTCCATCATCAGCTCCGTGTCGTCATCGTCGTTGAGCGAGTTGCTCGACTTGGTGGGTGACTGCAGCATGCAGTTGGGTTAATTGATTGTCCCTGTTCTCGTTGGGGTGCACTTACCGAATGCGTATTCTCCGAATTGATCAGCTGCATGTCATCGTTGTCGCCGCCGCTGGTGGGCGTGCCCCAGACCTCCTCGCCGCTGGTCGCGCCCGAGGTGCACTCATCCAGCTGCTCGTCCGTCTCGGAGGCGGTCTGATTGCCCGCCGTCTGGGAGGGCTGCTCGTTGGCATTCCAGCGACCCAAGTATTTGTCAATGAAGGCGCGCGACTCCTCGAAGAAGGACATCTTGTCGCTGACAAAGGCGCCGGCACGATTTGTCCAGGCTCCGCTGGCCAGCACATCGCCGTTGGTCAGAATTGTGCTGTTGGAGCAGGTCGCCAGCTCTGGCAGATTGTGTGCCAATGCCTTGTCCGCCGTCGCCTCATCCACATCATCGTCGTCATCCACATCATCCACATCAGCCACATCAGCCACATCATCATCATCATCGTCGTCCGCCTCGTCGTCATCGTCGTTGCCATCATCATCGTCATCGCCGTCGTTGTCGGCCTCGTTTTCGACATGCTCGTTGAGTCCATTCTGGGCATACGGCTCGAGCTCGTCGTCCATTTCGTCGGAGGGCAGCTTCTCCAGGCTGGACATGGTGCCAAAGCGACGCAGCGCACTGGTCATGGGCCGATACGGTGGCTCCTCCTCCAGCGGCGACTCATCGCACGAGTCCTCCGGTATATTCTCAATGATCGCCTGCCTCGGCTGCTTTGCCGTGGCCGTTGAGGTTGTCGCCGTTGTGATTTGGTCTCCGCTGCCGGCGCTGTTGTCCCACACATGCGTGCTGGTCTTGGTCAGCACCGCATCTGGCGTGGGCGGCATTACAGCTATGGTGGGCGTGGCAGGCGCCAGCTTCTGTTCCCGTTTCTCCGGGCCGCAGAGCTTGGCGGCGGGCGCAAACTGCGCCAGGCCAATGAGCATTAGCGACAGCTGCTCATCCTCCAGCCGCTGCACGGCGGCTGCCGGCTGCTTGGGCGACTCCAGCAGCTTGCAGGTCTGCTGCTCCATCTTGTCCGGCGCCAGCTGTGCTTGCCTGAAGTCCTCCGGCGTGCAGCGGCAGTGGCAGGCCGCGTACTTGGCTGGAGAGCCGCCGGCACGCTCGTTGCTGCGCATAATTCGTGCCGTTTCCGTCACGGTCACCATGGCCTGCACCTGTTGATTGGCGCGCGGACGCACTGGCTCCTGGCACAGCTGTGCCACGATGCGCGTGCGCCGTGGCGGCGGCTGTGGTTGCGTCCTGGGCGAGCCCGTTGCCGATGCGGATGCCGATGCGGATGCAGATGCCGATGCTGATGTCGATGCGGTTTTGTTGGAGGCGCCGGAACAGTGGCCATTGGCCAGTTGGGCAACAGGTGCTGCCTGCTGCGGCTCTAGAACTCGTAGCTGGGCGCCGCTGCCGCTGCTGCTGTTGGGCATGGCGCCGACGCTGTCATCGGTTGCCTCTGATTGGGACAGCGAGAGTTCGTCGGTGATTAGTTGGGCCACATCGCTTTCGGTGTCGCCGGTCTCGCGCCGGCTGCTGCTAGCGACTACCTTCGAGGACAGCTCGCCGGTGATGGTGCTGCTCGACATGCTCGTCACGCTGCCGGTGCCCGTTCCCGTGCCCGTGCCGGTTCCCGTACCGGTGCCCGTGCCGGTTCCGGTGCCGTTGTCTTTGCCAGCGGCATTGCCATTCAGCTTGCAGCAGCGATTCGGCGAGGATTGACTGTGCTGCACCTTCAGCGAGTTGCACAGCAGCGAGGATCCACCGCCTCCGCCTCCGACAGCTGCCGCTGAAGCTGAAGCACCAGCCGAGCCACGCCCCACGCTGCCTGCGCTCTGCTGGCAGTTTTTATGGCAGTGACGGCACACCGCCAACTTGTCGAGCACAATGGGACTGGAGCGCACGGTTATCTAAGCGAACGAAGCGGCAAACAAACAAAAATACCACATCTAGCAATACGCTCTACACATACATACTAACTATCAGAGATGGGCGTGGTCGAGTCAAATGAAGACCCAAAGACCTTAATGGACTGTGTTCTGTGCAGGGCATACGAGGTTGTACGAGAGGCTATTCTTGTCTCTAAGATCAACAGCTGCCATAATGAGTTAATGAGTGTGTGAACACATTTCCACGTGGTCTACACATGGCACCTGCTTGTATAGTGGAGACTAGATATAATCTCCTTTAAAACAAAGTCCCAAGTCTCTATTTGCCACGCCCATCTCTGTAGGCTGCGTCTCGCAGCCAGACTCACCTGACTGTCCGATGTGGTGCTGTGCGATTGACTGATCTGGCTGGTGCCCACCTCCGCCTCCGAGTAGATCTCCGAGGTGGCGCTCATGCTGAGCTCCTCGACGCCGCTGAGTCGCTTGCCGCCGAAATTGGGCTTGGCGGAGAGCATGCCATTCTCTTTGGCCAGATTTAGTTCCTTGGTGCGCTTCTCAAGCTGCTGGCGCGTCCAGTAGATGATGCGTTCGTCCTGTTCGCTGTCGCTAGTGAAGATCAGCTGCTCGTCCTCGGCGCTGATGTTCTCCTGGGAGCGCGCAATGGCCGCCAGGCGAGCCTGCTGCTGCTGCTTGTCCAGCTGGCCCTTCATCCAGTTGGCCAAGTGCAGGGCGCTCGACTTCGGCGTGCCCGTCTTGTTGAGTATGCGGCACTTCTCGTCGATCAGCAGCTCGATCTGCTCCACGGCATGGCCATGGCTCGTGCCGCGCTGCTGCAAGGCATCGTTAGAATGTTTTTGTTTTGTGTGTGTGTGTGTGTGTGTGTGTGGCCCTGCCCCAATCCCATGCAATCCGAGCACGTGTCTGCTCCCAAACCAAACCACAACCACAACCTGACGCACACATCCACACGGAGCTGCAGCTGCCCGACGTTGCAATGTTGCATGCAAATTAAAAACTTGTGATGGGCTCAAATTAATTCGTTATTAGTTAATTGTCTTCCTTTCTTTTAGGTTAGGGGTATTCCACTACATAACTTGTGCTTGTCTTTGGCTTTTGGTTTCGTTTTTTCTTTTTTTGGCATTTGATATTTATTTGATTTTTTTTTCATATTTATTTGGCTTTCGCTTGCGAGAAACAGAAACAATAAAAACGCGCGTTCTTTTCCTTTTTTCTAGGCCATCTTTGATTAAAAACGCTTGCACTTGAAGAGGTTCACACTACGATAACGATAACAAATGGAAGTTTGGCAAATGATAACATTGAAAGAAGCGAGAGAAGTTTTTGCAATCGAACTTAAACTAAACTAAAATTGAGTCCATCACAATTTTTAATTTATCAATTTCTTTTCTTTTCTTTTTTTTTTTTTTTTGGTTTTGGTTTTTGCTGTTCAATCAATTTCGAACGCAGGATGAACCGGGACCAGGAGAGAGTCATAATTTTTTTTTTGGTTTCTTATGCGGAACAGTTGGAACATTTTGGGCAACGTACAGAGTGGAACATAGTGAGTGCTCGGTGGGTTTTTTTCTTTTTCTTTTTTAATATATTTGGTTGGAGAATTGGTTTTTTTTATTTAGTTTTTTCGGGGAATTGAAATAAAAAGAACATCACAAGCGTTTTTAGTCAAAGAATTATTTGGTTTTTATTATTCATCGTTTCTCAAACTCAAGTTTTCTGATTGCATCTCAGATCTCAAATATGTATATATATATATCTATGTCTTTCACTTTTCTGGCAACAAAATATATGTCAAAAAGAAAATAAAAAAGGTTTTCTAACATTTCCTAGACACATACACATATATGTGGAGCGTCAATTGGCTCTCCGCTTCTTCTTCTCCTTCTGCTTTATATTTGTATATGTTATATATATAAAGGTAAATCATGTATCTATATATATGCATATATACTATGTATTTGGTATATGCGTGGGATTACATAATATAGGTATTATAGCTTAATGCAGAGCGAAAATATATGTATATATATGTAAATAAACTACAGCTACGGCAAACACGAAATTTGCTTACTCGGGCGTCGCGTACACGTGCCGTATACTTAATAACTCGACTTCAACAATGGCCAACAATGGTGTGTGTGTGTGTGTGTGTGTGTGTGTGTGTGCTCAGATTATATCAACTCAGAGCACATATGCTGTTGAATGTTATGCACGTGTTTGTGTGTGTGTGTGTTCGGATTATATCAGATCAAAGTTGAGTAAAATGCAGTTAGAGCCGGGGCCGAGCACCAAATGAGGTCGCACAGTGGGGCAATCACTATAGAAACATAACTGCAGCTCAGTTCAAAAAATAAATTAATAGCTAGAATGCAGTTTTGCATGTGAAAACAAAGGTTGCGTGTGTGTCTTTACAGTACCTAAGTTTTCTTTCGTGAAACTATTTGTGAAAGGCGCGAAAAAGTATGCTATGAAAAAGTGAAAGTGCAAATGGAATTCAGAAACGTGCCAAAATAATAAATAATTAGCGGCAACTTTTAAGAAAATATTCACTTTTCATAGCTAATTATTAGAAGATTATTAAATTGAAATATGATTACAAGTTAAATGCCAAATATGCCCCAAAAAGTATGCTATATTTATTTTGTTTGTTTGGCGGAAACGGAAATGGAAACGGAAAACATGGCGCAGCGTATTCAATGGAATGTGGCAGCTACAAAGTGTTTGTTGGCATGCATAATGCAACTTTCTATAAAGAGCTTCATTTTTTATTGCCTGCCATTGTGTGTTGCGTGTCTCAGTGTGTGTGTGTGTGTGTGTGTGTGTTGTGAGCTTATTAAGTAACGACAGCCTTTAAAGGCAACAAAGTGCTGGTCATAACCATAAATAATTGACATCGATATCTTTGCAAGAAAAACGTAATTAGTATTATGTGTCAGCTAAAAGTTGTCCTAGCGAGAATATCTACATGTATACATACATATAAACATATATACGTATATATATATAGATAGATATTTATGTGAACTTTCTTTAAGTGTACGCCTTGACGCTGAGAATGAGCAAAGATTGTTGCGGATACAGTTAGTCATAATCATATACGTATACATTCATAGTCGAATATATATATACATATTTATACTAGCTGTATGCTAGGAAGTACTATGTACACAGGGGGGAAATGCCAATTCAAGTCAACAAGAGGCGGAGCAACAATTCGGTTGGCAGCTTTTCCTTTGTTTTTGTTTTCTTGTTGTATTTTGGCTAACAATTAACTTAAGTTTAAATCTAGGCAAACAATTATTACCAAAATGGTGCGTTCTAATCGAAGGGGACTAGACATTGGACATGATTTGGTAATATAACAACAACAACAATAATAACAAGAGTTTTCTTTTTGATTTTGCTTCTTTTTGGTTTTTTCTTGTTTGTTTTTTGTTTTAAGTTTTAAGTTTTGAATTTGGCGCTTTGCTACAAAATGGAAGCATTTTTAGGTTAGGTTTGTTTTTTGATTTGATTTTCTTCGTTTTGGAAAGGAAGTTGGCAAAAACATTTCAATCGAATGAACAAGACGATTTATACGAATGGGTAAGTATGTAAATACGACTATAAAACAAGGTGTGTGTGTGTCTGTGTGTGTGTGTGTGTGTGTCTGTGTGTCTATTTGTGTGTGTGTGTGTGTGTGTGTGTGTGTGTGTGTGTATGTCTGTGTGTATGTCTCTGTGTGTGTGAGTGTGTGTGTGTGTGTGCGTGTGTATGTATGTGTGTGTCTCTGTGTGTGTGTGTGTGTGTCTCTGTGTGTGCGTGTTTGTGTGTCTCTGTGTCTGTGTCTCTCTTTGTGTGTGTGTGTGTGTGTGTATGTCTGTGTGTCTGTGTCTGTGTGTATGTGTGTGGCTGTGTGTGTGTGTATGTATGTGTGTTTGGGCACAGCGCGATCTTTTCTGTACATATATGTACATGTGTACATGTGTATGTATGTATATATATATGTATACATATATATGTATCTATATGCATGTATGTATGTATATTTGACTATCTAGGGGGCATATTAACTACTCTAGTAAATACTAAACTAGTAATAACTAGTTAAGAATTGCTTTAGTCTAGAATTACACATACACATTAGCGTAAATATCATCATATCAATAACATGTTTTGCTTCTTCTTCTTCTTCCTCTTCTTCTTCTTATATGTATATATTTTCCTTTTAAATTTGATATTTACACTCATTTGGCTATGGACAATACGGATAGACGAATACAAGAACGAGTACAATATATAGAGATACGAGTATATACATATAAATATATATATAAATGGTATATATATATATATATATATATATTGATCGAAATCGTTATACAATAGGGGAATATGCGCTGCGCTGAATACACTCAAAGAAATACGCTGTAGCCTTGAGTGTACTCAAGCAGAGTCCATAAATACGAGAACTACCTACATAATATAT
Source organism: Drosophila kanekoi (assembly GCA_037075305.1). NCBI lineage: Eukaryota > Metazoa > Arthropoda > Insecta > Diptera > Drosophilidae > Drosophila > Drosophila kanekoi. The sequence goes on from JBAMCE010000451.1 coordinate 11,702,866, forward strand.
GTATATATATATATGTATAATTAACCTGTTAGCTGTGCATGTACAAAAAAGACAATTCACAATTATCAAAAACGAGAAAAAAAAACCAGCCTTGTACAATTTGATTATACAAGAGACTCGAATACCAATGCCAAGACAATTAATTGTTAACAATATCACGAATTTTCCGACAATTCGCATTGAGTTAGGCGCAACTCCTGTTTTCTTCTCAGTTCTCTAATTGCGTTAACTGTTCCAATGATAGCTAGAAATATCTTCCATAAGGCATTCATTCGATAGATCACACTCATTTGCTTAGGATCGATTGATGGAACGCATGTGAGATCCATGTGGAACATACATATGTGAAAGCAGTGTGGAATCTGCGTGGAATTCTAATGCCCAATTCACGTTGACAAGCGGAATCTAGGTGGAAGCTGTGTGCAGCCAAAGAGAGCGAAGGTGGGAGAGAGACAGCAAATGCTGATTAAATGGCCAGGCGGTAGCTACTCAAGAAAGAAAGAGTGAGGGCGAATGAGAGCGAGAGCGAGCGGGAGAGAGGCAAGAGAGGAGAGAGAGAGAAAGAGGCGGAAGCGCAGTTGCTTAAAGAGGTTAAGAGTTGGGTTAGATTGAATCAGTTGGGTGGTTGTCTAAGCTCATTTTTAGTCAAAGATTGTGCTAGTGTGTGTGTGTGTGTGGGCATGGCTCTGGCTCTGGCTGTGGCTGTGGCTGTGGCCTGGATCCGTAAGCGTTTCGGTTGACAGCCAAAAGTCAAATCACAGATCCAAAGAATCCGGCGGCGTCGGCCTGGTGGGCAGCATGCCAAATGGATCGTCGACCACAACGCTATCGTCGTCGCTGTCATCGTCTACGTCCGTTTGGCAGCCGCCGCCGCCGCCGCTGGAGCCAGCGCCCACGCCATCGCCCAGAAAGATGCACTCCTCCACATCCGTGTCATAGCACGGATCTAGATTCACCTCGTTCAGCTGCAGATCCAGCTCCAACAAATCCCAAGAGCCGCCGAACTCGGCCAGCGGCACGTTGACGGTCCGACCGACAGACGTTGCTGCCGTTCCCGTTGCCGTTGCCAATGTCGGCGGCACAAAGTCATTGGAGAAGGCATCCGAGTTGCAGGCCAGCGAGCTGGGCGATAGGTTCGGCGTGGGCGTTTCGGGTGTGGTCAGCGACACCTGCTGGGCCACAAGCACGGACTCATCTATAAAGGAGCGACCCACCGAGCTGAGACTAAACTCGAGCAGCTTCTTGGCATGCGTTACCGTTACGGAGGTCTTGGCCGTGGCCAATGCCGATGCAACCGGCTCGCTGCTCGCCTCCGGTATGGCCGTGAGGCATTTGCTGCTGGCGCTGGGCAGCGACTGCGCCGACGCTTGCGTCTGGGTGTGCGCGGTCAGGCTGGCGCTGCTGCTCAGGCAGGAGCTGTTGGTATTGTAGCGGCGCAGCGAGCTGTCGCCAGCAGCACCAACAGCTCCGCCCACGCCGTTCGGCACGGAGCCGCCACAGCTGGCGGCATGAGAGCGCACGCCCGGCTGGCGGGCGGGTGAGCTGGTGCGCGAGGGCAGCGAAGCCGAGCAGAGCTGCGCCGTCTGTGTGCTGGCCGTAATGCGGGCATGTACATGATTAGGGACAGAAACGGAGACCGAGACGGGGGCATGGCCTGGATGGGGCGTCGGCACCAAAGCACTGGCCAAACGCTGCAGATTCTCAAAGGAATCGCCGCTGTCCAAGCGCTTGCTGCGAAAGAGACGCACCTGCTGTTTCTGCTGCTTCAGATTGATGCTGTCCAGCGAGGGCAGCTTCATTGAGCCCATCGATGCGGAGGTCATCCCGATGTCACTCAGCGGCACCAGCGTGTTCAGCACATCCGGGGAGTCCAACGGACTGGACAGTGGCGTCGAGCCCAGGGCGGCGTTCACCAGAAAGCTGAAAGCAGAAAATGCAAGAAAAAGAAACAGGTTAAGCAGAGTCTGGATACGCTTGATTTGACAGCTTAAAACATAAGGTTTTATACTGAAGCCTAAAAGACCGAATGACCTAATATTACTATCTAAGGCTTGGTTCTTAAGGAACTCAATAGCATGGACTTGGTATTTTGGGAATTCGAATGGAATTCGATGGGAATCGATCAGGTTCTCAAAAAACTCAATAGTATGGATATAAACAGACCTTACGAAGTTCCATAAGTATACATCGGGTAGTTCATAAGGAACTTAAGAATATGGACTAAGCAGACTTAATAGAATTCATGAAGGATCCATCGGACCTCAAGAGTATGAACTTACATTTGTCGCTGCAATAGATTCTGCCATACGGCCTTCAGCTCCAGTGAGGGTGCGCGCAGGATGAGGCTCTTCCGCCTGGCGCCACGCTTGGGCGTGCGCGTCAGATCCGGTGCACAATAGCCGGTCGGACTTTCAGCCAGTCTTCCATTGGGATCCACGGTGAGGCGGAATTCAGTGGCTGTGGAAAATCAATAGCATTCAGAGATATGAAGTCAGCATATCATAATAATTCGTCTTAAGCTCACTTTTCTTGCGCATATTAAAACAGGAATCGACCACGTTGGCAATGGGTATCGGTTCCTCGGTGATGAAGAGCACGCGATCCCGACTGACCTTGGCAAACACAATGATGTCACTGAAGAGCAGCGTCCAGTAGGGTTTTATCGAGCGCCCCTCTACGCGGGACAGATCGCCACCGAATATCCACTGTCGGCCCTGGACGGCCAGCGTAAAGGGTTTGCACTTGGTGAACACCATACGTGACTCCAGATCCTGCAGCGTCAACAGTGGCCGACCCTCACCCAGGGGCTCCATCAGACCGCTGCTGACGGTTATTTCGCGATAGGCGGCCTGCAGCTCACCGATCACGGTGGTAAAGTTCTTGTGCTCCTCGGTATCGACGTGGCAATTGCTGGCGAGCAGTTGCATCAGCTTCAGGATCTCCCTAAAATGCTGCAGCGGCCTATGTATGAACATGGTCAGATCGGGACGCTTGCGGGGCACAGGTGGCTCGGTGATGAAAGCTATAAACTCGGAGCCCGTCTGTCGCGACTTGTTAACCAGGACGCAGTCGGCACGCTTGATGCCATTGCAGTACTTCTTGTAGGCGGCACAAATCGCCGTCGTCTTGGAGAGATAGACCCGCGAGGCAAAGTTCATGTGCGGCTCCTGCTCCTGCTCATTGCTGCACAGCTGCTCCAGTATATCCTCGGCAATGCGCAGCAGCTCGTCGATGTTCTGGAACAGCGTCCGATGATCGTTCGGCGATATTAGATCCTTGCGTTCCAGCAAAGGCTGCACAAAGCGCTGCACTCCGAAGTGAATGGCGGCCGTAAAATTCTGCTCCCGGCTGATGAGCTGCAGCAAGAAGCGTCGACGATTATCCGTTATGGGCACAATCGACTGTACCAGTTGGTGGGCAGAGGTAAATGATAGAGAACGGGATAGGTTTATGTTAGCCACTAAGGAATTCTCTCTCCACTTGAATGTCATTTGCATTGAGTTTCCAATAAACTTCGGAACTTTTTCGGAATTCCTGTTTGTCATTGTCTTCATTAAATGTGGTTACACACTCTGAAGGAGTCCTGTTACTTTCTCTGTTCTTAACTCTTCCGTCTGTCTATTTGACATCGGCTGATATATCGGAAGATATATTGTTGTTCGCCTCGGCAGAGGCGTGGGTGGGCGTGGCCCCATGTGATTCATCAGAAAATTTTGGTTAATCTAGCCCTATAGCTTTGGACCTGACCGGACGAACGGACGGACAATCAGTAAGACGGACATGTCACACAACCAATATACTCTGTTTTATCCCTTGAGCAATTAATAAACTTGATTGTTTTCATTAAGGACCTTTGGGATTTTCACTTTCACGCCCCGCTAGCCTCACATGTTGGTCCCATTCAAATTGGACGGAAGGCTGCCGCAGCAAATCGGTCTCATTTTGTCAATCATGCTGCGGCATACGTGATGGAGCGTATTGTCATCGTCTGTGAGTCATTTCCATAAAGGGCTATATAAGTTTCTCAGTATGCAATGCAAAAGCGAAGAAACCCAGTTAAACTGGGCCCATTATGAGAACGGAAACAACTTGTGGGAGTTCATTACGCCCTCGTCTCGTTGGGGGTTGGGCAAACTAAAACAAAAACGACGACTTCCCCTTCCGCGAAAGCCAAGCAATGAAAAGGAAAAGCAAGAAGGAAATAAAACTAAGGTAAGAGCCACATAAAATCGAAAAAAGAAAATTTTATTGTCAAGCGATGGGCGTGGGTTGGGAGCGGGTTTACGTGGGTAAGAAAAAAATGAAAAAAAAAACATATATATGATGATATTTATAGAAATGGCAAAAACTTAAACGTTTAAACTTAACAATAATGCGCTAAAGATATGTACAAAAAGCAGAAAAAAAATGAAGGGTATTTCATAAACAATGACAAATTCAATAAGAGCCAACTAAAATTAGCCGATGGCCTTGGCGGGTGCTTGGGTGCTTGGGTGGACTTAAACAATGACGCCCTTGCCTACCTCCTTGCTGAACGTAACCTGGGGCAGATGCAGCCGCCGCTTGGCCGCCTCAATGGAGGAGGTGGTGCCGGAGCAGGCGGTGGCCGGTCGCGACATCGTATTGCTCAATAGCTGGGGACGCACACTGGCCGTGCGCTGGACCACTGTGCTGGTGGCTAGCTGCTCCTCGCTGGGCGCCAGCGAGGCCAGGCCATAATGCTGCCGCTGCTGGGGCTGCGGCTGGGCCAGGGCCAGGGCCTGGGGCTGAGCTGCAGTCGAGTTGGGCTGATGATTGTGGCTGGCGCTGACTGTGACCGCAGTGCTGATGGTGTTAGCGGCATTGTTGGCCATGTTGGCGCCCGCGCCTGACCTTCTGAATATCTCCAACGTCAAGGACGAGCCCTGCGATCGTATCAAATTCAGAACATCAGCCTCGGGCATCGTGACCACATTGTGCTTATCCACAAAGATGACATAGTCGCCCGGCAATATGCCGCAACGATCCGCTGACAGTCCGCCCTCCACTTTCTCCACACGCGGCGGATGTGTCCACACAATAGAGAAGCCAAAGCCACGCTCCTCCGTGCGCGTTAGTCGCTTGGTCATCGTGAACGGCGTCCGTCCCGATGGCTGCCGGCTGCCGGGCAGCGTTGAGCAGCGACGCGTCGCGCTGCCAGCACCTCCGCTGCCGCCGCCGCTGCCACCATTCAAATGGTTCGCATTGCTGGCATTCGCATTGGCATTGGACGCACTGGCTCCGGCAGCGGTGCCGCCAGTGTTGTTGCCCGCTGCGGTTGTGCTGTTCGCATTGCCATCGGCGGGCGGATCTAGTTCCAGAAAGCGCAAGAAAAGATTCTCATCGGCATCGCGCTGATGCAGCGCCTTCTTGCTGAGCACCATCGGCTGCTGCGACTGCGACTGCAGCAGCTGTGCCTCATCCCGGCTGCCATTGCCCAGCGGACCGCCGGCGGCTGCCATGCTGTCAATGCTGGTACCGATGCCGATGCCGATGACATCATCGCTGAGCAGCGCGTTTGTCGCGGCGGCATTCGGTTTCAGTGGTGCCGCCATCGTTGACATCTTGGGTATAACGGCCACTGCTTCGGATCTGGCTGCCACTCCTGCTGGCTCCCCCTTGGGCCTCTCGTTGGGCGCCTGCTTCGACTCCTCCTGCGGACGGCTGACGGTGCTTGTGGGCGTTACGTGGACTGTGGCGTGCGGCTTGCTGCGGCAGCTATGAAGGCATCCCTGCGCGTGCAGCCTGTAGGATCCCGTTGCACTCTGGTTCTGGCTCTGCTGCACTAAGGCGCTCAATGGAAACGTGAGGCAACCCAGGAACTCGCTGCGTCTGTGGAAATTGCAAGCGGTAAATAAAATTACTTGAGCGCAAAGTCCAATTGGACGGAGAAGAAAATCATCAGCTTAAATCGAATTCCCGGTTAGCAAAAAAAAAAAAAGAAGAAAATAAAATAAGAAATGCTTGCAGCTTAAACAGGAATTGCATCGCATGCCTTGAGACCTGACGATTTCATTGCAAATTCTTTGGTTTCCTTGACTTTTGCCGATAAACTGCGTAGGAATTCCTCGATTTATTTCGGCTTCAGCGTTTAGTTCGCTTGAACAGATGGTGTAATTGGTTTATTAGCTTACAACTAATTCTCAGAATTGCATTACACCAATAATCTAGCTGACCTTTGAGTATGACGCAGCGGAAACTGTTGTGTAACAGGATTCTTATGTGGACTAGAGGACCAACCCAACAGAAACACGGTCGATTAATTGAATAGATAGCCACACTTGGCCCATAAACCGATGAGCTGGTGGCTCATGCCTTCGTGCTATTATATGAGCCAATGGGTTGGTAAATTGCACAGAAGATCTGGCGGATAGCGGCCACATTGTTGCCCGGCATTTATGCCGAACGGATGTCGACCTTTGAAAGGAAGTTTCGAATTTGTTCTCGCTAGCAGCTAGCAGTGGCTAGTTTTATGGCGGGGCTAGCCACAGAAAACTGGCTAATAAATAATTCCACACTGAGGACCTCATGCATTTGGTCAAGGGCATTCGATTGAGTGCAGGGTGCTCCGAAAAATATCCGTGCTCACGATTCGACTCGGGGCGAATGACGTCCGATAAGATCTTATTTTCTCTCCTTTTTTTTGGTAGCCTTGCGTCACGTTGCATTCTGTTTACAACTGGATTGGCTCCACAATACATGACCACCCTCTCGACTCTCCCACGCCCTGCTTTTAACACCTACGCCCCTCTACAGCTCCCCTCCAGCCCTGCGGCCCGTGACATAAATCAATTAGCGTCGTCTAAGCTGTCTTTGCTTGGCATTCCCATAGATCCAATAGCTGGCCCGGAAATACGCTTTGAACCTCGAGCTAGTTGGTTATTTTTCTAGCCACCGCTCGGCGCCCGGCCTGGCCTGGCTAGGAAGTTTTGCCCGCGCGTATTTGGGTCAGTTTTATTGATTTTCATTTGCTGCAGCAGCGCCAAAAGTTTTGCGATTGCAATCGCAACTGTCTGTCAGACAGTTTCGAAGTGGCGCTACAAGGGGCGTCGCGCGGGCGGGGGGAGTGGAGCGGTGCGACAAGCACTTGAAGGCACAGTAGTTGTTTCTTTTTTGGGGGGGAGGGCAATGCACACCCGCGCCGGGCCAGGCTTGGATTTGAGAAAATTGGGGCCAGTGCATTAAAAATGTAGCAGGCTGCGTAGCGTCGGTGCGACAGAAACTGTTGCCACCTGCCGCAAAAGCCGTGCGGCGAGGCATCAACCCTTGCCACAGGCTCATAAAAGGGCCAATGAATTATTTAGCGAACTGTCGTTCGGCAAATTTGCTTAAAATGCTTAACGAGGCATTTGCAAATAGAAAACAACAACAACAACAACAACAACAAGAGCGGAATGTTATCATTATGCATGCATAACAAATGTCAGGTGTGCGTGTGCAGGTGTGTTGTGTCCCAGGTGTGCATTTAGCGAGCTTTAGACATGCCTGAATTAGCCGAGAATTTGATTGCCTCTGACCTGTGGCCATTGCATAATGTAGCGAGCGCGGCTATCGATTTGACATAAGCGCTAGCCGAATGAATGACTAAATGTCTGAATTTTTGAATGACGAAATAAATGGGTATGTGTGTGCGTGTATGTGTGTATGTGAGTGTGTGTGTGTGTGTAGGCGCGCAGTGAAGAGGACAGGCCAGCTGCCATGTCCTTGAATTTCAATTAACTTGGCCACTGTGCGCGTTAAAAACTACACTCACACGCAAGCAAGCACACACGCACACACACATACACACACACTCATATACAAAGGGACGCGCACGCTAACGCAGCGCAGCCTTTGGTCACAATTATTTAGCAGCATGCCTAAAGTTATGCTACACAAAATATAACGAACGCACATACTGGCACGCACACACAGTTATATAATTTGGTGCTGCATACTTTTGAGCTGGCAGCGCAAAAGGCAATTACAGCACTGCCAACATAACAAATAGCATTTGCATTTAAATAAAAACACACACAACATGTGACACCAAAAATAAATAAAATAAATACATATATATGCATACAAATTGAAGTATGTATATGCAAGCACATTAATATTATTATTATTGTTTGCTTTTGAAGCACACAACACACACACACACACAGGCACACACACTTTTTAGCATTTGTTGTTGGGCACAGTTAAAACACGCCGTCGTTGCGTTTGGCTGCGTGCTTGCCGCAGCAGTGTTGCCAGCTTGTGCCGTTTTTGCGTCTGCGTCGCGCGAGCTTAACACTCGAACTGAGCGTAACGTGCACAGCGCAACGAACCAAACTAAAATCACACGAAGAAAAAGATATACATACATATACATATGTATGTATATACATATATATAGACAGAGAAGAAGAAGCAAAAGAGAAACAAGAGCAACGTCAAAACTGGAGCCCAGGCAAAGTTTACAGTTAGCTGGAATGCGGCCAGAGCTCTCACAGCGCTTGCGCTGGATGTGCCTCTGCGTATGTGTGTGCCTGTGTGTGTGTGTTTGTTGCTTGCTGGAAGGCGCTCCAGAGCCAGCACCCCGCCTTGCTGCGCCCCATCACCCTGAGGGTGCTGCGTTTGTTTATGTGCAGGAAATGCACAATGGCAAAGTGTGCTACAGGAAAACGTTACAATTAGGCTGAGACACCCCGCCTCGCCTTGCTACCCGGCCCACTTTGCCTAGCCATTTGCCTGGCAGCCTCCGTCTTGGCGGCATAACACCCACCCCTCCTCCCTCCCCCTCCTTCTAGCATTGTCCTGTCAATTGGGGGTGAATGACACGCACTTTTGCTGCCAGACAGCTTTCGATACGATACTTGCTTACTTAACGGCTGCTATTGACCTTACTCGTACTCACTTTAGATGACGATCCCGATGCCACACGGCCAGCTGCAGTTGCAGCTGCGTCGACGCCGTCGTCGACGTCGACGTCGACATTGTCGCCTGCAGCATTGCATCCTGAACATGGTAGCTAAAGCGCTCATCAAAGTACGGACGACTCGAGTGCCGATGGACGGCCGTGCGCTGGAAGCGACTCGAGCCGCTGCTGCTGTTGCTGCTGCTGCTGTTGGTGGCATTGCCGGATGCCAGCGACACCTTAACGTACGCATTGATGCTGCCTGTGCCGTGCAAGCGCTGCAGATCGCGGCATCGTATAACTGTAATGAAATTAAAGATTTAAAACGATTTGCCATTTATATTAGCCAGCTACATCCAATAAAATTTTCCCACTCCTCATTCCAGTCATATTCTAGCTACCCTCTACACAATCTCTCAGTTTTCCGCAAGGTCTGGGCACATTTCAAAATTCATAAGCTGTATAAGCTCTATAATGTTTAATCGGATGAGCATAAGCGTGACAAAAGCGCGTTTCCCTACTTGGTATTTGGTTGTAAAGTGTTTCATTCCATTGTTCCAATGACCAAACTTCCTACCCAAAACGCTCATTGCACAAGCTTGACAAAAGTGTATACTAGATATGTCCGGAGATGGTTTCATGCCATCGTTCCTTTTACTGGGAACTAGCTCTTTGACTGTTCCAATTCATTGCTTCTCTGTAAACACATGAAATCTAACCAGAATGCGACCCATTTACTTTCACTCTACGTATCTTAGTGGATAAAGCTGTGGACTTTCGGGGGAGACTCTGGAACTCACCATGTACATTTAATTGTTGTTGTTGGGCATCGTAGGCGATGCTCAGGTCGATGCTGCCTCGTGGATGAAACTCGGCACTGCTCGTGCTGGAGGTGGTGGTGGTGGAGGCTGAGGCGGAGGTGGAGGAGGAGGAGGCCATGGAAATGCGCTTGGCGTAGTGGTCATCGTCCTCCAGATCGCTGGACGTGGAGCTCGAGGAGAAGCTCAGGCAACGCTTGCTGCTAGGTATATGCTCAAGGCTGGGCGGCTTGCTCAGCGCCAGCTTCTGCCCAAGCACATGTCGCTGGCCCTCAGCGCGTCCATCGTTCTGCTTGGAGCTTGTGCTGGTCGCATTGGACGCGACTGCGGCTCTGTGTTGATTCTTGCGCCGCACCACGCGCTGCCGCTTGAGGTGGGTGGGAGTGCGCACCTCCATCTCATGGACGCTGCTCTCGCTCCACTCGCCGTCGCCCAGCGGCAGATCGGGCGCAGCTTCCGCTGGTGCCGCCGTCGTCTGATGCTTGCAGCGCACCTCCTTGCGCGCCGACTCGATGATGGCGTCCAGCATGCGGTCCAACGTGGTGTCGCCCATGCGCGATGATGACAATTGTGAATCCTCCAGACCGCCAGCGCCTGCTCCGCCGCCGCCGCCCGTTGCCGCAGCAGCACCCAGACGCGGCAGGCAGCGCAGCGCAGCCAGCTGCGGCGTCGCCTGACGCGGGCCGCTGCCCTCGCTGAAGCTGCGCCGCTGCGGACTCTTGCCATGCACATTGCTCAGGTCCTGGAGGGCAATGAGGCTGCTGTTGCCAAAGGGGCTGTTCATGAAGTGGACGCCAAAGTTCTCCTTGTTCGCATCGCCGCTGGCATTGCGCCGCCTGCCGCGCGTCTCCTCGACGCCGCTGGAGCTGGAGTGCCGATGCATCCGTGTCATGGTGGGCATGTCCTAGCCAAGCTGCGCAAAAAGAAATCAGTTGGAGAGGATTAGAGACCGCTACACTGGATAACAAGACAGAGCGAAACAGGGTCAGGCGAAAAAGGTAGCAGGAGGAGGTTTAAATAAAGGCTGCAGGACTGAAGGCGAGTCGGATTCAGCTCGAAATTCCAATCCGAAACTTAAACCGGATTGCATTAGGAATAGTCGAAACGCAACCTGAACCGAAACTAAATTCTCGTGAAAGCTTAAAACGCACCAAGGTTCAAACCCTCTAAAAAGGGTTTACAGATGTTAAGAACATGATTCACGAACCGAACCTTGAGGCGATTTATTGGTTTTAAACCTTAATAGGAAGAAGGAAAATGATAACAGGAGAGCGTTTGATCAAGGCTCCAAGCCGGATTTGAGTCCGGAATACTGCGCTGGCAAAAATGTATATTGCATTCTTCTTTGAGAGAGGGTTACAAACGGAACCTTAAGACGGGGTATTGGAAGCAAGAAAAGGAGAACTATATTTGAGCTAAGTTCTCCCTTCCCCATCTATCGTATTGCATTTAGTTTCGCCCACTTCAGGTTCGATCATCTCTGTTAAGACCCTTCCAGGAGATAATTAAGTTTTTCAGAAAAAAACCATTCTGATGCGAAACTTATTTGGATTTCGGAAGAAACAATCAATCTCTAGATAGGTTTGCTTAAAGCTAAGAAACGAGTAGGACTCAGTCGGTTGATATAATATTCTTCTGCAATATTCTAGACTATTTTTTCCCCTGGTGTTCCCTCCTATCATTCTATGAAATCCCTAGACTTCCCATTCTTCACCACTTTATACCTCAACACGATCATCTTTGATCCTGAGAATTGCCAGCTTTTGGCTGCAAATTGAGCTTTTATGGCTCTAGGCTAAATTGAATCCTTGGGCTATCAAAAGCTGAGCCTCTGTTTTATAAAAAGCGGTTCAGCATAAACGTATACCCTAGCTGGGCTGGGTATCTGGGCCAAGACAGGCAGCTGGCCGCAGGCGAGCGGGTTTTTTTTCTTCATACAAACTGGCTGACAATTTGATGCGAATGTGCACAAAAAAAATAAAAAAAACTAGATATGTGAGTATATTATATATAGATATGTCGAATATGCATACAGATCTGTGTGTGTGTGTGTGTGTGTGTGCCCAAGACAATGGGCAGAAAGCAAGAAATTTTTGCAAATTGTTTTGCGGCAAACGAGTTTTTCACGTACTCGTCGCAGCCTTTTAGTCCTTAGTCCTTGCTGCAGCCAGGCTGCAGTTGGCTGTGCGCGCAATTTCAGGTTTTTAGCCTTGCGAAATTCAAATTAAACTTATGCTAATTTTCGGCAAAGATTCCACAGAGTTTCTTCTCTTATGCCGCAGCCGCAAACCATAAAATTGAGCGAGTCCTTGCCCAAGGGGATCCGCGCGCGCGTGTTTGCGTGTGTGTGTGTGTGTGTGTGTGTGTGTGTGTGTGAAACAATTACGCCCCAGCATAATAATGCCATTTTTGCAAACAGCCCAGACCAAGAGCAGGCAAGGAGCGCAAGGATCAGGCGGCAGCATGCTCTTCTTCTTATTCAGCTAGGCACACACACACACATAGACACATGCAGGCAGCGACTGACACACGCACAAGCGTTAAAGAAAATAGGGTATTCATGTAATCCATAAACGTCACCCCGATGAAAATTGAAAATTGCGAAATGCAGCGAGGCGAGGCGCGGCGAGGTGAGGCGAGGCGAGCAAAAAGAAAATTGTTGTTTTTTCCTTTTACTTAAAGAACTCTACGAACTGCGTTCGGCGAAGGGAAAACCCCGCTCGCTGCCTGCCTGCCTGCCTCCCTCCCTCCCGCCTGACTTGTGCCCCGAGGCGGATTAGCAGCTCACGGGGTGGACGAAAAGAAATGTAAAAAAAAAAAACAGCAACAAATTAAATGTATTAGAGCAGCGCACCACCCCTTTCCCCTTCTTCTTCTTGTTTTTTTTTCTCCTTCTACTCTATTTGTGGGTCGCTCCGTGATCTATGTGACTGCGGCTCTAGGGGTTAGGTCTTAGGGTTTACTTTTTTTTCGCTTTCCTTATTCTTACGTTTTTTCCTTTCTTGGCTAAATTAAAATTAGAGCTAGAGCAAAAGACAAATAGGCAACGGCACATGGGTGCGAGCGCAATTACACAGATACACGTGTGTGCGAGTGAGTGTGCCTGTGTATGTGTGTGCGTGTGTGTATTGCCAGGTGTGTTCAAGAAAGTAACTGAGTCTGGAGCGACAGCCCAGAAAGAGGCTATCGATTACCCACTACAAACTAATAGAACACGATACGATCTGATAATACGAACCGAAACATGTCGATAAGATCTAAGAACGGCGTGGACTTACCTGATAACTGTCGCTGCTTGTCTCTCTCTCTGTAGAGGTGTGTATGGGTGTCAGAGATGCGACTATGTCGCCTGCGTATATTCCTGGATTCCGCAAGCGATCACTTTGAGGATCCAAAACTTTGACACTTTTCACTTGTGCACCGTAAAAAAAAAAAAAGAAGTTCGCAAGATCCAAGAATGATCTAGAGCTGAGCTGGGCTGTAGGGCTCGTCTTCTGGTTTATACTTTGTTTTTTTTTTTGATTATTTTGTATGAGGTGCCGCGCGTGTACGTTTGCAGCGCACGAGGCCTTAAACGGAAATGACGAGCGGCCGAGGTGTTCGGATCGTTTATGGGTTCGTTTCGGCAACGATTTTGCGGACGAGCAACCACCGCGCAAGGGCCAGAAAGAAAAGAGAAGAGAGTAAGAGACTCTCTCGCTCTCTCTCCCCTTCCCTCTCTCTATCTCTCTCTCTCTGTCTCCCTCTCTTTTGTTGTCTGGGATTCTGGGAGGAGGCTCTGAAAAGATAGCCGTAAGCGTGCACAAAGGCAAAAACGAGATCACTTTGTCAATGTCCTTGGACTTATGAGAAATTGCAAGCGCAAGTATTGATTGGATCATTTATGCGACTCGCTATGCCAGGATACATTTCTTTTCATTTAAACTTGTCTGTTGCCTAGCAATAATAATAATAGTTTTAAACATACTTATCATCTCATATTTATAGAGCTCTATTATGCTGTGCTGGGATAGTTCTTAAAGTCACCGCACTTAGCGCTGTTCTTTAAAACCTTAAAGCTTACTTAAAGCTCTTGAAAGCTCTTGCTATATTTGCACTATTACCGCATGAGCAGAACTTGACACGTTTAGATAATCATCTTCGTTATTATCTGACGGAACAGTTCTTCGCTGAGTTTAAGATCGCAAATTCGTTTGCTTTAAATTTCATTAAGAGCTTAAAGCTAACTTAAAGCTCTTACTATATTTTGCAGTGTTTCCACATGCGCAGACCTTAAGACAAGTCTTTGAGAATATGCTTGCATAATAATCTAATATTAATAGATCTCCATAATGCTCTGGTTGGACAGTTATTCGCAGAGCTTAAGAAAGCAAGCTCGTTTGCTTTAAATTTCTTTGAAATCTCAAAGCTTACTTAAAGCGATTAAAAGCTTTTTCCATACAGTGCAGTGTATCCATATGCGGGTATCCTAAGACGAAGTCTTGTTTTCTTTTCACACCTTTTAGGATATGTTCTGCTCAATCGGATGCCAGATGAGATCTCTTGTTTGTTGTTTATATTCAATGTTATTCATTTTATCATTCATTAAAGTTCATTTGTCTAAGTTCCTTCTAGACTAAATTCAATTGCAGAAGAGCCCGAAACGAAATTCCTTTGTAAATAATTCTAGCAAGTCCTGGGCACAAACAGCTTTTAGAAAAGTATCCTCCTATACTTAGTTATATATATCGTTGAGCCCAGCCCATTTATTTTTATCATTTAAAAGAGTTGTTTGTAGTAAGCCCCAATCCAGTTCCTTCCTCTTTTATCCTGCGCTCAACAGTTGCTTTGACCGTGTACAGATTTAGCCGAGTTGCCGCTACCCACCGCCAGGGGCGCTCGCAGCTTAAGAGCAGCGCAAAATGTTCTGGCAATCGCACGGGCTCGCTCTTTGCAGCTCTTCGCTCTCCGAATGGATGCGGCGGCTTACCTGCCGTGTCCTGGTGTGCCGTGTCCTTTGTGCCGGCCAGCTTTGCCGGCAGACAAAGCAGCGTCCACAGCTGCCGCACAGTAAAAATGACACAAAAAAAATGGGAAAATGAAAAAGAAAGGTAAGAAAAACCCACACGGCGACGTCGCAAGGTGTCTTAGCCCAGATTTGTCTCGTGTGTTGTTATTTTCTTTTTACTGGAACAGCAGCAGGAGCAGGAGCAGAAGCAGGACCAGGGGCAGGAACTACAATAACGGTAGCCTAATGTCTCTGTCCAGCGCTGATCTACAGCTCAGCCGAGCGACATGGACGGACGGACATTGGTCATTACTTTCACTTTGATTTTGATTTTGTGCTCTCGGTCGGTCGGTCGCTCCTTGTGTGCCCCTTGTCCACTGGCAATCGGCAATTTACGAGTCGGCGAAGCTTCAGTAAATATTTGTCCAGATGCTGCCTCTGCTCCTGCTGCTGCCTCTGCTCCTGCTGCTGGTTGTGTCCTTGTCCTCGTGCTCGTGCTCTTCTTCCGTCTCGTGCCTTTCAATTAGCAGCCGTTCTTTCTTGGCCACGGCCCAATTGTTGGCCCAAATTTATGCGCGTTCTTTATGTGACGGCTCGCAGTTCATTTTCAGATTTTACGAGCACTCGGACAACTTTCGTATGACTTTTGAATGGACCAATGCCATTGGCTTGTGGGCCCGCGGGGGTGGCTGCCGCTTCCCGGAAGGCTCTTTCAATGTCCTTAATGGCTGCACCATCCAAGACGCACGGCACTTCACTCGAGTGGAACAGCTGCCCTGCCCTGCACTTAAACTAGGTGTTTTGTCTCTCAACTGCTCCTTCCGCGAATCAATTGAGCTTCAGCATTTGGTCTAGGCTAGGCTAATTAAGCCTTACAAAGCCAAAGCAAAGCAAACCAAAGATTATACATTTTGGCAAAAAAAGCCAGCATCAGGCCATAAATAACTTGGACTACATCCATTGCAAATAGTTCTCATAAATGTTGCAACTAAGGCATTCTAAGGGTTAACTGCCAGAGTATGCATTCTAAGGGTTAAGGATCAGAGTATGCATTCTAAGGCTTAAGGACCAGAAGACGAACCTCAGTGTGAGGAACTGGTCTACAAGAATATCAAATCTTCCTTGACCTTCATCGATAACTTTTGCCTATGCTCATCGATTGGCAATTAGTTAGTCAATTTAGTTTGAGTCTTAATACGCATTTTGAAATTTAAACCAACCATCTATCTATCTATCTATCTGTCTATCTGTCTGTCTGTCTATCTGTCTGTCTGTCTGTCTGTCTATCATTAATAATTGCGCTTTTGATAGCTGTAATCGATACGATTTTCATAATCGCTTTCGATTTGAATTTCAATCGGTGATTCGTGTTGCTATTTTGTTTGCCTCTCATATTATTTTTGTATTTTGCGCTTCATTAAAATGAAAATTAGCCAAATCAAGGAGTGAGGATGAGCTCTGGACGTGAAGGGTTATATCGACTATCTGATTGCCCGCGGGGTTGCTTGCTTCGCCTGGGCTAACGTGTGCGGGCCAATTTGTTGTTGTCGTTGTTGTTGTTGTTGCGGGGCATATTGCAAATTTTATCTAAATCGTTTATAAATTCAATTTCCCAGCATAAATAAAAGGGCTGCGGGGTGCGGTGTGTGGGGTGAGGGGTGAGGCGATTTTGGCAAACTAATTGCAAATGCATTTGACACTCGGCCGAGAAAATCGGATCACAGATGTGACAACCCCTTGACATATTTGTGGTGTGCCTGCGTGTGTGTGTGTGGATGGGTGTTAGATTTGCCTAATGGGCAGCAAAAAGGTAATATCGAGAAAATTAGCATCAACTTGATTTTTGCTTGTAAGCGTTAAACAATGTGAGACTTTTGCTGGATTTGCATTTTCGAAAAAAAACACAAATTAAAAATGCAAATCCCAAAAATAGAAAGAAAGATGTGATTTATACGTAGAGCGGGATAGCAATAGGCAGGCTGGAGCAGGACGCAGGATCGGCGAGCTGAGAAGTTTCGGCTGCGTCTTGCCCCGAGCGGCGGGGCAACATGAGGCGCATTGATAGATGCCTTTTGATTGACAGCTTGACAAGGAGACACAAAACGCGCGCCTGAAGTCCGAAAAATGGGATCGACAGCTTGTACGATCCGAGCAACAGACCGACCGATCGGCCATGCCAACCGATTTTTGTCAAAGAGCGCAACGTCACCGAGCGCCGAAAAGTCTTTGTTTTGATATTCACTTGGAAATTGAAAATGCATGAGGAAAACCGAGAATGAAAATGAAAATAAGTGCGAGCGTGCGAGTGTGCGAGCGTGCGAGTGAATGAATGAGAATGTGATCTGCTTTGGTCGTCGCGACAATTGTTGTCGATTTTTGCTTGAAATTTGATAAATGATCAAAAAATTGCAGCTTTGCCTTTGAGCTCAGCTCGCCCGACGCTTCATTCAGTTTTTTATGCACCCCCTAGGCCGAGATATGTTCGAAAAAAGGCTCGCACAATGCTTGTATGCCATCAGCCACTGACCTGACCTCACAGGAGCTGTTCCTGGCTTCGTCCTTGACATTGGAGTACCGTCGGGCGTACAAGTCGGGCAGAGCAGCAAACTTACTTAGCCCAGCCGAATACTTCAAATATTTTTATCTTTTAGCCAATAAAATAACCAATTATAATATCGCATTAATCGCCTCTTAGATTAAGTAGATGTATTTAAGAGTTCATCCTGGCTGACTCGGCCAAAGCTGGGCAATTTCTTGTATCTGTTATCTGTTATCTGATCTGATCTATATATCCTTATGATATGCATATTTTTATTGTGTCGCCCTCGCTCTGTGACTACGAGGGATGCGCTCTTTAGACTAAGACAATCTCTAATCAGAATATCTGTCAAAATAGCCAGCCCTGCTCGATGAGGTGTACCTTATGTATAAGATACATAAGTTTCATTTAGCATAAGATGGCATATTTCTTGGAGTGTCGAGCTCTACTTTATCCGATATCTTGTGTAACTACCTGAAGCAAGAGTTAAGGCATCGATTGATGCTGTAATTCTATTCTATTAACAATTTTGTAAAGATTTCGTTATTCTTGATCGGCATAAGCTTCAATAGCCGAGACGGCCAAGCTATGTTTGTCCGTCAATCCGACCCTCTGTCCGTCGATCTCCGAACCTATAAAAGCTAGAGCCTAGATCCTTTCAACCTTGAGCAAAAAACCAAAGAGCAAAGAGAGCTACAGCCAGGACATCTAACAGAATAGTATATTGTATACAGGGTATATCTCAGTCAAGCACTTACAACTTGAGATTAAGATTAAAAGAGCTACAGCAACGATATCCAACATGCAGCTTCAAGAGTAGTATATTGTATACAGGGTATCCCTTAGTCGAGCATTAACAACTTGATGCCTCTAACTTGTTGGTTCTAGAGTAACTGCCAGTCGAGGCACGCTCTGTTTGCGCTGTCCACAGGATCACGAGCCACTGCGCCCGACTGCGACCCCTTTCAGCAACTGCATCTCTCAGCTGCTCATTTGCGTTCGCTTCAAATCAAATTAGTGCAGTTTTTTTTCTTTCAGTTTCTTCTCTCAATTATTTATAAATATTTTAATGCATATATATATGTTATATATATATATATATATTTGGCTGTAGTCCATTGAGGGCTGCCCAGGTTCCAGTTTCCGGAGCGCTCTGCTAACAAATTTACCAACTTCTTAGCCGCCGCCGAATTTGCATTTCTCACAGCGCTCAGTGAGAGATAAAAAACCAAAAAAAAAAAAGGTTTCACCTTTTTCTTCTCCTGCAGTCAGCGTCTGGCGTGCAACTCCTCAGCGACTGCGACTGTTGTCGAGACACCCGAAAATACGTTTTTCATTAAAAAAAAAGACCCACCAAAAAACGCAAGAAAAAAGAAGTTTTCGACGTTGTCTGCATTGCAGTTCGGCTCGTTGCCTTTTTTTTTCTCCTCTCCGGAGATGATCCTCTGCGTTGCAACTGCGTTCCCGAGCGAACCCACAAAAATTTCTCAGACATTGCGGCGCCCTCAAGTAATTTGACGAAAAAAAAAAACAAAAAACTAAATAAATGCAGCGCACTCTCGAAAGAGACCACTAAAAAACTTGTTATGCAGCATGTCAAGTCGGCAAATGACATGTGATTTGATTTATGAGACCACGCAAGCTCCAAAAAAAATGAGATATATATATATATATATATAACCTCTAAGACCCAGACTTTTACTGCATAATTAGACTATAGCCATACATCTACTTACATTCATACATACATACAAACATACAGGCTTGCAAGTCGTACTTGAAATCATGAGAATCGCATAGTAAGGCGATATTTTAAATAAAATAGGTTGAATGAAAATTGCAGCTCAAGAGTGGGGGGCTACAGATAATAGATGTACACTTGGCTCTTGATTGGTAAAGAAGAACATAAAAAGCGAGTATTACCCGGCTTTGCCCAGCCAATAGAATTACCTTCAAAATATAAACATTATTAAAGCTCATGGGACAAAACTTAAACTGACAACAGTCAATCAAGACAGGACAAAGTATTTGATATATTCGTAGACATTCTCAGCTTAGGCTATTTAAATGTATTTGCCAATCACATAGGTAGAGTTGTATGAATGAGAAACTCTGGAATAGCATTATTTCCTCTCAATACCTGGGTCCATTCATAAAATCACTAACCATATCAAAATCATATTTTGGACAAAACGTTTTGGGCCGCATATTGCACGCTGTCTGGCCATTTGAAGCCAGAAGAAGAAGAGGCACAAATGTCCGAAAGTGTGAAAGAAATGCGCTGACCAGAATTTGAGAATTTCATGGCAAATTGCGAGCGTATCGATTGGACAGCAGCTGAGACGCAGCTGCCCAAAAGGATCACAGAGGACACACACATCGATTCAGCCCAGACGCCGAAGCTTTGACATGTTGAGCGATCGATTCAGATCAAGCAAAATCATCGTACGCAAATTCCCAAGAATTACTTGCCACAGAGGGGAACGCAAGATCCAGATTGCCTCCGAAAATGAAGCAATTTCATGTAAATTACGAGACAAGCGCCCTATTTACCCAAACTCTAAACGAGCCATAAAAAATCCACAAAAAACAAGGCAAGAGAAGAAAATGAGAGGAAAAAAAAAGAAAAATGAAAACATTAAAAAAACATCAGGCACGGTGAATTGCGGTAAAATCTCATTAATCTTTGAGGTAGATTGGAAAATGCGCCGCGCAAGAAGAAGAGCGCGAGCTATGCCAACGACAAGAGGGTCGATCGCAGGATCGTTCGATCTGGCGAATGGTCAATCGTTGAATTGGCCGATCTTTCGCACGATCCATGCATAAATTTCTCTACAATTTGCGGCTTGTTCGCCTTGTGGTTGTTGTTGTTGCTGTTGTTGTTGTGGTCAGTCGCAGACGGAAAATTCACGCACGGCTGCTTTTTGGGTGACAGTTTATGACGTCTCAAAAAGCCGAACTCCGGTGGACAGTTTATGATAAGTTCATTAAAAACGATTTGCCAGATCGCCGTGGGAATTCCGGCCCAGCCGGTCACAGCGACTAACGCCAAGGATAACGAGCGCCGAGCTCCGTACAGTTGCACAAGATTAATGATGCAGTTCGAGGCATTTCATCGAGCTGCGGCTGCTCTCTGGGCCAAAAGTGCCAAAAGGTGTTGCCGCAAGCTGCAGCAACAGTGCAAGAGTCGGCAGTACCCGACTAGTCAATACTCTCTAACTGGCTGCCATGACAAGCCTTCTAGCCTTACACTACACATTAATCGATAGCTTGCACCAGTTCCAAGCAATCGATCAGAATCGACATAGAAATCCTTTGGATTCGGCTGTGCTTTGCCTCTTCTTCTCTGTTGCCCGACAACAAGCAGGTATCGGCGCCTGAAGTCCGATCTGCGTATACTAAAAGGGAGGCTACGTAGCAGAAGGGTTTTCTATGCCTGATGGAAATGGGAATATCTATCTAAAATAAAGTAAAACACGAGTCGATTGATAGTCTGGGGAATATAGTCAATGGCTACAGGGTATCGAGAAATGAAATATAATAAAAATGCAGCAAGCTGTGCAGTGTGGCACGTTCAATTTACTAACAAACTTGTCACGCAATGCCACGGGCCACATCATTAATCACGATGATCAATCCGTCAAGCGGCGGCTGCACACAATTGTGTATAGATGTGTGTGCGTGGTGTGTGCGAGTGTGTGTGTGTGTGCGTGTGTGGGTAGCAGCGGGTTGTTGGTCAGCCACGAGCGGAGCTCCTGACATTGTAATTAGTGCACGTTGACAGGCCGAGCAGCAGAAGCTGCTGCACGCGCAGGATCAACAGCCAGGCACAGGACAACACTTCATTTGAATGATGGCTCGGCCAGTTGGGTTGAAGTTCAAGTGTGATTGGCAACGAAATATGCAGCCAGCTAATTACAGGAAATGCCTGAATGCGAGATATACGTAGGTGGTGGTGGCAAATCAAAATTGAAGATCATCAATCAAAAGATCAATCAGTATTTGCATAACACTTGTAACCAAAGCCACGAAGGGGACTCAGAAATCACTTCGGTTTACTTTGAAATAACAATATGTCCATGAATATGATGTTTTGGAGAGTGGGAGAGGGGGAGAGAGAGAGAGGGGAAGGGAGAGTTATAGAAAGTCAAAGAGAGTCTATAAACAACATATGATCCCATCTTAGATCGATATGAAATGGAAAACAACAAAGTTTGCTTATCTTCAACTTAAATACAAAGAATATATACAAACAAACGATTCTACCTATGGAGAATTCCACTTTGATAAGGTTTCACAGAGGAGCTAGAAGAAGGGTAAAGTTCAGTCCAATCCGGGGACAGAAAAACGGATTCAAGCACATTCTCAAGACAAAAGTTTTCCTAGAAAACGTGGCTAGATCGACTCGATTGCTTATCAAGAATCTATATACCCTATAAGGTCAAAAATGCCTTCTACTACGAATTACACACTTTGTCTCTGTATTCTTTTCAAAATGATTTCAATGTGGGTGAAAGGTGAAATGAAAGTGATCAGGCGATCGATCAGTATTTGCATAGCACACTTTGTGTACCCAACACACAAAGTGTGGCACACTCTTTGATGATTGATGATCGGTATTTAAGAGGGTAAAGTATAGATAAGTATCGATTGCCAAAATCAAAAGAGAAATGAATTTGTAGAGGACACTCTAATATTGTTATGATGTGGAGGAGACATCTCCGAACCCATAAAGTATATATATGCCAGATCGGCAACAACCGTCAGGTTGATAAAGCAATGTCCATCTGTCGAACCGTCCATCTGTCCGTCTTTATGTTCTATGCAACCTAGTCTCTCTCTTTCTCTTTCCAAAGCTATCCTCTTCAGACTTTCCATAGATGCGTCTTTCTGTTGCAGACAGCACATATGTCGGAAAAGGCTGGATCTGACTAGTATATCATATAGCTGTCAAAGCAACGATCGTAGGAAAGGTTCTTGCATGGAAAACTAATCAAAATATGTTGCTTTTGTATAACTCAAAGCTTATCAAGATCCCACTACTATATCATATCGCTCTATGGGAAAAATCGGGTTATAAATAAGTGTTTCTATGGGTACATATTATGTTGTCCAAGAAATTTTCATCCAACTCGCCATCGTCGAGCTTCATTATTCTCACATATTTTAATATTTCGATATTCCGAAGATATCCCTACTTTATAAATTATAATCATAAGCAGACTTGTAGCTCAACTCGATACGAATTCGCTGATGGGTGGTTCATAGCTTAGAATAAAACTTAAGCTTGAGCTGAAGAGCAAAAGGTTACACACGATCGCTTGATGTTTTACTCCCATCACCTATTCAGCAAAGATCAGGAAGATGTTAAGATCATTCTAATATGATCAGCGCTTCCATCAAGTCCACTTACAAGAGCTTGGACTTGACTCGGTGATCAGCCAAACAGATTACAAAATGATCTTTGGGGAGAGTTTGTTGCAGAGATCGCTAAACGATCTTTGGGCGAGAATTTGGCTGTTTGTTGGAATAGCAAAAAAGACAAGAATGCGGCATTGTTTGTGTTTAAAGTAGCTGAGATAAACAAACTTTGGTCACAAAGAATGGGAAACCCCGCTGATTAAAGCATGAGGATCGAATCGGAGCTCATACAAAGCCATTTATTAATAATTCTATGGATTTGCCTAAGCGACGACGACCCCTGTTGCATAACAGCCTCGACCCCCTGTCGTTGCGCTTGACCAAAAAAATAGGTTTGTTGGTTTTTTTTATGACCCCCAAATAGATATGTGTGCGTGTGTGTATTTGAGCTGAGTGTGCGGCACACTTTTTTACGACTTTTCCACATTTTTGTGGACATTTCGGCGCGGTCAGCCGCCGCTTGCA
This sequence comes from Drosophila kanekoi, assembly GCA_037075305.1. Taxonomy (NCBI): domain Eukaryota; kingdom Metazoa; phylum Arthropoda; class Insecta; order Diptera; family Drosophilidae; genus Drosophila; species Drosophila kanekoi. The sequence goes on from JBAMCE010000451.1 coordinate 11,725,995, forward strand.
TAATGACGAAGGCAAAACTGCCGCTTTATGAATTTGATTGGCATGGCAAGCGCATTGAAAAGAAATTAATGTGAAATTGAAAATAGGTAGAAATAGGTAAATCGTAAATGAAAATTGCAATGAGCTGACGACGCTGACGCTGACGATGATGAGAAATGTGAAATGAGAAATGAGGCGCAGCTCATAAACTAGCTGGCAAACATTGTTTTGATGACACTCAGGGGCAGCGGCCCGAGCCCGAGCCCGACACCGAGACAATGGGCCACCCCTGTATCTTTTTTGTTGCCTGCGAGATGATGCATATTTAAATTTTCGCAAGCCATGTCAGCTATGCCCGTCCCGAATCCCATGCCCAGGCCCGATTCGTTGCACTTAATTGGCCTGCCAGCGGAGAAAGCAGAAAGTACAAAATGTACAAAATTTATGCCTCATAAATGTCAATCCATTTCGATACCGATGCCAACAGAAAAGATACGAATAATAATACATATTAAACATAGTCTAACTGCAGGCTCTCATATCCAACGCGATCTCTATCTCAAGTGCCAGCCAGAAAGAGTTTCGCACTGCGTGAAACTGTCAATCGCCGAAGCGAGACATGATCTACATTGATTTGTCATACTGATCCACGAAGTTGATATCTGACTAAAATTATTTGAATGCCAGCACATGGACATGCCTGACATGGAAAGCCAAAGATAACTAATTAGGCTGGAAAACAACGTGACGTACACTTCGGCTAAGTCGTGGACTTGTGCAGCTTACAAGGAGCTTTTAGCAGCAGGAAGTAGATGACAAATTTACAAAAACTGTAAAAATTGTTTATTTGTTTAATGCTATTTTAATCAAAACCTCGCATTATAAACAAATTGCTATTTTTTCGGTTAAACGCTTAATATTTTCCTGCCTAAAGCGTATGTTAGTTTTACAAGGCACATTTACCATGAAGTTAGCAGTTTTGCAAGTCAAAATGTGCTCTATGCTTGTGCACAAACTATGAGTTGTAATACGTTTGTGTGCTTACTTTAAGGCAAGTTTTTCAGGAAATTCGAAAGACCAACAGTATTTACAGCCTGAACCCCATGAAAATGGGTAAAAGAGGAAATGTAGGTTTTGGGCAAATTTATGGAACAGGCAAAAGGACGCAACACCTAAAGTATATTTTGTATGTCAAAATCATTAAGCGAGTCGACCTGGACATATCCTTCTGCCTATCCGCTTCCTCGTTTGTATGAACGCCTCGATTACAGGACTTTTGTGAGGTAGCCAAACGAACGTAGAACCTTCAAGTCTGTTCGTCTAGGCCTGGATCTCAGAACCTATCAAAGCTAGAAATTTGAACGAAGGTCCTACAAGAGCCCGCGCAGCACGAGCTTGTTTCCGAGAACTTTCCGCTGTTTGTCAAATTTTATCAAATTCGGCTTTCTGAGCAAATCTCCTAGGTTTCAAGAGCTAATGTGACCAAATTCGGCATGAACCTTCTAGAACAGTATATACAGATCAACCTTTCATGCTTTTGACATTGTTAGAGAATCATGCGAAGAACCATAAACTTATGGCAATAGAAGGAAACTGCAGGAAAGTATATTAATAGATTGTAATATGCATTTTGTAGCTTTAACCATGTCATGTAAGGTTGTGTACTGCAGCTGAAGGCGTGTCAGTTGGTCGATCTTTATCTCAAGTGTTGGTTGAAGGTTTAGGGAAGGGTGCGTTGCACGGCCACGGGCCGCGATCGAGTGGGGGTCGGGGGCCATTTGACCGAGGCGCTGACAATTGACGATGTTTGAAATTTATGTGGCTGTAACTCAAGGCACAATTGAAGGTCTCTGCTGAAAACGAGCTGCAAACGGTGCAATATGCACTGGGCCATATGTTGCAGGCACTGCAAACTTGGTTCCGCTTCTTGAAGTTTTAATTTAATTTACATAAATTTCATTGCTGGCTGCTCAAGAAACGATAAAGGAAAAGTTGAGGCCGCGGCTCACACTTTTCACGGAATGCGCAATTGTCGCAATGGACACTGCAGCTCAACTGCTATGCTAATTACCACGGCTGGTAAGGCATATGCGGCCAGCGGCATGTGCCACATGGGCTGCTTGGGCTGTGCGCATGCGCAAAACGCCCGCGCCCTCAGCTCGGACCGTGGGCCCAATGCGAATGCAAATGAGGCTGAAGGGTGCGACAATAACTGTAATTAAAAGCGACCATTGTTGCGGTCAGTTGACCAGCATGCCACGCGCAATGTTGCACGTTCCACGTGCCACAGCAATGCCGCTGCAGGCGTTCATGCCCCCACACAAAAGATGAAAATTGTAGCACAGGCCAGCCAACGTTTTAGATTATTGCCGATAGAGACGGGCTCTAGCACAAGCGAAGCAATCAAAAAACATAGAAAATAATACGAGTACTGGGCAGAGCCCAATAGGCGTTGCCTGTCCACTCAATGCAATTAGCTGTGGGCTGATTGCTCGAAGCCCAGCAACAACAAAGGACTCGCGCGACAACAACAACAATCAGCTAAATGCAACAGCAGCTGCCTATCCAAAAAGATGATCTATGCGATCCACACAGAACTACACAGATCTATAGAGAACCTAACAGATATTAGGCATGTTTAAAGGCGGGTGCGTTTCTTATAAACAATTTATATCAATATCCCGAGCAATTAGTTTCCCATGCGTTTTATGGCCGTAATGAGCGCAATCTTACGCATTTAGATAATCATTTATATTATTATATTGTTTGTTATTATTCAACTTAAGGCCTTGTCGCTCTACCTGACATTCAAATTGGGTTCAACTCTTTCAAATAAATAATAATACTAATGCTAATGCTAATACTAATACGAATACGAATACGTATCATAATAACATAATAATAACAATACAACAACAATCAATGTCAACAGCCGAATTGATATATAACCATGTCCGTCCATTCATCCGTCCGTCCGTCTGTCCGTCCGTCCGTTCGTCCGCCTGTCCGTCCGTCTGTCCGTCCAGCCGTCCGTCCGTCTGTCCGTCCAGCCGTTCGTCCGCCTGTCCGTCCGTCTGTCCGTCCAGCCGTTCGTCCGCCTGTCCGTCCGTCTGTCCGTCCAGCCGTCCGTCCGTCTGTCCGTCCAGCCGTCCGTCCGTCTGTCCGTCCAGCCGTCCGTCCGTCTGTCCGTCCAGCCGTCTGTCCGTCCGTCTGTCCGTCCGTCCATCCATCCGTCCGTCCGTTCGTCCGCCTGGCCTGTCTGTTTCTGTATGAACTAGTCTTTCAGTTTTAAAGCTAACGTCTTGAAACTTTACATAGGCCCGTCCTCCTCTTGCAGGCTGTAGATTTTTTGGAATCGGCGGGATCGGATAACTATATCATATAGCTATTATGGAAGCGCTCGGTCGAAGAGTTTATCGTGATACTGAAACCTTTTTTATATCAACATGGCATTCGCCAAATTCGAAATTTTCGATATCATATAATCGAAAAACTATATCACACAACTCTAGAACAAGAATCGGTCGAAAAGTCATGGGAAACTCGAAGAAAGAGTTTTCTGTTCCACCAATCCTCCAACCTATCTGCACACAGGAGTTGACTTTAATGCAGAGGCTTTCCATATGATCGATTGCTATATGGCAGAAACACATACATATCTATGTCGATCGTATGTATGCCTTCATTAAATAGACTAGCTCGGCTCTGACTGAAGCTGCTGATCTATGACGGCGCGATGTCAAATTGAACGTGGACGATTCTCGGGCAAATCTTTGGGCACGACTTGGGCTTTGGGCCGCGATTCGAGACGCTTCATTTGGCAGCAAAGCCATTGTGGACTTTGAGAAACGACTGCAAACGCTTTGTTTGTCTTACAAAGAATGGGAAAAACAAACCCTCAAAATGGGAGACTACAATGAAGAATAAGTTTTATTTTTTGCAAGGGTTCGTTTCTGCTGCGGTTGGCAGACAACGAATTTCCCTTTTTTACAATTTTTACAATTTATTTTTGGCAACATTTTTTCGACACTTTTTTCCGCGTTTTGTTTGCACTCGCAAGAAAAATCGTTTTTGTTGCGCCTTTTGTGTGTGTGTGTTTTTCCTTTATTCACTGGTTTTTCATTTCTCTTCTTTTTTTTTTTTTGGTTTTTGTGCGGCTTTTCAACAGTTTTTTTCAGGGCGAATTTTCATTAGAGCCCATTAGCCGAGCGCCGTTTAATTTGTCATGGTGGCAAAATCAATCGCATCCTCTCGCTCTCGAGCTCATTAGCGGCGACCAGTTGACAGCTTGGCCAATCAACAATGAATGAATGAGCCACAAAAACAAAAAAAAACCCTTCACCAAAAATAAGTCGCGCCGCGGCTTGACATGTCCAGATCCTTTCCGATCCTTAACAGCAGCCACGCATCACGTGCAGGCAATTACAAAATTATGTAGAAAAAATCTCAAATAAAAACTAAATATATGTAACTGAAGCCGGCGGCAAAATGAAGTCGGAAGCATTGCAGAAGCAGTAGTTGTAGTTGTAGTCGGGTATGCACGACTGCGCAATGCCCGCTCAACGAACAAAAGCTGCTTAAAGTGGGCAGAGCGAGCTATTCAATCCATATTCATTCATGTATGTATGTATGTATGTATGTCATATGCCTATTGACAATCAAACATTGAGAGTTAAACTAACTTTTGGGCGGGATCTTAGCAGGAGCTGCTGGACTACAGACTACTCTTAGTCTCTATTGCGAATCGAGTGCACTCTGGCAGGAAAACTATGCAGGATATCGTTTTTGGGTCAATCTTCAGTGGAGATCTTCCATAATCTACCTGTACAACTTGTTGACTCTAGCTTTAAGACTGTGTAAGATATGTGGCCTATTTGCGTCACGCCCTGGACGCAGCTCGAAACTCCGAGCAGCTTATTTGATGCACTAATTAACGAATATCTAAGCCAAATTGTCGCATACGAACAGACGGACTTGGCACAGAAGCCAATATACCCGTTTTCGAGACTGTAAACGTGCATGAAACAACAAAATATGTTGAATGCAACGAGTTAAGTGCCGCGCGCCGCTTTTAATAGCGCATAAATTAACATAAACGACGGCGGGTTTCATTGTTTTGGCAATGACATTGCGCGAGTCGCATGTAAATACCGAGTGCTAAGTGCCGCCCAAGCCAATCCCATTTCAAAATCCCTGCCACGGGGTGGCAAGCTCTATGCCACTCTCTCTCTCTCTCTCTCTCTCTCTCTCTCTCTCTCTCTCTCTCTCTCTCTCTCTCTCCCTCTCTGGGCGCCCACTGCGGTTTTTGTTTGCCCATCAGATAGAAATCTGTATTCCATGCGCCGCGAGCGCTGTTTCAGCTTAGCGCCTAAAGACTGCTCAAACTTACCCCGTGCAGCCTGTGTCCTGTATCCTGTGCAGCGTACGGCATGCCCCTTGCCACACCAGACACAGGCATGGGCGCAGGCGCGTCCGGACTTTGCGCCCATCGAGTGGGCCGTACGTTGTTGCACAGTGGTAGAGCAGGCCAATTATTTCACTTTACAGTGGGATTTGGTGTTTCAATATTGTAAATTATACAATTAATACTGTCTATCGATAATATCAATCGATTCGACGATTACATATTTGAAGAAAAAACGCTTTTAAGAAATCCAAACAAGCATTTCTTGCTAGAGACCAACTTTTCATATTGTCTATACAAAGGGTTCAATCAATTGCTATCGGTTATATAACGATAACGATTAAGGGCCAGATGCATGTATTGGTAATAGCTGCGATATATTTCCCGATAACATAAATAACGGTGCTGACAATATGTGCTGCGATATATATTAATCGATAATGTAATCGGTTGTGCTACTAGTTTAGTTCGATAACATATCGATAAATCGATGTCAACAACTAACGCCCAACCGAGTCCTTTGAGCTGTGCGGCCCACTGTGCGTCGGCGCAACAGCAAAACGCTACAACGCGTTGGCTTCACTTCAATAGCCGATTAACGCCGCCGCCGTCGCCGCCGCCGAGTGCGTGGCGCAGGGGCGTTCCGTGCAACTGCTGCCACTCGGGCGCGGCTGCTCACTTAATACGCGGCGCAGCAAGTCAAGTGCGAATCATGTCAATCAGAGCGAGAGTCGCGCGACGCGTAGCCGTTAACAAAAAAATACCCCTAAGAAAAAGTGCTCGAGTTGGATGTGCACGACTAGGACGCACCCTGTTATATCTATCCAAATGCAAGTTTGGCATGAGAAGCAGGTATCCAAAAAGGGAAATATTCTCAATCTGTGTGCGTAGAGCAAGTAGCCAAAAACAAATAGTTCTTAGTTTCACTCCAAAACCCAAGTGTCAATATCGATATTTATCGATATTATATAAATGTAAGACCAAGATCTGGCTTACGAAAGAGTATATTTCTAATCTTTATGCTCATACAACTGAAAAGTCAGATAGTCAGTCGGACAGATGGGGTTCAAAGCTGCCTTCTTCTGCGTGTTACAATGATAACACCCTTTTTTTATCGACTTTCAATGGGTACAGGGTATGAAAAGCGCAGAGAAAGATTGCCCCGCGCACCAACTCGTTGCGACCCGTTGAAAGATGACAAAGTGACAGGCAAATGTCAGCGTTTTACCAAACCGTTTAAGCTGCGACACTGCTCCGCTTGTCCACTTCACTGCACAGCAACAACAAACAGGCACACACACACACATACACACACACACACGCTGGAAGTAGCTGGCAAGTTGGGTTGAGCGCTTTTCCCCCTTTTTTTTGTCCCTGACGGTATTTGTTTTTCATTCGACAGCAACAAAAAATGTAAATTTTCACCCAATTCTCGAAACTGGCACGCGTGTAATCGCCCGGAAGCGTTACCCCACCCCCAACTGGCCCGCCCCACCCCACAATGCGCGCGCTCTTCTCGGCGCTTCTCGTTCGCGTTCATTGTTCAGCGCATGCGTCGCGGCCAATGTGAATGTAAATGTGAAATATGAATGTGAATGGGAAATATGATTGTAAATGGTGCACGCCACCCTGTGTAATATTACAGCATTGCAGCGCGGGGTTGCAACATTGCGGCGCGCAAAGCTTTCGGCTACAGCAACTTGGCTGCACATATGTGTGGCATATGCATTATTATTAGGCGCAAATTTGCATTGACTTTGGCAACATTCATTGCATATTTTTATGGCCGCCGGCCCCTGTGCGTGGCAGCTGCCCGGGCACGCGTTCTGCGCTGGCCAACTGTTGTGGCACAGCAAAGTTGCCGCGTCATTGTTGCACACAGAATATTGACTCTTCGCTGTGGCAACAACTGCCCACTCATCAGCAACAAAAACAACAGCCGCAGCCCGACTCGGATGCCGATTCCCATCCGGATTGCGATCCTCTTGCTGCACTTTGACCTTAGCACTCTGCGGCGGCAGCTGACGCCGCACTCGACCAAAGTGGGCAACACTTCATCAACTTCGACAAGGACAACGTCATTGACGTCAACAACGCGCCGCATCCTGCTGCCTGCAGCGCAACGTGCAACGTGCAACAAACGCGCGCTAAGCTAATTAGCCGAGTTCGCTGAAAATTTGCAAAGCGCCGACGGCAGCGCAGCGGCAGCAACTGAGGCAGCAACTGTCGCCAGTGCAACAACATGCTGCAACCCTTTTAATTTTTTTTTTATATATTTTTTTTTCGGGGCTCGCTCTGGAAAATTTGTTTATCATTAGGAGAGATATTTGGCGCAGCGCAGGCAAATGAAAATGAAAATGAATGCGAACATGAATTATAATTACGTTGATGCTGAGCTACCCTTGCATCGGTTCATCTCCTTCGCAATACCCTCACAAAGGGCATAACAGTTTTCTAACAGAATGTGACACATACCTTAACTATGGATAGTATGGGGGATAGGATTCTGGATAGATTGTTATTAGGTTAAGGTGAGCCAACTAGGCTTTGAAAATAAGTTTATAGCTAATCGGATAAAACTTAAGGCATTCTTTGGAAAACATCACCTACCAAATCGTTGACCCCCATTTCCATCAAGTAGAAATTGACTTTGCGATAAGTGTGGAACATCCCTCAAATGACTTTGAACAAAGTCAGCCAGTTAATCGGGACAAAAAGATTTACATATAGAGATAAATAAATAAATGTTATAATACGTACGCATTTCATAGTTAAGGCCTTCATGGTTAAGGCCGCATGCTCCTTCTATGCTTAAGCTGCCGTCTCCTCTATAGTTAAAGCCGCCGTCTCCTTCAAAATGCCGCCTCCTTCTTTGCTCAAGCTGTCGCCTCCTCTATAGTTGAAGCCGCCGTTTCCTTCTCTGCTCAAGCTGCTGCCGTCGCCTCCGCCTTTTCCTGTGCTCGAGCTGCCGCCTGCTCCTTTGAAGCCTCCTCCAATATGAAAGCCGCCGCCTGCAGCCTATGGAGCCTACTTGAATTCATGAGAATCGAGTAGTAGGGCATTATTTAGCACTTCCTTATTTTTTTAAATTTGCAACGCAGCTTGTGGTAAATGAGTATAAACATACAAACTATATGCAAACATACATACATACATACATACATACATACATACATACATACATACATACATATAAACATGCACACACATTTATACATACATATATACATAGATATATATGTACATTCATACATTCATACATACATACATACATACATATATACATACATACATACATACATACATACATACATATAAACATGCACACACATTTATACATACATATATACATAGATATATATGTACATACGTACATACATACATAGATACATGCATCCATACATGCATCCATACATACATACATACATACATATAAACAAGCACACACAGGTATACATACATATATACATAGATATATATGTATATTCATACATTCATACATACATACATACATACATACATACATACATACATACATGCATGCATACATACACACATACATACATACACACATACATACATACATACAAACATGAATGGACGAATGGAAGGGTATTTACTCTTCGGCAATTCTGTGGTGCACAGTTCTTTATTATCGGTTGCAACGTTGCGGGGAGATTTGAATATTAATGGTTTTTTTTTTTTTTGTTGCCTGTTGTTGCCACATTGCCACATTGCCACACGCGGCGCCTGAGCCTGTGGATTTGGAAATCTTTGGCATTGTTTGCATAACATTTGGCAATTATTGCTACATCCTTGCTGACAGTCAGTGGCCAGGTTGCCAGGATGCGCTCTAAGCCGGCTTAGGCCAGACAGGATGCGGAGCAGCAAATGTCACCTTTGTGTTAGTGTGTGCGTGCGTGCTTGTGTGTGTGTGGGGGGGGGTGGGGGTAGCTGCTTCAGCTGGCCGTCGCAGCAGCAACTGCAGCGAAAGTTCAGCGCCCGCGGCCACAAAATTAGCGCAAATTGTGAATTGTAAATAGTAAATTGTGAATGCAAAGATCAATGCGCGCTGCCTTCAGCCAAAAGGTGTAGGCAAGGGCTGGGCCAAAGGAAGCCCCAGATCTAAAGGTAAACGGCAGCGGTTCGCATTGCCAGCGGCGCGTTTGTCAATCAAAAGGTGTGCGCGAAGATCGTGAGTTGGCATATGGCGGGCCGATATGCCGAGGCTGAGACGGAGTCGGAGACTGAGAGTCAGGCGGCGTTTGTGCCTTTCAATTTCGCCTCGAGCTGTGGCAGCCACTTCCTTTGCGGCCAGCTGTTGATTAACTGCATAATGAGGCCTCGTTCTTGCGCTGTCGCAAAGACCTTTAAAGACCTTGGCATTCGTTTCCGATTTATTTCATTATTTCTCTCTTGTCAATCATTTGCATACTCTGCACTGCAATCAAACCTCTTTCCAAGGCAGTGTTCAAAGCGCGTTTCGAACTCTGGGCTCAAGATTTGCACACAACATAAAAGCTCTGGCTCTCGCGCTTTTCGCTCTCGCGAGAGCATATGACTTTGTCTATTTTCCCTTTTTGCGTAACATTCGCAAACGTTTTACTGTCAGCAACTATGTGACTTATGCTTTGAAGTTTTATTGGAGGAAAGGGCGGAAGAAGGAACAAATGGAGCGAGGATAAGCTCTTAAGATGAAGGAAGGAAGGTTCTATGCAACTGCAACTCTCTCCTGGCTCTGATAATTTAAGAAGCAAGCAAATTAAAGCTCTACAACAAGTACATTTTTGTTTAAGGATTAATTAATCAATAATAATTAATAATCAAAACAATTTCAAGAAGAAGAAACTGGTGGAAAATAGTCTTAAAGTTGGAAATTAATTTTCCAATTAATTTAATGCTAAAAATATCATCGAATTGAATGCACACGAAACAATTTTATTGCTTAAGCAGTTAACAGGAACAACTCGAAGGCTCTGTCAGCTGTGACCAGCTCCCTAGCACCCCCTCCCCCTACCATAGAGCTGACACCCCCATCCCACAAAGACACACATGTTATTTATCACATTTACAAGCAATTAATAAAAAAATTTTATCGATTAGACAAGCGACAGGTAAAAACTTAAGAATGAAAACGAAGAAAACGCGAGCCGGAAATGCGACGACTGTTGTCACGGCTAAGGAAAATTTAAATTTCCCTCCTTTAAAGGGTTAGTGTATATGGTGTGAGTGTGTGTGTGTGTGTGTGTGGGTGTGACTGTCAGCGACATTAGAAAATTAGTTTAACGATGCGGGTGAGCACAGCTGGCGATGAGCTGAACGGAGCGCAAGCAGCAAGTGCAACCTGCAGGGGCAGAGAAGGAAGAGGATGTGGAAGAGAAACTGTTACCGAGAAATGTCTAGAGCCAAATATAATAAAAATAATTCAATTAACGCGCGTCCGCTCAACGGTTAAATGGCCTACAAATTAGAGCCAAGCCCACAAGAATGCCAGAGCTGATGACAGGTCGACCGGGCAAAGACAGCAAAAGATGCGGCAGCCGGGGAAAATGCGGGGAAGAGACAGCAGCAGCGTCGGTCGGCTAGCAACCTGTGCGTTGCTGCGGATTAAGCGGGTCTCTGCGGGTTTTTCACAGAAGCCCAACAACAATAACAACAACAACAACAACAACGTCAGCAGCAGCAGCAACTGGTATCCTCTCGGCTCGAGCCGCACTCAAAACGAATTACAGTGCGAAACAGGCCGCACGCTCCGAGGGCGTCAAAGTGTTAACAAGTGTCATGTCAAATGTCGGCTGTCGCACGAGCTAAGCCAAAGCAGATAAGCAAGAGACAGCGCGTGCAAGCGAGACAGATGCAACAAACAGAGGGAGAGATCATTTCAGCTGCAGCTGTTGCTGTTGCTGTTGCTGCCGACGCAATGGGGGCGTGCTGCTGTGCGTCCCTCTTTGTTCCCTTCGGACTACCTGCTGCTGTTTTGAGCAGCACAAGCAAAGCAAATCACTTGGTCAAGCAACAGCAGCAACGAAAACAACAACAGCAACAACAAAAACAACAGCATTTACCGCAAAACTATAGCATTCATCTCGACAGCTGAAACAACAACAGCAATTCGAGCTCAACTAACATGTCAACCAATAGGCGCGCAGCTTTGGCTCTCTTGAAGGTAAGGCAACACAAGAGCGAAAGAGCTTGCGCTGTTGGAAGCCAAGCCTGCGCATAGGCAGGATACAGCTAATAGGAGCCGAACTTGCGCTCAGCTCGGCTCAATGTGCATGATGAGCTTAATTTCGGCAAGCGAAAGCTTTTGAGCCCAGAGCACAGCAGAAAGCAGGCTTGAGCTAAGCTCGCCAACAAATATTGAGCACTGTTGGAGAGAAAACTCTCTGCTGATTGCTGGAAGCTCAGCTTTAACCAGCTTCTCTTAGTCAAGAAGCGCTCAATACAGCTAAAGTGAGACTTTAAATAAATACCCTTTCCGGGACTGAACTCTCTCAACGCTTATACCTAATGCAGCTTATGTGATAAGACTTAGCATACTAAGAGTTCCCCTCGGTTCTTTTAAAAGCAAAATTGCAACTAGAAGAGAAATTTAGGTTTTGTAAAAGCTTTCAAGTGAAGAAATAACTTCACTTGTAGCTTTAAAAGAAAATCTTCAAATTTTGTGTTTAATGCAGCATTTTATTAATAAAAAAAAAGGTTTAAAAAAAAATTGTTTTTACTTAAGTATAAATAAATAAATATAAAAAAAAAGGTTTTTTTTACAAAAACTACATAACAGCAGTGTAAAAAAAATGAACTTAAGTTCTAATTTATGTACATTAAAAAAAAAATTAATTAACTGCAACTTAAAAACTAAATAAGCGTCATAGTTAAGCGTTTTCCCCCGTTTGTCAGCGTTGGCTAGCTCTCGTCTTGTCTCTCACTTTCACTCTCCGATCCTCTCTTACTTTCTCTTCCTCTTACTCTCGCTAGACGTAGATGGAGGGCAGCGCGAGGCCCACCTCGAAGTAGTTGCGCGCGTCGACCTTGTAGCGCTTCGGCGGCGTCTCCACGCCCCCAGCTGCTGGCGCTGGCTGCGTCTGCCGGCCACGATTCCGTTTCAGTGGGCGCACGGGCGTGGCCAGGCAAAATGTATCGGAATGATTGGGGGCTGTGGGGGCTGTGGGGGCACGCGGCTGCGGGGTGGGCAGCTGCAGGAGCACGCTGTGTGGCAGCTGGGACAGCGGCGAGGCCGGTTCGGGCGTGGCGGGCAGCGGTAGCGGCAGCGGCAGCAACGTGAAGCTCAGATCGCTGGCCGGATCATCGCCGGGCGCATACGATGGCGACAACATGGCCACGCACTGCGTCTCCAGCTGCTGCTTGACGAGCGTGCGCCGACGCAGATTGAAGGACTTGCGCGGCTTCTTCTTGCTGCCGGCGTCCGCCTTGCAGGCCGAATCGAGTATGGCATCGATGAGCTTGTCCAGCGTCTGATCGCCCATGTTCGTCGATGGCTGCGGTGTGACAGGACGCAGCGGTGGCTGCGATGGGGTTGGCGTTGCCGATGGCTGAGTTTCTTGAGGCGCCTGCTCCCCGGGCAGCTCCATGGTGGCCACAAAGTCTGCCTCCAGCTTGCGCTGCCGCAGCTGCTGCGTGGCCGCCATATAGCGCGGCTGCTCCAGGAACGGATCCAGCGGCAGCAGACCGCGCAGCGCCAAGTGCTGACCGCTGGGCAAAGCGCCGGCGCTGGGCGAGTACTCCTCCTCGTAGCGCGGCAAGGTGGCGGCATAATGCCGTACGCTCTGCACCACGCGACGACCCGCCGCCGCTTGCGCCGGCGACGACTCCGGCGTCACGTTGCGTATATCGGTGAGCGGCGCCAGCACCAGCGGACTATTGCGCAGCCGTGCCAGAGGCATGGGCGTCGATGTGTAGCCCACACTGGGCACATTCTCCTTGTTGGCAATGGTCGCGCGTCGCTGTCGACGCTGACGTCGCGCCGCACGCAACTCCGGCGCGGGCAGCTCGTTCAAACGCTGCGTTGAGGCCGTCCACTTGAGCATGTCTCTAGTTTGGTTATCGGGTGTGTGTGTGTGTGGATATATGTAGAGCTATTTTTCGGAGTGGCTGCTCCTGATCTCTGTTCGGAACTCTGCTAGCTCTGTGCACTCTCCTCTCGTCTCGGCGTTCGCTGACAAACTGAATCGGTTCGGGGTAGCGGACAGCGTTTTATACTCGCGCCGGGCAACGAGCTAGGGGTTGTTGCGCAAGCGCACCCCGCGGCGAATAGCACGCACACAAGATAACACTCTCTCTCTCTCTCACACTCTCTTCCTATTGTGGTTACTCTTAATTACAGCGACATGCCGCTAGCGCATTTCAAGCTCCACTTTAAGTACTTCTTAAAGCTCTAACTATCTCCTCTTCCGTTATTTCATTACTCTCAATTGCAGCATCCAGTTAAAGCTTTACTCAGAGCTCCAGTTTATTGCGTTGTCCTTTGCAGCATCACGCTTTTTGCTCTATCACTTTAGCTCTGTTCTCTTCAGTTAAAGCTCATTTTCTTCTCCATTTCAGTGGAGCACACTCCATTCTAAAGCTTCGTTTCCAGCACAATGCTTTCTTTTTGAATCTGTTGCTCTCAGTTATTGTTGTCTTGACATTCTGCAGTCCCGTCCACTTAAAGCGCGACCTAAAGCTTAATTTCAGTGCTTTGGTTTTCCTTAAATTCGGCGCTCTCACTTAAAGCTTTTCTTAAAGCTTTCTTCCAACTGTCGAGCTCCCACTCTGCGTGTACTTTCGCTTTACACTCCAACTTAAGGCTGACTTCCAGTTTTAGATCTTCTTTCGGATTCTTACTGATTCTCACTCTCAGTTAAAGACAAAGCTCTGCTCAAAGCTTTATTTCTAAGGCAACCCCAACCCTTACGGACAGTTATCGTTTTTTTCATTCTTTGATATTCGTTCCCACAGAGCATCGTGAGTCGCCTGCGTCACTTGGCACACCCAAATGACGTCTAGATCTCTATCGGCAATCGCTTAGTTATTAAATTTGCTTTTGCCCTCAAGGAAGTGATCGTCATTGTTGCTGTCGGGCTTCGTACCTTCCCTTGCCGCCAGCGTTGGTCAATTTGAATGTCGTTTAGGGGTCGGCTGGCTTTTGGCCTGGCCTGGCCTGGCCTAGCCGCAGCAACAGGCTTTGACACTTGCTGGCCAGGCAGGCACGTTAATTAGCCAGTCTCACAACAACTTGCACAACTTCCTGCCTCCTGCCTCCTACCTCCTGTCTGAAGTCGTGTATTAATTGCGGCTCTTTAGCGACCACTAAAAAATATACTTTAATTGAAAATGTTGCAACTTCCGCAGGAAACATTTGAAAAACGTTACAAACGCTGAGTAGGTGCTGATCCCGCACATTAGTCGTCCTGCGACGCTGTGCCATATGGTTAAATATCCACTCAAACACTTTCGAATGAGTTGAGTTCTGTTCAGAGCTAGTTGATCACCTTTGCCCGGATTGTCAGCACGGTCAGCTGACAGTTTTGTCTACAGCTAATCCAGAGATTCGGATCACACAAACGTTTTTTTTTTCGTCTGCGCAGATCAATCGGATCAGCCGGACTAGCCTAATGCATTTAGTGGACTACTAAGCTCTGGGGATCAGTAGTACATCAATCTTTAACAGTCTTGCCCTGCAAAACGGATCAAGCAAGTCAATCGGCCAGCTGTTAACATTCGAACCTCATTTGCACCTCGATAGATCTTAGTAAGCCCTTATGATCTTTTAATGATCAATTCAGAGTTAGACATGATCAATACTCGAGCCATCAGCCACAATGTCTATTATCTCTTTAATCAGAAAACTCACTTAGGCACCATCTGTTGACTCTCTTGCCGGTCTATATTTGCAAGTACAACTTACTCAGTTTCACACATAATCAACGGATTTACTTTGAAGCTGAAAGAATTCTGATCAACTTGTTGGCCCTTCTGTAACTCATCTCACATGATCGCCAATCATAGCTTCAGTCCGCGTGCTGATCTATACGTAATACGCCATGATTTCAGCCCGAAACAGATTTTTTCAATAAGAAACAGGTATGACATCTGCAACCGACTAAAAGAAATTTCTCAATAAGAAATCTTGCGCAGGTATGCGATTAGTTAAATCTGTATACTGATAATATAGACACAAGGATGATGACAAGGATCTCCTTATCTTAAATTACAAACTCCAAGCCACAAGAATTCCAGCCTATATTTTGGATAAGCTTTCATTTCTGTTCAATCAAACCAAATCACTTTAACTAACCTTTAACTAGTTAGTAGATTAGCTGTAAATAAAATGTAAATAGTTTACATGCTAGCTTAAATAGGCAGACTTCAAAAGAAAGCAGAACTTTTTGGAAACTCAACAATGTCCAGTCCCGATTGTCCATTGATCCAAGATCTCTTATAAATAAACGAATTGCGGCTTAAGCATTTCTCACCTTTTGCAGTTAATTTGCAGATCCTACGATTACTCTCCAAGCTCTCGTACAGCTGGAGCTTTGACTTTCCAAGTGTTCCAGCACTTCCACTAGCACACTCTCTCGATTAACGTCTCTCTTAAATTCCAGCAATTCGCCAAAGATCAATTTCAGCGTGTTGAAAGATTGTTTTAAGGCAACTCCTCGATTGCATTCACATATTTCACACGTTTTCTTTTTCGGCTCTTTCTCTGCGATGAAAGTTGCCGATTTTGTTTGCTTTTACGTCCATTCTTTGCGAATGCATTCTTTGCGCAACCAAGCAACAAAGGGGTAAGGGCAAACTAATTGAATGCTGCGCAAAACGAAAAAAAACAAAAAAAAAATGTCTCATTTTTTTCAACTCTTTTTTTTGTGGAATATTTTGCACAAAAAAAGGGTTTCGCATATTCGGTTTTCTTTTCGCCTCGTCTTTGGCCAGCCCTTCGGGTTGGCTTTCTTTGCGTTCCCGTTACCGTTCCCGTTCCCGTTGCCGTTTCTGTTTCTCTGTTTTCGGCGAATTTTTAATGCTGTTTACATAGCCACACAAAAGGATTAAATGGGATTTTAAAGGAGTTCGGCAAACGAATTGCATCCGATCCGCAGTATGTACATATGTACATACATATGCCCGTAAGGATCTGTTGATTAATATGATTTAACGAGCATCTTGCTAACTGGGCGTGTCCTGTCTTTGGCCGTCTGCTAAATGATGGGCTGCTTGAAAAATTACCATAAGCCGCACATTTTCTGCGGTTTACATGAAAAAAAAAAACAACATAAATACACGCACACACACACACACGCGCGCGTAAAACCACTCAAAATCAATTTACATTATTCACATGCGACAATTGAGTTTCTCTCTTTAGTTTCTTTACTTTTTTGTGTCCTCAACGATTTAACGCTTAATTAACGAGCCGGGACACACAAAAAGCCGAACGAGCGCAAGCAAAAACATCCAGCCGAGGGCCGGGACAGACTGGGCCGCCGGCCGTTTGACGATCGCTATGCAAATTGCCGGCAGTTTTTTTTATTCTCTTCCTTTTTTTTTTGTTATTTCACACACTTTCGCTCTCTTGCTCTGTATGTGCCTGTGTGTGTATGCGTGCTGGAACGCGTCACAAAGAGCCACTTGACTTTCACTCTTCGTCTTTGCCTTTTGCATTTCCCCCTTTGCCCGTTTTGCATTCATGTACCTAGGCCCCCACACACTCCGACCGATGTGCATGCTCAATGGCCTGTGGCAAATGCTTCGCCACTTTGGCGCATAAACTTTGCAAATCAGCTTTTGTCTCTGTCACACTCGTACGTATTTGCGATTTGCCGATTGCCGATTTGCCGATTGCTCTGTTTGCTCGCCTGCCATTTAAGCCGGCCGCTCTTTGCATACGAACGCAGCCCTTTTTTTATGCTCGTGCGTGTGCGTGTGTTTTATTATTGTTGCTGCGCTCCGTTTGATTTTGATTAATGCGTTTATTTTGCATTGTATGCGAAATTTATCGATATTTGATTTGCTGCGCCGCCAAAGAAGCAACAATAACTACATACATATGTATGGTATGTACGTGCAAGCGAAAAGTGTAACAAATGTTTGTCGCGCGGCTTTGTTTGCGTTTTGCATAAGTGTTACTTCCAATAAACATATGAGCGCACACATACACACGCGCACATGCATATGTATGTATGTGGATGTGTGTACACATGTAAACAAGATTGGAACTTCATTAAACCATTAGCGGGCGGCATTTCCAAGGCTGGAATTTGTTGTAAGAGAAATCAAATCAAAGAACTAAATATAAGAGAGTCTTAAGCTTACATGGAATGCTTTGTTATGACGAGATCTGGTTTTAGTATAAGAGAACAATTAACAATTGATGTATAATATATACGTATGTATGTAGAATGTCTTGTTTTATGACAATCAGTAATATATTTTTTGTATTTCTTTGTGATTACATGTTCTTATGTTACATACAATATAACATTTAGTTATATGACGTATAGTATAATTTTATTAAAATATGAAAACCTGGCAATAAAATTACAATAAGAACACATTAATCCCGTTAGAGCCGTTGATTTCCAGGCAACACCCAGCTCTCAACTCCAAAAGCCATAAATAGATGAAGAGCTCGGGTCCAAAACAAACGCCCACAGGGGCGGCCAATTCCAGATATTGCGAACATGCCCGTGAGTTTGCAAAAATAAATGTGAAGAAGAGATACTAAAAATAGAATAAATAGTGAAAAGGATGAGAGCAGGCTCTCGAGAGGGGGCCCAAAGCAAATGTCATGTTTATGCTCATAACTTTAATGCTCAAAAGTCGACCAACTGTCAACTGTCAAATACGAGACAATTTCAAACAAAACGCAATGATGCTTAAGGAAGCGTGAGAGAGAGGGAGAGAGAGCACGAGCAAGCAACAGAAGGAGGACCCGGGGGGACGACTCCGAGTGCCGAGTGTGACCCTGAAAAAGCAAGGCTGCAAAAACTGGAACATGCCGAAAAAAAAATAATTGCAATGAGGATGCGAAAGATGCGCGACGAAGAAGCAGACGCAGGCAGACAAGACAAAACAATGGACAGCGTAATGAAGAACGCACACACACACACACACACAAACGCTTACGCAAAGACACAACGGGAGAGCAGACACAACACAGACGTAGCCAAAGAGAGAGAGAGGGAGAGAGAGAGAGAAACTCATAGCGAACGAAAGACTGAGACGTCCAACAAGAGGAAGTAAATTACGACAATGCAAGCGATGGTAGCAAAGGATGCGGCGATGCGGCGATGCGACGCTGCGGCTGACTGACGTGCCGCAGAGAGGGTGAGGGGTGGGCTGCAGCCAGGCAGGCAACAACAACAACAACAACAACGAGATGGAGAGGACAAAAATTGCACAAGACGAGCCAGAAATTATGGCAAATAATTTAGAGCACAAATTGTCGGCTTGCAAACAATTGAAAGGGATCCTTCTTGATGATCCTGTGATGCTGCAATCGATTGCCCAACCATTTACCGTTCCCTACTCTACATTCCTTTATCTTTTCGTGTCCGTGTCCGTGTCTGTCTGTCTGCCCGTTTGCCTATCTGGCTGTCCGTCTCTCTGTTCGTTTGTCATTTTGTTCTGCCCACAGAGCGCTAGATGCTTGCTCCTTTCCTCTTTGCGCCTTCGTCCTGCTCCTTTTTCGCAATATCTTCGGCATGTTTGCGCTGCCTGCCTTTGCCATAAATTTGCAACAATTAAAAATAAAGATAATTAAAATTTATGTGCGACAGTTTTTGCACTTGGATTGCGACCAGCCCATCGAACATGTGTAAAAAACGGCAGCCAGGATCTATCCATCTATCCATATATATATGTGTGTGTGTGTGTGTGAGCAGAGGCCCAGCCCCGTCTAATTGCTGGGAGTGGCCGATTGGCATTGAATGCCCAGCCACTTGAAGCGTTAAGATCTTTGATCTCTCCATTTCGTAAACCCCCCTTAAAAAAATAAGCGCTGTGAGAAAGCCGTCTGCTTGTATCCTCTCTCTTATCTATTTCCCTCTCTCTCTCTCTCTGAGTCTTTGTGATGCATCTCAGAAGCTTTAAGCTCTTAAGCAAAAGCTGCTGGAACAGTTGCTTGCAGTTTCGAGGTTATGTTTTCATAGATTTGACTTTATGTTTAAATGTTTGTTTATATATATTTTCATTAATAATATATATATTTATATTATTATGATCAATTAATCTTTAAAAATGAACTATTAATCATATTGAAATGAATGTACACTAAGAAAGGAAAGAAGCTTAAGAGATAAGTTAATGTTGAATATCTCTGAAAGTCTTTAAATTACAAGCCCCGGAAGTAAAGTTAGCTTTATATATGCATATCCTCATACAAACATCCTTATGTATATTCTCATTAACTTCCACTTCTCTGTCGCTTCTCCCTGTCAACTTGTTTGATCTTTGGCAACCAAACTTTATGGACCTGCTGTGTTGCTTCATTCGCCGCCAGCTCAGCCCTTTCATGGAGTGGCTACTTTGCAATTGGCGCCTCTGGTTTTATGATCTTCCACCGCCCCTACCCCATCGCCGCCTTCCGCACAGCCGGACAACACACCAACACACAGACACACATACAGATGAACGCTCTTGAGCCGGACAATAGGCCTGTCATTTGTTGCTGATGCGTGGCTGATGCCTTGTGGAGATTTATTGGCCTGCTCTCAATCTTTCACGTAGCACGCTGCGTTCCATCTAAGAAGCGTGAAAGTGCCCCTGTCCGAGAAGATCTGCTTTGATTTGTTTTTGGCTCGGCACAACAAAGGATCCAACGGAGCGGCCACTTCTGGCGCAACTTCAGCCAATTTTCTAGGCAAAATTGTGCCAAAAATTTGCCCTCCGGACCATGTCCATGTCACTAAATTAGAGCAAAATGTTTTGGTGGTGGCGTTGGCAGCTGCGCCAAAGCTGACCGCCATACGAGCTGCTCGAGATTAGACGCAGGCGCAGGCAAGCGTTGCGGCTATTATCCTTTTACCTAAAGCCGAGCCTCACTAAGCGGCGGGGGGAGCGACGCCGGCGGCTGCTACTGCATCTTGGACAGTTGCTTTCGACTTGGACACAAACCAATTACGACGGAAAAGCAGCCAGACAGGCAGCCAGACCAGGGTGACCAGCCAGCTATGACCCTGAGAAAGTCAAGGCGAGTGCATTGCAAGCAAATTTAACCGCAATCATTACACACACACACACACACACACAGAGAGATGTGCATGCACGCACATACAACACCCACAAGTGCAGTTGAGGATGTGCCGTGTCCTGTGCCGCGGCTAATTGTCGGAAGTGCAACTACTTAGAGACTGCCGCTGACTATGCGCTTCGCTGCGTCGCGCGTCTTCAAGTGTCGCATCGGGTGGAGGCGAGGCTAAGACCAGGCCAAGGGCCAGTTCCTTAAGTTAATTGCCACACATTTAGTTGTGATAACATCGCGGTGATAAGGTCCTGTTGCTAGCTAGGTACGGCCAGCTGTGCCCAACTGCCTGCCAGCCTGCCTGCCTGAGGCAACTTAGGCGACTTAGTGGAGATTTTGGCATTGTAAGCCTTTTAACCTAAACGGGTATGATAGTTTTTTAGAAATGTTTGTAACAATCAGATGTCGCTAGCTGCCATAAGGTGCACATATTCTGGTTGAGGATGAGAGTAGATCTAGCCGTGTCGGAAACTATCAGAGCTTGAGTCTTGAAATATGAAACACATAGGCTCGTCAAACATACGCAGAGCTAGAGCTAGTCTTCTCCCACTTTCATAAAATCGATAAATATCGATTTTGAGACATGGCTTTTTAGGTCTAACTCGAGGATTGTAAGAGCTATATACACCAAACTTGGCATGTAGTTGATTGTATGGCTTACACGGATAAGGAATGTTTCACTTATTGAATATTAACCCCCGTTACCCGAAAATTCATAGCAAAGCCCTGCGGTATATACACCTAGTTGGTTGTCACATAAAGAGCCTGAGAATTTCATAACAATCGGACCATAAATGCCGAAGTTCTTTGACAAAGCAAAGTCGAAGCCAGAAAGCTTGTAAGTCCAGCTCGAAGTTGGGTTCAGAGTATATTAGAGTCGTTCGCTCGCCTTGCTCTACTTACTCTCTTGGTCAAACTCTGGAGTCCTGCCTTGCGTCCTACCTAAGCCATAAATGAGCTGTTGTCAACAAATATTTGTGCCCGATTACATGATGTTCGGCGCGTTCTCTCGATGCCTATGCTAATTTTTAAAAAATATGTATGTCTCGAAGATTATGCATAAGATTATGCGCATAACGCCTAATCCCTTTGAGCGGGACGCACAAATATTTTCATGTCTCATGTCAAAACAGCTAGAGAAAAAAATCTATAAACCTAACCGCCTAACCCCCTGGATTTATGATGTCTCGCATTTGTGTCTTTTCGTCTTTTCGATTTTTCAGTTTTCCTTTTCTGCTCATTATGTTTTTTATGCAAATTTTTGACAAACGCGAGGGGTAACAGCCACAGTCAGTCACCGTCAGTCACCTTCAGTCATCGTCAGTCAGTCAGTCAGTCAGTCTAGGGGCAAGTCCATTAAGGTGTTACATGGCAACAATCTTTGCCGAGTAATTACAGGCTTGTTAGCTATGGTTGCAACAACATTTCGCTTTCCTTACCCTGAGGGTGCAACATTCGCTTGCTACGTGGGAAACAGTTTTTCCTGACACCCAACGTTTTTTCTCTTTCCACATTTTTTTATGCTTGTCCCGACGCATGTTCATCACTTATGAGTGTTTGGACGAAAACAAAAGGATCATCGGCTCATCGTCGGGCAGGCAAAAGAGAAAACCAAGTGAAAGTAAGAAACTTAAAGATCAGTTGTCAATCAAGGTCTATGCAGACACATATATATGCATGTTAATTTCCATATCGAACCCCGCCCGGCCCCTCATATCGCACGGCTAATTACTTTATTCGTTGCATCCGACAGACAGCCCATCCTCAACTATTTCATAGAGAGAGAATAGTATAAAGAGCGCATCGCATAATTTGAATTTAATATACTTTTAATGGCCCAATTGGGAAGCTCACAGGAACTGGATGCGATCGAAAATGTTAGATTACAAATGTGAAACTAGTTAAAATGCAGCGAAAACGGGGAAATGGGAAATGCCTGGTATTTGGTACAGAAATTAGTATTCTCTCGATAAGAATACGCGATGCAAACTATTGTAATCTTTGCATAATAAGCTTTAAGCAAAGTTGTGTGCAATTGGAATAAGGAGTCGGAATAAGGAGCGAGGATTCCTGGTAGGTCTGGACGGAGAAGACCGCACCGAGGATTGTCCTACGGCTGAAGACGGGTTAAAGACGGAGGATCCAGAAGAAGAAGACGCTGGAGACGGAGATTGGGATATAATTGCCTCTGAACTGATTCAATGCGATCCTGGCTATTATTTTATCGTGACGGATGTCTTATATCATGTATTATATGAAAAGCGAACTTTAATTTTCCTGTAAAATATAATATACTTAAACTTAAACAAAAAGAAAGCCATAATTGCATTCATTTGTCCATTGTTTTCATTGATAGATAACTTGTAAATACACTTTTTGAAAATTTCAACTAAATTTGTTACCAAATTAGCTAAGTTACAATTCGATTGACTGCCATATCCTGTAATAGACTTAAAATTAGGTATGTGAGCCGAGGGCTGAATAGCACAATATGCTACCCCAAGCACTTAATTAGGCGATATCATTTAAAAAACAATACAACGCGTTCACTTCACCAGGGGGAGATATGATTACATTCAGTACAAATAGAAATAAGCTAAGTGTCCGACCACAAGATACCCTGAACATGCGACGATCCCTCATGACGTATAAGACTCACTCACTCGATCTTTAAAGTCCGATCTGTATGAAATAAATGGGTCTTAGTTCAGGTTTTTCTCATTTTGATAGAGCGGGGCACGGTTTTCAAAGTGTGAAACCTAATAACCTAACTACCAAGTTTGGCTTATCTAGCAACTATATTCCTCGAGATATGTCTGAAAGAAACGTATCTCAAAATCGATATTTATCGATATTATGAAAAAAGAGTGAGATATCGAGCAGAAGTGACAAAACTAGGATTTCATAATCCAAGTCTCTGACAAACAATCGACCGTGGCTAGATCTGCTCACATACATATACATATATGTACTTTATGGGATCGTAGATACCTCCTTTCGCCTGTTACGTGCATTGCTACAAGTACATCACACCCGTTTAGTAGATATTCTATTCGTTTAGGGTATACAAAACAATCGATCGAAGCGCGTGCACCAAATGTGAAATGAAGAAATTAGAGTGTGGGAGTAGGGGGGGTAGTTTTTTTCGAGTGTAGACAATTAAAATGTTTACCAATCGAAATAGTAGAGAGAAACTAAACCGTAAATATTGTCGCAATATCAATAACAGCGGCAACAGGGGAGGATATTGAGGACATTGTCCAAGGAGTGAGAGCGCGTCAGCTGGACACGAACAGAAGATCGCCGTGTACAACAATTTAATGCAATTAGTGCGACGATGCGACAGACGGAACAGAGTGCTATCTATCTGTATATAAATATAAAGCTGCCGATACAGATAGCACAGAGAGAGAGAGAGAGTGAGAGAGAGAGAGAGAGAGAGAGAGAGTGACCAGATAGTGGGGGGTAATTACATAATTACATGGCGTACGATATGGAACGCGTGTCGCGGACCGCGACCCATCGAGGGACGGCGCGTTGTGGGTGCAACTGCAACATGCCACATGCCTGTCACAGGCATTTGCAACACAACAGCGCTGCAATTGTGCAACTGTGTATGTGTGTGTGTGCGTGTGTATTCGTAGAGCTCGACTGTTGCCAATCTCACTTGGCTGATTAATGATATTACGTAATCCCATTAGCCGGACCTTGGCCCCATGCAAAAATCAACGCTGTAGAATGCAATCAACCGCAATAATCGCGCGAAAATGAAAATGGGAAAATCGCAACGAAAAAAAAAAACTATTGAAAACAAAAAAGAAAAAGCAAAAAAAAAAAAGCAAAACAAAACATTAGCAGCTAATGCATTAGAGCCTTAACAACCACCAATCGCGCAGCGCAACGCCCCAAGCTAATCACGGCACTTTTTCCCAGCCCAATGCATATCCTGCATATCCCTGCATATCCCGGCGATATCCCAGCATATCCCGGCCATATACCAGACCCTATATGACGCGGACGATGTGTTAATTTCATTTGATTGACATGTGGACACATGCGGCTGCTCTTCTGTTTTAAGATCGAAAACCTAAAAAGAGAAGACAAATAACTTAACATAGGGAAATCAATTTTTTAGGCACGGGTCCCATGTGACGACTGTCATGTTTGAATCTCAACTCATCAACATGTTGCTCAGCCCCCTACCCAAGCACACGATCTACACCCATCTCATCTCATCTAATCTCAGCCCACCTCAACTCAACTTATCTCATCTGGTTCTGTCCCGTTTGACGCTTGTTATTGCGACAGTTTTTCCATTGTTTTTCCTTTTTTGTCGTGTCGCAAGTTGGGATGACACCAAACACATCCATGTAACTGTCATATACAACATGATATAATGCCCGAGCATGTCCGAAACCGGAACGAAACTGTCTGAAATGTCTAGGTCAATGTCTAAATTAACAACTTTTTAGCGCCTGAGCTACTTTGCGTAAAAGAAAAGGAAAACAAAACCGGAAAGTTAAGATCCTGCTTACGTTTCGAAGTGAATTCTAAATACTTCAAATTCCATTTGATCTGATGATCTGCTTTTTATAGATTACTATATCCAGCAAGTTCTCCAAACGTTCGACAGGTTTCTGAGGCAACATCCAAATCTACAATTAGTTTAAAGACTCCAATGCCCCATTTCTTGTACGACCTTAACTGAAAGTCATTCTTGTTTCCTTTTTCCAATTTAGAAAGTTTTTACAAGGTTCGAACCGGTAAAAACTTTGCAGTGTTGGATAACATGTCCCTGAAGGAGTTTGGAGGGCAAGACTTAACCCTAACTTAAACTTAAATTCTGATAACCTTTTAAAGGGTATTCAAATTTGATCATCTTAAGAGATAATCTCCGAACCCGTAAGGAACTACATTCGTGATCGATAACAACAACCGAGTCGATCGAATCACATCCATCCAAACTTTTAAACTTAACTGCAGTCTAATATATGGACAAGGGTCATCAGATATACATACTTCCAATGAAGTAGTCCTTTTAAACTTATCTTTCTTAAGCGCTCCAAATATTTCACCCTACATAGTGGCAATGATTAAAGTAAAATATGCTTAAGTATGGATGTAGATAAGTATTGACTAAATACTACTCATAAAAAGGACTGAGGCCAACAGATCCATTTGCATCGTCTATATCAAGTAGTACCTTAAAGTTTCTCTCTTAAACGCTTAAGGATTAAACCAAAAAGTGAACAACTGCAGGCTCTCAAGAGTTTACCCTTTGGAGTGTGGCCCCTTTTGAATGTTCAATCCGTCAGTTGGCTCATGAAATTTGTAATTTAAGATGTTGCAATTCATGAGGACGTTCGCAGATTCGTAAATTGTGAAAATTACCCGATTCGATATGCGCGAAAATTGTGCAATGAAGCCAAAAATAAAAAAATCATTATGCATGGCTCAATCTTCGATTTCGATTCGGGTTCGACTCTTGCCCCGCTCAACCTCTCGCTCACTCTGTGTGTGTTTGTGTGTGATGTGTGTGTCTCCTTACCCCCTTCGAGCAAGTTGTGACAGGAAGAAAGGTAGCGAAATGCGTTGCATTTGAATCGCTAGTCCTAGCCCAAAAGGAAGAGCGAAAAAAAGGCTGCTGCTCCTTTTGCAGCCTTTCGCCGTCGTGTCATAAGTGTGTGAAAAATTGATAGACTTGTCATTGCCGTCCGAGTCCAGCGGGGTGGGTTAGACGACAGTCCCGTCAGCCAGTCACTCGTCCTCGTCGTCGTCGTCGTCGTCGTCCTGTCCGCCTCTTTGTATGCCGGCGCACATAAAATTGCATAAATGTCAGACGACTGTCATGACAACCTCTTGTAAACGCCCCATAATTTTTATTATTAATGGCATCAACGCACTATTATCGAACACCCAATAACCCATCAATGTTTTCAACTGACTTACTCAGGTTTCTCCTTTTTTTCTTTTCTGTTGAAAGAGTTTCGCAATTATCTCGGTTAACTGCTCTACTCTGTCGTTTAATCACCTTTTAGAGGGCAAGTCTTACTTCTCACTTCGCTTCTCTCTCAACTTTTTTGTTTTCATTTTATCAATTGTTGAACCAATATTAATAAAATACCAAAAAAACTACTTGCCTAGTTCTGCTGTGTAAGCACATCATCAACTAAAACTTATCTTCGCTTCTCTCTCTCTCTCTCTGACTGACTCACCGGCTGACTGAATAACTTACCGACAGACTGATTGACTAACAGAATAACTGATTGATAGACTAACTGACTATAAGATTGAGCGGCTTAGTGACTGATTGAATGATTGAGTGACTTATTGACGGACATCGGCTGACTGACTGTCTAACTGAGGAAATGATTGACCCACTCTGATTGACTGGTTAACAGAATTACTGACTAACTGATTGACTCACTGAATGACTGTTAGCTGAATGATAAAAGAATGCCTAACTCACTGCCCGATATACTGACTGACTAATTGACTGATTGACTGACTGACTGACTAACTGCCAAGCTGACTACAAGATTTACTGACTGACTGAATGACCGATTGTCTGACTGATAACCCGTTAATTTAATAACGAGCTCTACATGAAAATTTGTCCGATTGCTTTTCAAAATTGTTGCAAAATAAAACAATTTTAATATTTTATTTGTATTGGAAATACATTAAAACAAGCCTACTTTTAGGAGGTGAATATAAATACAAGCTTAGCAAGCAGTGCACTGCTTGCAAACGTTTCGAGGCTAAACAAAAAACGTTGCCTACTTTTCAGTGTTTCGGGCTTACGGATGCTTTGATTTTGGAATTTTATACCATTTTGGACTCGTAAGGATCAGAACTATCGATTGGCATCAAAAGTGTGAAAACCTAAATTTTGACCCAAATCGTCATAATGGCAAGGGGTTACATCACGTTTTTTTTCAAAATCGGGGTCCGTTCGAAAATGGAACCTTTTTTATTAATTTTTGGAATATCTCGGCCAAAAATTGTCCGATTTTGGAATTTTATACCATTTTGGACTCGTAAGGATCAGTACTATCGATTGGCATCAAAAGGTTGAAAACCTAAATTTTGACCCAAATCGTCAAAATGGCAAGGGGTTACATCACGTTTTTTTTTTCAAAATCGGGGTCCGTTCGAAAATGGAAACTTTTTTGATGATTTTTTGGAATATCTCGGCCAAAAATTGTCCGATTTTGGAATTTTATACCATTTTGGACTCGTAAGGATCAGTACTATCGATTGGCATCAAAAGGTTGAAAACCTAAATTTTGACCCAAATCGTCAAAATGGCAAGGGGTTACATCACGTTTTTTTTTCAAAATCGGGGTCCGTTCGAAAATGGAAACTTTTTTGATGATTTTTTGGAATATCTCGGCCAAAAATTGTCCGATTTTGGAATTTTATACCATTTTGGACTCGTAAGGATCAGTACTATCGATTGGCATCAAAAGGTTGAAAACCTAAATTTTGACCCAAATCGTCAAAATGGCAAGGGGTTACATCACGTTTTTTTTGCAAAATCGGGGTCCGTTCGAAAATGGAAACTTTTTTGATGATTTTTTGGAATATCTCGGCCGAAAATTGTCCGATTTTGGAATTTTATACCATTTTGGACTCGTAAGGATCAGTACTATCGATTGGCATCAAAAGTGTGTAAACCTAAATTTTCACCCAAATCGTCAAAATGGCAAGGGGTTACATGACTTAGAATATATGTATATATACTTTATGCCTATATCTTTCTAGCAAGCGCACTTCCTTTGCTATGTTTCTCCTCTAACTCCAACAGCTTGTTGTCTCTTTCTCTTTGTGTCTCGCTCTGTCTCATGTCGTCGAGCCCTTCAAGAAAACACAAAACGTTTTAGCAAAAAAAAAATTGTATTTTTAATATTAGTGTTTAATTAAAATTAGAATTGTTTTTTTTTTTTTGGTTTTCTTCTTTGATTTGTCTTTAAACTAAGCCGTTTGCTCTGTCACTCTCATTAATTTAAGTTCCATACAATCCCGTATTTACAATATTGAGTTAACAGATATTTAGTTATACAATACACAATACACTGGCTGACAAGCCATCAATTTTTCAGACTGCGACAGGAACACACACAAAAAAAAAAGAACATATGACTCGCATATTAATAATAATAGTAATAATAATAATAATAGAAGAGAAGTAAACGCTCGGCAGGCCGAAGTTTTGAATGGACTCTCAACCAGGGCCCGACTTGCGACTATATACAAACGATTTTCAACGCGAATCGGAGAACGTTTTTTTGTTTTACTTTTATGGTAAATTTGCAAATTTTGATTACATTTCTTTCTCATGGACCCAAGCAGCGTGTTGGACCCTCCCCCCAAGCCCCAGTTCGAGTGTGTTTACATAGCTTTTGTTGTGTTTTTGGGTATGTCTAAGTAAAAAAAATATGTGATTTGCATTTGTGTCGGAGAAAGGCGTTAGAATAATACATTGATTATAAAGTAACTTGACTTTTTTTTAGCGTGTAGGTGCCGTCATATCTTATGGTATTTATCATATATATAAAAAAACACTATGCAACATAGATAATCAAAAAAATAGAACTGATTTCCGAGTAAAAAGTTACAAATACTTTCAGACAATTGCATTGACAGTTCGTCTAAAATAATAAACAAGAGCTTAAACTAAGAAAAAAAAAAAGAAGAGATCAAAGCTTAAAATTTAAGTGAAATACTTAGGCCTTAGCCTTTGAGAAGTTTAAACAAATGCCAGACAGTTGACTAAACAAAAAACAAAAACTCAAAAACATGTTGCATAGTGCGTCGCTTAGTTGTTGTATCTTTTGGTTTTTTTTTGGCTACTTTTTCGCTTGTTTTTTTTTTTTGGTATGTGTGCTGCTTAAGGAAAGAAAAGTCTCGATCGTCGAAACCTATATATACCCATATATATATATATATTTATATATATATATATGTATAGATAGAGAGAGTGAGTGAGAGAGAGCGATATAGATCGCGCGCCTATAGGGTCTTCAGCATGGTCGCCTTGCCGGCGCTGCTCTTGTACGTCTCGTAGGAGGCGGCGGCGGCGCCCACATGCAGCTGCGCATAGCCAGAGCTATTGGCAACGGCAGCGGCAACTGCCTCGGCGCCGTTGACCACCGACGGCGATATGGATTTGTGTGGCTTATAGCGCTGCAGCATCTCCGCGGAGGTTAGCTTAAAGGTTTCGCACATTTGGGCGCGCACACGTTCCATTAACTGATCGATGTCATCCTTGGTGAGTCCCTCGGTGCTGACCGGCGGCAGTGTGGTAATCACAATCCGTCCAGCGTTCAGTATTTTCTTCTTATCATTGAGGAATGTACAATAGGAGCTGAAGACCACCGGCAGTATCGGTATCTGCTGATCGATGGCCATGTGAAAGGCGCCCTTTTTGAACGGATGCAGCTCGCCGGTGTTGCGGCGTGTACCCTCCGGGAATACCCATAGCTTGATGCGCTGCTTCTTGATCCGACGATTAACCGCATTTAGCGTATCCCGCGCCTTCTCGCCACGCACACGATCAATGAATATGAGCCCAGCCAGCCAGGCGGCCAAGCCAAATGGCCAGGCATAGAACAGCTCCCGTTTGGCCACCACCGTGCACTTGTTCATCACATGCCAGATGTTAAACATGCCTGGCAAAGGGCCAAAAGATTTCGATTAGTTTTCATTAGTTGTTGCGGGCTGCCTCTTGCATATTTACCCAGCACATCCAGTGAGCTCTGATGGTTGGCCACAATGATGCAGGCCTGATCCTTCTCTAGATGCTCCTTGCCGCGCAGCTCCCAGCGCAGGCCAATTAACGTCGTGACACGATGACACCAGGTGCTCGCCCAGCTGCAAGGATTAAGATTGCGATCAATTACATTTCAGATATGAAGCCAGCCAGTCCGCCCAATCACAGTGGCTTTTCAAATATGAGCGAACATTTCAAGGATTCGGTGTAGAAAATATGCAGTGACAACAAAGTGGGCCTGTAGTCAAGTAAGTAAATCTCTGTATAATATTGAGTTTTCATTTGGTTCCTGGCTTGCCAAAGAACTCGAGAACTCTTGCATATTCCGTCTACCTCTTAACGATATTATGCACGACAATTCAACAGGATGCCCGCTCTGTCATGGGTGCGGTCCAGGCCCATTAAGCGTTCGAACAAGAGCAGCCTGTTTCCGGATGATGGATGTCGGCGACCCCAGTTGTTTGTTGCCTCGTTTGAACGGAAAACGGAATGTCCGCAGATGACTCTGTTGCTTGGCTGGGAATACGGTCGTGAATGGCTAAAGGAACGGGATGAGTTTTTCCGTAACAATAACTTCAAGTCGAACAAGCGATTCATTAAGCCGGACTTCAATTGGTGGCTACAGAAACGCCAAATTGTGGTGGATCACAGGAAGCTCTTTGAGCGCAGTCGCCGGTCGAAAGCGAATCCCAAGAAGTGCTACGAAATGACCGCGTTCGACGAGGCCAGGCAGCTGCGGCAGGAGCGCGAACTGCAGCAACAGCATCCTGAACGTGCCGCACGCCATGAAGTCAAATGCGAATGTGCCGATTGCAAGCAGAAGAGATGTCGCAATGCCTTCCCACAGCAAGCCCAAGTTCAAGGAACAGACACTGGGGCCGGCTATGTAATATGCTGAGCTTTACTTGGATTGGAGGACACGTGGCAAGGTAAGTGGCAACGATTTGCCAGATGCATTCCAAAAGTTGACAAGTTGACTGGCTCATGTTTCTGTTAGCCCATTTGGCTGTGTGATTCCCAAGCTATGCATGTATTCAATGTTAAGGCGTTGCCACCTTGACGCTATATGCATGTCCGGCAACACCAAATATGGCCGAGAGAGCATAAATAACGAGTAGCTGATCCTTTCGATTATTTGATACGAAACAAGTATTGCGGCGTTGCCACCTTGCCGTTTAGTGCATGTCTGGCAACGCCAACTATTGTTGACCAAACATAAAAACTGCGAGCAGTTTATTATTTCGCTTTCGAAAGGAAATTGAAAACTAGCCGCTTCTCCCGTTGATTATTTGACAGGAACCAGCATTGCAGCGTTGCCACCTTGTTGCTAAATGCATGTCTGGCAACGCCAAATATTGTCGAGCAAGTATTAATAATGCGAGAAGATTAGTCTTTCGATTATTTGACACAAAACAAGTATTTTAGCGTTGCCACCTTAAAGTAATTTTTACATATGGCAGCACTTAACCAGAAAAAAACTGCTTGCAATTTGAATATTTGGATATGTATTCCACTTATCAAAATCTAACAGACACTTTAGACACCTTGATGAGCGCAAGTCGATCTTATTGTCAAAGTTTGACAAGCACATAAGCAATACAGTGATGCCACCTTGCAATGCATTGCAGCTCTGGCGGCACCAAAAGAAGCTTAATAAGCATGTTTGATATTTGTGTTTACATTACTGGCACCATCGACCTGATGAAATTTGGTGTTGCCACATGACAATAATTAAGACATACGGCAACACTGAGTCAAATAGAAATAAATAATATGGCAACGTTGACGCCGGATAAATTAAGTTTATACCTAGGTAAAGAAAGGCAAAGACTGCCAGCTCGCCATTGTCCAGCTCTTGGTGTTGCCAGACTGTCGAACAAATTTAACTTCCTGTTAAATTACACACAACCCTTTCAACGTAAACAAAGCTTAACAGAAACATGTCAAAATCGCTGCCCAATCAAAACTTTCCCTCTCAAAAGCAGAATGTCATCCGCAATTCTCGTGAAGATCGGCGAGCAGCTTCCGAATGGGTTGGACGACCGCACCGCTCAAAATTATTTTCCATCTAACGAGATGTGACCCTGGCCACAGGCGGCTCCATCAATAGATCGGACGTGTTGTCAATCCGCAATTAAAATGCAAAGCACGCTTTGCAAAAAAAAAAAATATAAATAATAATTTGTTGTTTTATTTTCATTTTGTAAATACCACAATGCCATTTGGCGCAGCGCGAAGGGCGGCTGCGGGGCAGCCAAGCTGTCAGCCAACTCTGATTACCATCTATGTGAGGCGAATGCATGCCATATGCATGTGCCGCAGCTGGTGCTCGGATATATGGGAATGGTTGTGCAACCACATTGAAGACCACATGGGACCTGGGCGACCCGGGCAGGCACAGATGGCCGACGCTGCAATACTCTCACTAGACATCTAACATAACATATTACAATCAAGTTTTCCTTAAGACAGATATGCCTAAGTTCATTTGCTTTATATTACTAATCTATAATACGACTGCAATAGGTTTGAACCGTGACGGTTCAAACTCGGAACTGCAATTCCACTTTTAATTCTTTTGCCATTAACTGAGCCCAATCTATATAATCTCGTATAGCTATAATACGACTACAAAGCGGGTTTGAACCGTGACGGTTCAAACTCGGAACTGCAATGCTTTCACTCCTTTTGCCAATAACAGAACCCAATCTATATGATCTCTTATATCTATAATACGACTCCACAGCGGGTTTGAACCGTGACGGTTCGATCTCGGAATTGCAATTCCTTTTTTACATCTTTTGCCATTAACTGAACCCAATCTATATAATCTCTTATATCTATAATACGACTGCCATGCGGGTTTGAACCGTGACGGTTCAAACTCGGAACTGCAATTCCCTTTTTTACTTCTTTTGCCATAACCTGAACCCAATCTATATAATCTCTTCTATCTATAATACGGCTGCAAAGCCCAATTTTTTGGCTGCCTGAGGGTTACGAAAGGCCCCAATATGTCATGAAATATGCCATGGCTGTATCTACATATATATGTGTATATATTTGAAGTTTCAGCTTGGCAATCGATTGAGGCCCAGCTGCAGCTGATGCATGGAAAACAATTATGATTAAAATTGTATGAAATGTCATTAAATATGGAGTTCCCTCGCTCACCCCCCTCATGCCGACCGCGTGACAAGCCGTAAACTGAAAGCTGACGGAGTGAACCCAAAATATACACTCCCTGGGCAACCCGGGCGACCTCGCCAAATTGCCAGTTGGCGTTGGCGTGCGCCGCAAACAGAGCCCCGCGCACCTCGCTGGGGCGAGGGGTCGGCACGTGTCAATTGCACCGCCCGCACCGCCCGCCCCGCTGTCGGCGCCGACATGCGTTGTCCTTCGCACTGTCGGGGCCCAAACAAATGTCGGTTCAACAAATAGAATGCTTAACTCCATTGGGCAAAGCAGCCCCTACCCCTGACCACGCCCACGCCGACGCCACCGAATGCAGGTGTCCTAAAGCTGCACTTGGCTCTTTCAAAGTCTCGTAAATATTGATGGGTACTTAGCTAGCCAAACTGAAAGGTCACCAGGTGACAGGCGGCACAACAAATAGAGAATATCACGAAATGGTCGCCGAGCCTATTGAGCAGCAGGCTGCAGCACGGGTTTGAACCGCAAATTGGTTCAAACTGGGCATTTTATCGAAACGCCAACTTTAGGAGCCTAAATTGAAGGAGTTTGGGATCCTAACACTTTATTTCTTCCCACATTCGGATGAATATCCCGTAAAGTACAAGCTCATCAAACTCTTCAATCCTTTAGAGAACCGGGAAGTCGAATGAGAATAATATCTCTCATGAGCTGGAAGATATTACTAAGTAGACAGACTAGGCCTAGCAACAGCTGTGGGGCCTGTAACCCTTCACATCATTGACTCCTGTGTCATTCGACAAATAATTAAAAAGCAATCAACAGACGACTGTCTAATTGTTGGAACTTGGCAACTAATTAGACCCTGTCCAGAATATAGCCGACCCCCGCATTGCTCGACTCAAGGTCAAGATGCCAGGTAAGGCACGTAATCAAAGCAAAGATTTATCGAGCTCAAGTTTCCCGAATATATACATATATATATATGTATATGTATAAGAGCCAAGCAAGCAGAGTATGTAGATAATGGGGTAAAGTACTTTGAGTAAGTATCTGATGATTCCGTTGAGCACAAATAGTTATTATTATTGCTTCTGGTTAAAAGCACGGCGTCAATTTAAATTGGCCAACGAGTGTGTAAACAAAACGACAATCTAATAGAGCAATAGACGACAGTCTATCGATTTCTGAATACATAATAAACGACAAGAGGTCCGCAGACCGACAATCAACTTCCCAGAGCAATTTAGCTGGCCATAAGTGGAGGGGTCTATCCAATAAGTTCATCGTTTATTCTGCATTCAATTTTAATATACCCTTGCCGAGTGAACTTTCATTTTGCAATGGGCTGTGACATCCACAGCTGACAAGACCCCAATGCATATAGTCCATATCTAGCTGGACTTTTTCTGTCTCAGTCCAGATCGAAGTGCTATATCATAAAGCTGCCATAGGTAGATTCATAGAAACAATCGGCCGGAAGTTAAGTTCTTGTAAGATCGGTCGAAAAGTCTATCTATCACTACATCAACATCTATTATATATCTAGCAACCAAGTCCCTCTCACTATAGCATATAGCTGGCTTGGGGAAGGAACTGTGGAGATATGTCAAGATATCATGGTTCGAGCTACAATATCCTATCGAACTTTGACATTTATATAATTTGGCTACAAACGGAACAAAAAGCAACTTATTTCTTTGTCAAGACATTTAAATGTAACTTGACATTAACGGGTTCTACCTTGTTCAACATATCAAACTACTTAGCTCCATATGTAGAATCGATCAGAAGCCTCACAATTCTCCCCATATTTCTGCATAGCCGTAGGCTTTAATCCCACAAGGGTATTTCTTCTTCGGTGTGTCGAACAAAGTAAATATTTTTCATTTTGTTTTCATACTCACAGCAAATTGCGCACATCGCAGGGCCGCGTGAGAAACGCCGGTATCAGAATGATCGAGTTAAGCGAGACGATTCCATAATAGATCAAAAACTTGAAATAATATCGGAATATGTGATTCGTCTCGTACAGAAAGGGCAGCATCAGCAGCACGAATAATCCAAACAGTTCCAGATACGAGCTCATCTTGAGTGTGTGCGAGCGTGCGTGTGTGTGTGTGTGTGTAGATCTCTCTGAATCCCCTCGCACTCTCCCGTTGATCTTTCTGTCTCTAGTCCAGACTCTCTCTCTTCTGTCTGCTGCAGTCGCCGTCTCCGTCTCCGTTCGTATTCCGCGGCGAGGCTTAAGGCAGAGCGGTGCAGTCTTTTCTGTTATGATCCTAGCTACAATGAGGCGAAAGTAAGTTCCGATTATAATGGATAGCTGAAAGCCGTTACCGTTAGAGATGAGCGCGTGTCGAACTGTTAGATACCGATATGTTGTGATATTATTTATGCAGAAGTTTGCTCATCGAAAAACCAGAGCTGCAAAAAAAATAGAAATATATATATAGATATATATTTGCTGTTATGGTTTACAGTTTGAAGCAGGTTTCTTTGGGCTTTTTAGAGTATTAAAGCCCTAAAAATAAGTCTTAGAAAATGTATTGTGCATTCATTAATATCGGTATATATACTGCATTTAATACTTATATGTTCGTGCTTAATGCAAAGGCCACAAGAAAAGCCTGATTCAATTCATTTCGGCCAGCACGACACGCGCCCATCTCTAGCCTAATTGCTCTTTCAGCAATATTCCATTCTGATTGCTGTGCCATTTAAATGGACACCACTGTGTGAGTAACTGTGCAAGTGTGATAATGAGTGGGAGCGAGAGCCGTGCATGCAAATGCACATGTGACAGAGCGAGCGAGCTGAAGGGAAGGTTTTGCGTGCGCTTTGCGGCGCATTCTTTGCCCTGCTGCATTACCATGATTATTTGGCGAGTGCAGCAGCAACAACAACAACGCACACAAACAACAATAAACAAAAAAAAAAATCAATTTAAATTGCCGAGCAAAACAAAACAGAGAAGAAAAAAAAGTCAAGAGCCCGTATTTTATGTGGGCGACATTATTGAGGTTTCCCTTTACGATGAGATAATTAAATATGATATGACAAAATTGCGCGTTACACTGATTAACACAACGTATAATAAACGCGGCAAATTACGGTAATTGCTTAATAAAGCAGAACGAAAAATAATAATGATAAATCAATAACTGCATTAGACTCGGGTCTTACAGTATTTGATATTGAAATTGTGAACGAATCGGTCGAGTTTTTCTGGGAAAGTTTTTGAGCTATATTCAGAAATTCTTTTATGAAATTTTCGGATATATATTCAATAGTTTTGGTAATCTTGGTGGTAAATTCATTTGACTAACATGCTGTCGAAGTTTTTCAAAGAATATTGCCGAGTTACTCGGGTAATGCTCTCTCCTCTCTCTCTCTCTCTCTGTCTCCCTCTCTCTCTCTCTCTCTCTGTTTCCCTCTCTCTCTCTCTCTCTCTGTCTCCCTCTCTCTGCCTCTCTCTCTGGTATTCCCATATTTTTAATGGAACTGTGCCCGAATCATAGTCTACTATCTTTTGGAAGTATTTGTTTATATTAAGGAATTCTCTTGGGAAATTTTCAAGGAAATTTTAGCGAGTATCGGTGGCAACTCCTTTTGTTTAAAATAATTACAAATTTTCCCAGAAATAAATAAATAAAAATAACTAATATAAACAATTGATAAGCTTCAGTTTAGAGAAGTATAGATTTTCTAACATTCTATTCTTTTACACCTTTTTCTTCCTAATGTTCCTCGCTTGCTAGCACATAAAGTATCTGAAGTCTAACCAAAACATATACCTCGATATGTATATCTAGACATATTTGTATGTATATGCAAAGCGTCGCATAGGTGAATACGATCTTAGAAACAGATTCCAAGTATCGAAACATAAACAAACTTGAGAAGAGAAGAATTGTAATACTAAGCGGGATCCCCTGCAAGTATGCAGTAAGAAATTAAAAGAATATATGTATGTACTATAGTTGATTGGGGGTAGAGCCAGAGATACCCTGTAGTCAGGCCAAAAGATATTAGGTAGCCAAGACAGATTCTAGAGCTGACAAGAAATACATTTCATGAAAATGATTCTTATGTATGCATGTATGCATGTACGTACGTACGTACGTATGTATGTATGTATGTATGTATGTATGTATGTATGTATGTAAGTATGTCTGTATGCATGCATATACTCTATAAGGGCAGATATATTTACATATGTACATAGGCTATTGCTCACACTTGAACATGTTGCTTAGCAATTAATCTACCCGCTTGTAACAGTTACAGGGTAAACGAGTGCAATAACTTTAAAATGATTTAAGTGAGCATCCGGTACTCTCTCTCTCTCTCTCTCTTACATGTGTAAATGGCGAAAGCAGCGGCCGCTGTAAGAATTTATGACCTTTATTTTAGTGCAAGCCGGCAGGACATTGACCCATACATATGTACATATGTACACACACACACACACATCGCCCACCAAAATTTAAGAAAAAAAAACACCTAACTTGCATCTTATGCTGCTCACAACTCATAGACATATGTATATGAACACACACACAAACATACATTAGTTTGTGTGCATGTGTGTGCCTAGGATAACCGTAAACGGAATATTTAAGCGTCGTTCCGCAAAGCGCGTATGCGAGCAAAAAGCAACAAAAACAAAAACGAAGTGAGGGTTGCAAAGGAGACAAAATTCAGCCGCCGCAGCAGCAGCAGCAAAAGGCATTGACACACACACACACACACACACGCATGGGCGGAAAGAGACGAGGTAAGGATAACAAGCAAAACAAATGAGAAATAAATAGAGTAACAGATAAAAATGCAACATTTGCAATTAAAATGCGTGTCTGCATTTATTATTGTTGTTTTCGTTGCTTTTCTTCTCGCTTTATTCTTGTGCGTGCTTTGCACTAAATTCCTTTTTGTTTTGGCCTCGTTGCTGCTGCAGTCGCTGCGCCAGCTTCCTTGTGCAGCGGCTGTGCTTTGCAGCCGGAACACACACACAAACACACAGAGGCACACACATGCACAGCCAGGCCAGCATAAGCTCTTCTCACACACACGCACACTCAAAATTAACTCAAGTAACATTAATATAATACAATTGATGGACGAGAGACAACAGCAATGCGCGCGAGTTATGTTATTAAATTATGTTCAACTGTAGAGTCCCAAAGAGAAGCATGCAGCATTTCTTTTCTTTTGCTTCTTATTCTGAATGTGCAATAGTTTTATCGTTTCTCGAGATGTTTTTTTTTTTGTTTGATTCTTGTTGTTTTTGCTTTTGGTCTAAATACTGAGGGTTTACGTTTTTTTGTCTTGATGCGACGCCGCTGCGGTTGACAATGCTGGCAGCGACGGCGACGACGACCGGGCGCCGTTAAAACGTAGAGCGCGAAAAATGTTGACAAGAATTTCCGTTACCGACGTGCTTGCTCTGCGGTGACGAGAAAAACAACAACAAATTTTAACAAAATTGATGCTTAGCAGTGGTCTGTTAATAACATAACAGCCAATGCTATACTCAAATTGTACTGTTTTCATATGGAATTGACGAATGTTACACGCCTAACGAATGTCACACTTAACATTTACTCACCCAACGAATTGTAATGTGCTCTGGTACAGTATTGTAACCAGTTGACGAACCGGCGGTGTGTGCCCTAAGTGCAAGCTCTGCTTATAAGATCGAATTATTTAAATCGAGTCTTAGTTGGTTGTTACACCTGCTTAAGACATTGGCGCGCAACTTAAATTAAAGATTCTAAATATATACTATAATAGATGCTGCAAGGTATGCAGGACACTTGGCAGAACTTTTGCTTCTCCACAAACTTAGCTGTGTATCCGCCTGTGGGCACTTGGCAACCGGCGAAAAACCCTGATTATGTCCCCAGCACCCCCCGCCCTACCCATACATTAAGCTTGGCATGCGGAAAACGTGTCGTCGAGTGAAAACAGGGAACAAAAAATACAAAAATATTTTTGTTTACATGGGGCTGCCAAGCAAAATGAAAATGATGACACGCTGATAATCTGGATTGATCTTTGTGACGAAATAAAATCGAAATGACAGACAGCTGCCGTAATGAAAAATAAACTTACAATCAGCAAGAAACGTTTTTTACTGGCAATTACTTAATATAGTAATCCACATTTAGCTCAAAACTAGCGAGCAGCAAGATTTTTGACAATGATATCCTTAAGAAAAAAGAAAGTGTTTTATTCGAACCATCATTTATACCCCAAGCAGTATATGTTAGTACCTCTTGAAATTCTAGAAATATGGTAACACTGTCAGCCGGACGGTCGAATTGAATTCGATTCGTGCGTTACGCACCAATACATGAAGAAACAAACAAACACGTTTTCACTTGTGCATGGTGAAGTCTGTATACTCTTGCCGCACGCTCACAGTGCTTCTTCCAGTATTCGGTTAAACATACTCAAATGTTGACTTGCAGCTGTTACAAGCAGCGCTTCAAAACATGCGACTCTGTGCTTATGTGTGCTTTCACAGTGCGCTCTTTCGCTCACTCTCTCAGCAACTCTGTAAGCGATCGCCAGTTGCTATGCCTACTCGCGGTGCCTCACTGTGTGCATGTGTGTGTGCTTTTGTTTGCGTGTGTGTGTGCGTGTAATTTGAGATAAGCAATGAGTGCAAAGCAGGCACATAAAGTCGCTGGCAGCGCGTCTGTTGGCGCACAGTTGGCCTGGAGCTCGACTTCGACGCAGACTGTAGACGATTGTAGTGTAAATAAAATAAAAGAATAACAAGCACAAAGCATAACGCGCAACACGTGAGCGAATCGAAATTCAAATTGAAGCTTAAACGAGCAGAATGCCAAACACAACCGCAACAACATCAAGTAAGTGCACACCACACCCCATACCCCACCTCCTGCGCCAATTACTGAATTGTCCGCCCACCACAGTTGATGGCTATAAGCTGGGCAAGGTGCTCATCGAGGGCAAAACGAAGCAGGTCTACAATCTGCCCGAACATCCTGGCCTCTGCCTGCTGCTCAGCAAGGATCGCATCACAGCCGGCGATGGCGTCAAGGCGCACGACTTGGCCGGCAAGGCAGAGATCTCCAATACGACCAATGGCCAGGTATTTCGCCTGCTCAACGAGGCCGGTAAGTCTGATATACTTACATACATATATTTGCCTCAGATTGACTCGCCCTCTCTCTCGTTGTTCTCTGTAGGCGTGCGCACCGCCTATGTGAAGCAGTGTGGGGCCAAGGCTTTCATTGCCCGCGAATGCCAAATGATACCCATTGAGTGGGTAACCCGACGTCTGGCAACCGGCTCCTTTCTCAAACGCAATGTGGGCGTGCCCGAGGGCTACAGGTCAGTAGCATCCGTAAGGTTATCTACCTTGCATTTTGCATGCGACGGCGACTGCGTCTTATCAATTGCAACCAACGTCAGTGACCTTTAGAGCTACCCCCCGCCCCTTGCTGGCTGTTGCGGTAAACAAATTGAGATACTATTGATGCACTGCATCGAGGTCGTCCCCGCTTGTCCCCGCTGCCCTGATAAGCCGCGCATTAAAGCGTGCGGTAGAAGCATTGGCTGGTTAAAAGAATAGAATAGACGATCTTTTGATACCCTTGTAGAGGTTATTATCATTTGCAGACAGCATCAGTATCTTACTGATATCGATAAACAGGGTATACTGTTTCTGTGCAAATGAATGCAACGGGCTAAAGAAAGCACCTGCGACCCCATTCGGTATATACCAGCAAATAGTATATACTCTAAAGATAGTATATACTCTATATACAGATTATGATGTCTCTTAGAGTATATACGAATTACAAATGTTCTACTTTTAAGGAACTTGTCCCCCTCCCAAAAAATTGGGTAAAGGTTAAGTACAAAATTGCAAAATGATCGGATTACAAATACCGATCGGTTTATCAACTCGATAACTATGTAATCTGGCCAATATGGATATCGATACTTGTTTCAGCTTGTCACCCGCTAATAATCGATTATGTCCCTCACCCATTGCAGATTCTCGCCGCCCAAGCAGGAGACATTCTTCAAGGATGACGCCAATCACGATCCACAGTGGAGCGAGGAGCAGATCATTTCGGCCAAATTCGAGCTAAACGGTCTGGTGATCGGTAAGTAAAGATTTGCTTCTCCAATCGGAAGTGCAAATAACTTTACAAGCATCCATTTTGCAGGTCAGGATGAGGTGGACATCATGCGACGCACAACCCTGATCGTATTTGAGATCCTTGAGCGGGCGTGGCAGACTAAGAACTGTGCCCTGATCGACATGAAGGTCGAATTTGGCGTCGATTCCAGTGGCAATATTGTGCTTGCCGATATCATCGACTCGGACTCGTGGCGCCTCTGGCCGGCTGGCGACAAGCGTCTGATGGTCGACAAGCAGGTCTATCGGAATTTGACATCGGTGACGAGCTCCGATCTGGATACGGTTAAGCGCAACTTTATCTGGGTATCGGAGCAGCTGGCCGATATTGTGCCGCGCAAGGATCATTTGATTGTGGTGCTCATGGGCAGCGCATCGGATACATCGCACAGCGAAAAGATCGCCACCAGCTGCCGTTCGTTGGGCCTCAATGTGGAGCTGCGCGTCACCTCGGCCCACAAGGGTCCGGAGGAGACGTTGCGCATTGTCCGTGAATATGAATCGGTTATGCAGAATCTAATCTTTGTGGCCGTTGCCGGACGTTCGAATGGCCTCGGACCTGTTGTGTCCGGCAACACAAACTATCCGGTAATCAACTGCCCGCCGGTCAAGTCCGATAACATGCAGGTGGACGTCTGGTCCAGCCTCAATTTGCCATCGGGCCTGGGCTGTGCCACCGTCCTCTATCCGGAGGCAGCCGCTCTGCATGCGGCCACCATTTTGGGACTGAGCAATTTTATGATCTGGTCCAAGCTGCGCGTCAAGCAGCTCAACAATTTCGTGACCCTCAAGAAGGCCGACAAGGAGCTGCGCGGCGTGCGCAATG
The DNA here is from genome assembly GCA_037075305.1 of Drosophila kanekoi. NCBI lineage: Eukaryota > Metazoa > Arthropoda > Insecta > Diptera > Drosophilidae > Drosophila > Drosophila kanekoi. Next base: position 11,768,555 of record JBAMCE010000451.1, read on the forward strand.
TCTGAGCAGGACACACTTTTTGCCATTAACTCTACATTTGTTTGTTTAACATACATATATATTTTTTTTTAAACATTTCTATTTTTTTTCTCCTCTCATCTATGCTCTTCTGGACAGTTATGCTTAGTTAAGTTCGCTAAAAATACAGTTTTATGTGAGAATAATTGAGGCGCCTTTTTGAATTGTTTAACGGTTAAGCGCAGGGTTTGTGTCTTGGCTATAGTGAAATTTTCATAGCACGCTTTTGGGCTGCGCTTAAATTAATTTGAAAAATTCACGTGGCCCGCGAAAAACTCATTTTCATTTGTGTGGAGAAGTTGTCTCCGATCATGTACGGTATATGAATGTATATATATATATATATATATATATATATATATATATATATATCACAAATATATATATAACAGCTGAATTGGCATATTCATGTCCTACTGTCTGTTGCTAGGCCAAAAAGTCGCCCAGTTTTAAAGCTTTTACCTTAAAGCTCTTCATCGCTCCGAGCTTTTCTCGCAGGCATTGTATATATACATATATATATATATATCAGATTTGGTCGGTTCGGAAATCTATACAAATCTATTCTCTGTTTTCTATAGAGATATATGATGTCTAAAGAAATAATCGTTTAAAAATTGGGTTTTTGTATGAAAAACTTCTTGGTTTTCTAAGAAAACTAGGCCAAGCTATACAATTGCCAGCTCTATATATACTGTCTATATACCATATTCCCACTATAGAAACAATCCTTTCTTTAAAATAACTTCCAAGTGCCAAATTAACAAGGATTTTTGGAATCTTCTATTGAAAGAAACATGCTGAAACTGGTTTTCGCTTGAATTTCGAAAGGTGAACTAGTTCTTATAAGAACTTCAACAATTTAAACGTCGCTTATTTAAGTATTTCAATATATGCCAAAATGAGGCATATTAAAGCTACTGAACGGAAAAGTATTTTGCAGGAAAAGTTCTTTAACAAAAAGCTCTTCTGTTCGTTTAAAAAAAAAAAAGGAAAAGCTCTCTGCAGACCTCAACTTATCCTGACTAAATGCCTTTTATATACTCTAACCAGATTATATCCTAGTGCTAAGCCTCTTACCAGTGGACTGCATTCAAGGCCTTTGCCACATTAAGCGTCATTCATTAAACTGAGGGAAAACCCGTAAAGCAACTTCCAAGAACATAACCTCACTAATTATATCTATTTCTGTAAAGCTGTTTTAATCCCTCTCTGCAAAAGCGATGAGAATCCTCGTGCAAATTGGTTGCTCTTCAGAATTTCTAATTGCAATCTAGTTAGCATTATTTTTTTTCTCTTATCTGCTTTTGCGACTCTGCTAAATGCGCTGTAAGCCCACCCGCACGCCCCCTTTCCCTACCCTTTCCTGCCTAGAAACGCTGCCCTGCCCATCGCACCGCCCCCCTCTGCAACCAATTGACGCACAACAGCTTAGCCAATGCCATGGAAACTGAGCTGCGTAGGTTTTGCATTCCGTGAAGGCGACAGCTGAGCTCTTTCACCCGCACCCGCTCCCGCCACCACCCCTTCTCGTGCTACCCCCCGACAAGTGCAGCAGACTAAACAGTGATAAGAGAGTCGGATACTCGAGGCTGGGTAACTGAAGATGAAATCGGAGATTGTGCCAAGTGGAAGAAGAGTTGCCAGCGTTGCCAAGGCAAATTAGCTGTCCATTGTGGGGGGAGACGAGGGTAAGGGCATACTGCGAAAGATGAGCAGTAAGAGGGGGGGATGGTTGCTTGTTAAAATGTGTTGAAGTGCGCCCCGCACAACCTGCAGCCAATTAATCATACTTTAGCAACAAACACATTCATAATAATAACAATAATTTAGCACGTGGGCCGGCGCGGCGAAGCGAGGCGAGGCAAATGCGTGTGTGTGCATGTGTGTGCGTGTGTGTGTCGAGTGTGTGTCGAGTGTGAAGAGAGCAAGAAGCAGCAGACGAAGACGAAGACGAAGACGAGAATCCCCAGCGACAAAGCGCACATATTAAAAGTCAGGGTCAAAGTGCCATTGTGTTTGGCCCACGGTGCAGCTTATGCGGTCGCGGGCAGCTAACACTCCACACGGCCGTTGGTGTGAAAGAGACCGCTGCGCTGTGTTGAGCCAACGGGCAGGGGGCTGCCGGCAGCGGGCAACGGCAGGGGGGCGCGCACGCTAAGCAGTCGGAGCAGAGACGGTAACGACAATAAACAAAATATGAATGGCAAGGCAAATGTAACAAAATGTAAGAAAACAAGAAACTGAATAGAAAACTTGAATGCATAGTCGACTATCGAATGCCCTTCGCACAAATGTACATACATGCATGCATACATACATACATATGTATATTTGTACGGGCCATATTGGTTATATATGTGGGAATAACCGTTAATAAAAATAAACACCATTTTTGGAGTGGCAAATTTTTAATTTAAGCCTCAGCGTTCATTGTTTAACATAGTGTTAATATAATCTACATGCTAATATATATATCAAATCTTATATTATACATACATACATACATACATATGTACATACTTTGAGCTTGACTTTCAACACGCGCTTCAGTTTATATGTACATACATATGTATGTGTTTAATTTATCTCCTTAATATTAATTAAAGCAAAGTTAAGTCAATTAAATTGAACTTTTTACGTTTCGGTTTTGTTGTTCTGGTAAATATTTGGTTTCAACCGATTCTTCATCCTATAATTACCAAAGTTAATCATGGATAACTAATATATGTATCTAATAGAACCAATTCTTAAAGCCATATTTTACCCTGAAAAGAGCATAGACATAATGTTAATTGCCCCAACATCAAGTTATGCCATACCAAAACCTAGACAAATAGTCTATCGGAAATTATGATCTCCATAAATAAGCGTTATCTAGAATTTGATTGTGGGAAATATTGTGATTGGATTGTGATGCTTAGAAAAGACATGAAAACATTGCTTCTATTTCAGGGATCAGGAGCGATCGCAAGGGATTACCTTTTATTATACTCCATTAATTTTCTATATAAAAATAGTTGAATTTCAAATATTTATTATTATTATAAATGTTGAATTTGCCTTTTAAGCAAATTAGCTGTAAAAAAACACTTGCACATAAACACACCAACATGTGCATGTACATACATACATACATACATATATATGTATATACATATATGTTAACATGTATAAACTTGTAGCGTCAAGTTCAACCCTGTCGCAAAGTCATAAAGCACGTGGTAAAGAAAGTGTATAGAAAAAAAAATAACGTTGTCGTCGTCTTTGCTTTGCATTGCGCAGCGGCTCAGAGGGGCTTGGGCCGTGGGGTCGCCCAACGACAACAATGCCCGGCAATTGTTTTGCGGCGACGCCGACGTCGACGTCAACGTCAGCGACAGCGGCAGCGGCGACAGCGATAGAGACGATGACGCGGCTATGTTTGCGGTCGCTGTCGTTTCCGTCTGCCCGACTGTCCGCTGGTCTCGACCAATCGTCAGGAGAGCTGGCGGGGGGCAAATGGCGGTGCTTTTGGCGTGGATCGTTTGCCAAAGCATAAAACAATTTTGTTACAAGCAAATGCCGCCGCCTCTTTGTCGATCTCTGCACACGTTTTCATTATCATTGTGTGCGCGTGTGTGTGTACTTGTATATGCGTGTGTGTGTGTGTGTGTTCTGTCGCTTTTGCTGTGCGCCTTCTTCTGCCTCTTCAGCTGCCGCAATTTCAGACCGAGACTTCAACTTGTTGCTAAAAATATGCAAGGCAGTAAGAGGAAAACCGGTTTTCAGCGATCATCAACTTGCTTGGCCTGTTGCTGGGTGCCAGTGGCCGCAAGCTGTGGCAGCGACGGTATATGTATGTATGTATGTACATACGTATGTATGGGCAGCGTACGGGCGCGGGGCGACTGTGCGACTTGATTGAGTTGGCTTAAGCAGCGAGCGAAGCATGCACAAATAAAGCCAAGACGACAACAACATGCAAAAAGCCAACACGTAATACAAGACGCGTCGCGGTGGGGGCCCCAAACACGATCGCTCGTTGCGTCGGCCAAGCGCAAGCAGTGCGGGGGCAAAGCAGTTCACTTTTGTTGGCACAGCGAGCGGGGGCCGAACAGCAGGCAAACACACACACACACACACACACACACACACACACACACACACACACACACACACACACACACACACACACACACCAACACACAAACACAATTATACAGGCTGAGAGACAGTGATGATGAAGCCGCTGCCGACGCGACGGCGGCGTCGATTACGCGCGCATAGCCGGCTAGGCTTGTTGTTGTTGTTCTCATTCTCCCTACTGCTGCCGCTGTTGTTGTTGTTCTTATTGTAACCGCAAGTTGCGCTACTTTTGCGCTTATTCGGCTTCGCGCCTTAGTGTTATCTCGCTCACACACTCGTTCTAAGTCCATGCTTGCCAATTCACAATGTCACCCACCAGCCATAAATTCAGGTTAGGTTTTGTTTTCTTCTTTCCTTCTACACACATGCATGCACGAACGTGTGTGTGTGTGCGCGCATATGTATGAGCATATATGTATGTATGACAACTGACTTAACTGTGAATTGCTACGACTGCTGGCGACGATCGGTCGCATGTTAATGGACGACAGCCAGTGGAATTGCGCTCGTATGACGGCCTGTGCTGTTGGCGGTGGGGTGTGAGGTGTGCGGTATGCCGGGGCTGGTCTTTGGACGCGGACATTTTGTGATAAGCGCAGCGCGCGCGATCTGCCGATAATAAAAAACTTCAATAAAAACACATTAACAAAACAAAAATTAGCAATAGCCCGCGAAATGAATAGAGAGACAGAGAGAGAGAGTGAGAGAGAGGGCGAAAGATAGAGCAAATAAATAAAACATAAAAAAACAACGATCCGGATAGAATAGTCTATATAGCGGTTAACTGAACAGCTGCTCAAATACATACATATGTACATACATGCGTGCGAGCGTGTGTGTGTGTGTGTGTGTGTGCCGTAATGCGCTCTGGGAACCGATCGATATCGGTCAATGTCGAACAACTACCGAGGTTATAGTAAAGGTCTACGAATAGCTCTTGAGCTTGATTACATTTCTACAGAGACTGTTGAAAGGTTTCCCACAGACAATACACATACATACATACACACACATGTGCATACATATGTACACGTCTATACATATGTATGTATATACATGTGTGCTAGATAGATGCAGGTATGTATGTATGTATGTATGTATGTACATATGTATGTATGTATGTACATTTCTAATAGATAGATAACGGTCGCACTATCAGCTTGCGACTGGATTGTCGGGCTTTTCCACAGAGATTTCACGAATGTTTCTAGAACTTGTGCTTAGCCATAAAAGATTGCATAGCTCATTAGATAGTCAATAAACCTTTTGTAAATACCTATCTATGTGTGTACATACACACACACACACACATACATACGTACATATGTACATATGTACATATTTGTATAGCTACGAGTACTAATAACAGCTGTGCGAACTTTTTGACAAACATTTGCACTTACTAACACATGAATATGTAAGTGCAAATTTCACACGTTGCTTGTAATAGGCTAAACTCCAAGATTTATGAGGTCTTATATTTTGAATGCCTTAAGACGATGAAAGAAAATATTTGATTTTGAGAATATCAAGTCCATATTCATCTCTGTATAGAATACACCAATGATATACATATGTACATACGTATATGTATGTACATATGTATGTATATTGAGGTTTCACGATGTTTTCATATGTGAATAAGAACTTACAGGTGCATATAGAGTGAAGGAACATTATGGAGAAGTTTTAAGTATTATTTCCATATTTACATATGTATGTATATGGAATAGACAAAATAGATATGTATACATACATAGGTATGTATTATAGCTTAACTTATAGGTTTCAGTTGGAATCATGTTATATTATATCATATCATATCATATACTGTCTTTTAAGATACATATATGTATGTACATATGTACATAGTTGGCAGTCATTCATCGACCTTTTCCAGATTGATTACCCTCTATTTAAATCATTAAAAGTTTCTACTAATTATTACAGAATTTACATACATCAGTTAACATTTCATTAACTATTTTTCTTCTTCTATTTTTGACAGTATTTTTTTTTCTGCTGTTATCTTTAGCTTGACACTTTTAATTTGCATTGGCTTTCCCAGAAAAAATACAATTTCAAAAAAACTTACTCATCAAACTGTTAATTAATGAAGTCCATAAACGGTTCGCAGTATAATTTCCTCTATTTACTTTGAATATATTGATTTTTAAGAATAAGAAGAATAAATGCTTAAAGATATGGAAATATTATCAAAAATTTAGCTAATTTATCGATTAATCGATAAGTTATAGTATTTCACAGTTACATTCAAAGGGTTAGAAAGGGAAAGATAGAAGAAGCGTTAGGGAGAAAAAATTGCGTATCTCCGTTTAAACTGCGCCAGAAATTTATTCGAAAAAGTTAGGGAAGATTGGGAATAAAAATAACATACATACACACATACATACATACATACAGATGTATGTACACATGTTAAACATATGCTGGCATGCTTTATTAGGCGGACATCTCCCTTAGTCGGCCACTTACATACATACATATGTATGTACATATGTACATCTATACAGTTGTCCGTTAGTAGAGCTTTCACTGTATGCATACATACACATACATAAATAGCTGCACTTAATACATACATACATACATACATGCATACAAATGCTTGAATGTACGCACATGCTACTCACGCTGCATGCTGTGCACATACTTACATACATCCATGCAGTACGCATACATACGTTTGTACTAAAACCCATGCATTTGCATACACACATACATGCATATGTATGTATGTATTTACGCTTGCAACCCATTTTGTGCTACATATAGAGTAAGTCCGCACCCAATCCATACAACATTTGCCTTGGCTAGGTCGAAAACCCAAACCCCTTTCCCACCCCACCCACCAGCCACCATCCATCCTTCTGTCATCCGCCCGCTTTCAACCATTGATTTCGCCTGGCATGCTGATTCCGAGCGGGGCACAGCTTCAGCTTTGGCAACGGCTGCAGGCGCTGTCTTAAGCTGCAGTCGCTGCCCTGGCGAAGAGCATGCCAACGCCCCCGCTGCTGCCCGTGCAAAACCGTTTGCACTTAGCCAACTATTGCCGCACGCATACACACGCGCACACACGCAGGCCAACATACACACACTTACACACACACACGCACACACACACCCATGCATGCTTGTTGTGTGTTTGGCTGTGCATAAAAATTCGCGAGCCATTCTCATTCTCTGTTCGCTTGTTTTGTGTGCTTTTATTTTATTTTGCTTTTTATTATTACATATTCTTGTTATTCTTATTTTTGCGTTACTCGTTTTATTTGCGTTGCTGTTTGCCGTTGTTGTTGTTGTTGTTGTTGTTGCTGTTGTTGTTGTTGTTGCTGTTGCCTGCCTGCCAGCCTTTTGCTTTATTTATTTCGACTGGCTGACGCGTTCGTTCGCATGGTCTCCCCCTCCGCTTCCCGCACCCAACCCAGTGATTTGCGCTCTTGTTCATCAGCATGCACTGTCTCGCTCTCGCACATACATACATATCTCTGTTGGCATACTGCGGCGCACTCATCAGTCAGTCGGTCTGGCCGTTCGTCCGTCGTTTCGTCTCTCCGTCTCTCTGTCTCTCTTTTGCGTGTGAGTGTAGGTCTGTCTGTTCGTCTACACGTCTGCCACTGTCTGTGACTGTGTGCGTTGAAGTTGAATGTGCCGGTTTTTCAGTTGCTTCTGTTGTTGTTGTTGCTGCTGCTGCTGCTGTTGTAGTTGTTGTTGCCGTTGGTCGTGTCATGTTGATTTGTGTGCTTGGCTCGGCTCGTCTACCGTCCGACCGACCGACCAACAGACCGCACGACCGACCGACCAACCGACCGAACGACCAACCGCCTGCCCGCCCGCTACCCTGACTATAAGCGTCTGCGCTAGTTATTCGGTATTCTGTTGCTGCTCGCGCTGTGTCTCTTCCTCTTACATTTCTGCTTCATCTTCTTGTGCGCATACACTCACACACACACACACACTCAACACACACACACACACACTGAAGCAGACAGACAACTACGCAAACAACACCAAGACAATGCGCAGTAGATAACTGCCGCCTGGCCGAGCGCTGTCACTGCCTCGCCCCTTAGCCCGCTGCCGTACATACTTATGTATCCATGGGTTACGTACATACATACAGTATGTATGTGTATGCGTATACAAATGTATCTATGGCAACACAGCGTGTGATATATGTATATGTACATGAGCGCTCTCCAAATGTATGTTTGTATGTTCCTCTGTGTGTATGTGTGTGTGTCTGTGTGCAGACAGCTGCTTTGTGTGTCAAATTGTAGCAAAAAAAATGTACATATATATGTATGTACGTATATATATATATATATATATATTTGTATTATTTTTTTTTGCTTGCCGAGTGCTGAGAGCCACCCACCCGCTGGCGCATTTTGCACTGCGTTGTGCTCAGCTGTGTGCTGTGAATGTGTGCGATGTTTTCCATATGAATTCATTTTATGCACCAACATGTACATTTGTAAGTGCACCTGTGTGTGTGGGTGCGTATGTTGGCCGCGGTTTAATGTCGATTTACAATGGCAACGACAAATTGTGATATAATAAAATAATAAAAAAATTGCATTGCGCCAATTTGTGCATAAAAAGTTTTAATGAGCCTTTTTTCTACAGAAACGCTTTCATTGCATAAAAGCTTCCCCTAATCCACTTACTAAAAATAACACAGCTAATTAGCTGTTTTAACTGACGTCGTTCGGTGCTGCTTTCCAGCGAAATGTGACACACGCATGCCATGCGTGGGAGCTTCAATAGAATTTAGTGAGATTAAAAACAAACAAGCAAAAAAAAAAAAAAAGAAACTACCTGTAAGCTGTGCTATTCATAGTTTCTCTTTCAGCATGTTGTTAAGAAGATAATCAGCTCAGCAAATGGCTTTTTTTCCAAGAAACACCCTAAATATCAATAATTCCTGCTGACGCAGCCAATTCACCACTGGGTAGCTTATTTCTTACCGTTCCCATTCCTTTTCTGTCCCTCTCTTTCTCTTATTCTCTCTCCCTCACTCTTTCTGCTGTTGCTGTGTGCTGTGCGCTGCGCAAAAACTACATTGCGCTCTCTGACGCACTCTTCGTTGCGACCGACGCGTCGGTCGCGTCGACCGTCATACTTGCTTAGTGCTTGCTTGTGTGTCTGTTAGCGCACAGTGGGCCCTTTTAAGTTAATGAAATTTATAAAATGCTATTATATTCAAAGAAAAGGATAATTGCGAAATAATTTATTAAATCATATTAACATACATATGTATGCATCTATGCAATCAATATGCTTCTTCTGTAGAGGCAAAATATATACATACATATATTATATTGAATTTGCTATGTTCATTGAAATGAGAAGCGACTTAACCACTGTGCGTCGCAGCCGGAGCCTCGTTACGTTTTGCCGCTGGCAGCGCAGCAGCAGCACAGTGCTTTGTTATGCTGCCTGAACAAAATCAACGTTGCCAAACTTCATTTTGCTTTTGCGCTATGTTCATGTTAACGTTTGGTTGACTGGCAATGTATGTATGTATGCGTGCATATGTTTGTGTGTCGCGTGTGTGCTTGTGTGCGTGTGTTTTATATCAGAAATTTCCATTTAATTTTTTATTTAGGTTTCTTTTTCGTTTTGCGATGTTGTTGTTGTTGCTCTTTGTGTATATGTATGTATGTACGTACGTGTGCGTTGATATATAATTTGTATACAAATGCACACACAAACAGGCACATACATACATACAAACACACACACGCACACACATACACATGCATGTATGTTTCTATGTAGCTTTTGCTTTTGTGTGATTATATTTTGGTTACACTTTCAGCTGCCGTTTTGATTCCATGATTTTCGGCCAGCGCATACGTCACACATGTGTGGCTCAATTCAGGGTGTGTGTGGGGGGCGGTAAAGGGCGAAAGCTGCTCAACCCCCTTTGGAGGCTCTGACGTCGATGCCAGCATTGCTGCATGGGCCTGCAAATTGCCAGCAAATCTCTGTGAGGGTTGTTTTGGTTGCTGTTGTCGATTTTATTATTGCTTTTTCTCTTTCTCCTGCTCTCTGTGTGCGTACATGCATACATGCGTGTGCGTGTGTGTTGGGTCGCATTTGCAGCCACAGGTGTCGTTGATGTCGGCCTCGTTGGGTTTCGCCATGCGTCAAGTTCAGCTCTCCCAAAAACTTCACACCTTTGTGCAAATTATTTTGTCGTCAATATGACAAAAAGTTAACCTCAAAATGTAGCTGCGCCGCCTGTTGAGCGTGACTCAGTTGCGGGCAGCGACGGCGACGTCAACGTCAACGTCAACGTCCACGACAGCAGCCTGACAACATTTTTGTTTAAACAAATGCAACAACTGAGCTTAATGAAAAAGTTATGCGAGTAGAAGCTTTCGTTTTTTATTTTAAGTCAGCATACATACACATGTATATGTATGTACATATGTGCGTGTGTGTATAAATGTATGCACATATGTATGTATATATGTATGTATGTGTGTGCTCTCAAACAAACTTTGCTCCCTACACTTGACCTTGTTTTGCCATTTTCGTTTTGTGCCATGCACCATACCACACACACACTCACACTCACACACACACACACACACACACTTACGCGCGCACGCTTACAGATGGGCTGGCTGATTGTGGTTGATTGTGGCCTAGGAAGCAGAGGCGGGGCAGCATCGGCAACTTTGTATGACAAAGCAAAAGCCAAGACCACGCTGAGCCAACGCAGTAATTTGCCTAAAATTGTGCGCCGGCTTAAATGCCGGCTACAACAAATACATACAAGCAAAAGCAAAGAGCAAAAAAAAAAAATAATAATAAAAATAAAACAAGAAACACAAAGCAAACAAAAACAACGATAACGACGACGACGACGACGGCGACGACGACGCAAAAAGAATCATTTCAGTGAAGGGCGAAGACGTGGAAAGACGCAGACGCAGACAACGGCTATAAAAATGCAGAGCAAGGCGAAATGAACACAGGAAGGACAGGGCAACAAAGTTATTTTAATGACCTGCTGTTGTGTTGTTGTGGGCGGGGGGAATGGTGCGCGGGGGGGCCTGGGCCTGGGCAGGGCACAAAGTCGAACGGCGACGGGCAAAGCCGCAACAGTAAAAATGGCAAGCAAAGGGAAATTAAAGACCATGACAACAACAATAACAACAACAAGCAGAGGCAGCGGCAGCGGAGGCAGCGTATGGCGAAAAAGTCAAAAAGAGAATTGCTAATGCCAAACAACAACAGACACGGGCTGGCAAAGAAAGACATAAAACTTTTATTTATACATGTGCACACACATACACACACACATGCATGCACACGTATATGGGCACACACACATACATGCAAATGTGTGCTTGTGTGCGCACAGGCGAGCCAAAGAATAAGGAAAGTGGCCAAATAACAATAAGAAAAAAAGTTAAATAAAAAGCAAAGCAAAGGCAACAAACAAAAGAATAGCAGCGAAAGAGGAATGCACAGAATATAGCTGTAAGATAGCGGGCGGGATGGCAAAGTGCAACAGACTATGCCCTGCATTCGCAAGCCCATCGATAACATTATCGATAAGTGTAACAGCTTTTCATTGGAGCAATTGATATGGCAAGAAAATCTTGAGATATGTATGTATGTACATGTATGTTCATGTGTATGTATGTTTGTATGTACATACATACACATATAAAAGTTTGCCTTGTGCAGCGTTTATTGTCTATCTGGCTGCCTATCGATATCATTATCGATAATTGAAAACTGAGCTCTTTCAAGATTTTGAATGATCAAAGAATGTTCCGAATACATTTACATATTTACATATACATACATATGTTAATCTATATACAAACATACAAACAGACCTTTCTATAGAGTATATGGCTATGCTATGAAAATGACCAGCTTTTTATAGTATGTAAATAGCTTTGTCCCTAAGCTTTTAGCGATATCTTAATCAATTTGGGAAAACTGAATTCGTGTTAAGGCATCTCTATAGGAATTAACATCTGTTTTATATCGATCTTTGATAGATTTCATGTGCGTTAAGGGATATACAACATGGCAAATATACCCTTCTTTTATAGACTTGCGCTTCGTAGGGATGAAATATGGAAAAGCAGGTGGATTATTGGATGCGAAATGGGTGAGACTGGGCTTTTTTTAAAGATATAACACGTGCTTATATAGATAACATGCAAATATGTATGCCCTAGTCATGTGTCTGTTGATTTCCGTAGTGTACATATGCCCATTAATCTATGAAGATAATATATGTACATTGTATGTATGTATGCCTCGACATGCATATTATAAAATGCTTAAGCTACATACACATGTACATACATATGTATATTGGGAATATCTACATACATACATGCATATGTATATATGTACATCCATATGGATAGATGATGGTGGGATTTGGGGACTGGGTAATTACTAACGGAACACTCCTTATTGCGCCCATCTTGTTGTCTTTGGCAGCCTAGAAAATTCGATGAAAACTTGGTAATGCGTTAGGTCAACACAGTGGGCACTCCTTCGGACTGCCAGCGACAGCGAAACCTGTAACAAAGCTGAAAAACAAAAAGCAAAAAAGAAAAGAAAAACAAAGCATGCGACGCTTTGAGCGCTCTTTCTGCTGCCCGCGCCTGCTTCTTCTACGTCTACTTCTACATCAACTTCTACTTCTTCTACCTCTTTCTCGTGTTAGCTAAGACAGACAGATGGTTTTAAATGCAGCGTGTTGTCTAGCGGAATGTAAGGCTTAAGCTCGGGCTGACTCAGATTCAGATGACTATCCCAATTGCAAGGCATCTGCCCTATACACAAACAAGCACACACTCACACAGACACACACACACACAATCACACGCACGCACGCACATACACATGCCTGCATGTGGCTGTGGTTGTGTATGGGCCTGGGGTCTAGAGTTGAGAGAGTCTCGGCATAACGGACCCCAACGGCAATAGCAGCAAATTAAAGTTACTAAAGCAAAGTAACAAAAGAAGCACAAAGCGAAAAATAAGATAAGTAATACAAAAACAAAAAAAAAACGACAAGCAAAACGAGCGAAATTTCTTGCACAGCGTGGAAGCACACTGAGACTGTGCCAATGCACAGCGACATGGAACAAGAACAAGAACAAGAACAACAACAACAACAACAACAACAACAACAACAACAACAACAACAACAACAACAACAACAACAGCAACAGCAACAACAACAACAACAACTACAACTACAGCAACAAGAATAACAAGAAGACTCGCTAAGTCGGTGGTTGTTGTTGCTTTGGCCATGTCGTTGGGCAGCGGCTGGGGCAGGGGCAGGGGCAGTAGTTGGCGCAAGTGCGACAGAGAGAAGAGAGCCTGGCAGAGCTGTGTCGCTGCCTGCTCACAAATCTAAAATTATTGAAAACCGGTTCGCGGACTATACGGTTCTTTTTTGTTTTGTTCTGTTTTCAAAACTCAAACTACAGCCTGGCGACAAAAATGTCGCATGCGATAACCGCTGTGCAAAATGTGTGAAAATGATTTTTAGTCAATTGACCTAATAAGAAAAGAATAGAATATGTACGCATTATCATCTGCTCATTTCTTGCAAGGATTAATGCATAAGGGAGCTAAACTTGTGAAAATATATTGATTTATTTCAATTTTCCCCTTCATTCAGCCACACACCATTCAAAAGAAAGGCAATAATATAACCGGCTCTGCAAATATTAAGCAATGTTATAAGTAAAACAAGTTTCTTTACACATACATATGTATTTGTAAAAACACTCTAATCCCTTTTACACCTGTTGTTTTCAAACATTTCAAGTCATATGAACTGATAAAACAGCTATATCTCAGATCTTTTAGTGACGTCAGTTTCGGGCTTCAAGTAAAACTATAAGAACATAAATCTGTGCAATTCGAGAGTGTAACGTGATCTTAACACATTTATTTTAAGTCCATGATTTAAAATTAAATACTCGCGTTTATTTTGCGGTAATTACGAACTGTAATTATGTACATGGGTCAGGTTTTGGTCTTATGAAGTTAGCATAAAACATATTTATAAACATTATTTGATACCTTAAAATAAATACCAGCTTAATATGGGTACATATGGATGTCTATATACATACATGTATGTACATTGTTTGTACACAAGTTTGGAACATTTGCGACATTCTTGTCGCCTGCGCATCGACGACCAATTGCTTTTCCTTTTATTCTTTTGTCGCCGTCGCCGTCGCCGTCGCCACTCTAATTGGCGCTTTATGCCTAAAGCCGGTGTCACACAACCCCTCTAGGCCCCTCAGGCTAAACCCGCTCCCTTGACACCTCTCTACACTATTTGCCATCATTCTGGGCATAGAGATCAGCTACACTGCCGCTGGGCAGGAAGCGGGCGTCCAGCGAGAGGCGATTCATGCGGCCGTAGACCAACACCTCGCTGATGATGCGCTCGGCGAAGAGCCGCTGATCGGGCCGCATGTTGCGGAAATGGGCTGCCATTCGCTTGCCAATCAAATCGCATTCGCTCTCCACATGCTCCGTGCTGCACTCCAGCATCTGGCGGCGCTTTTTGCCAGACGCTGCGCTGCTTTCATCATAGTCGCCCTCGGCGTCGCCGTCGCTGCTGCGCTGGCGTCGACGCATTTGCTGCGCTGCAATGCTGCGACGCGGCTGCTGCTGCTGCTGCTGTTGTTGCTGTTGCTGACGCGCTGTCCCGTAAGGATGTTTTCCGTTGCCGACGCCGACGCCGCTGCCGCCGCCAGCGCTGCTGTTGTTGTTGTTGTTATTGCCGCTGCTGCTATTGGAATGCTGTTGATATTTCATTTCCATTTTTAGATCAGATTTGTGCCGTGTCTCGGCTATCGCTTCATGCTCCACGTCCGTGTCCAGGCCGCCCTCCGCGTCCGCTATGCCCTCGGCCTCGCCGTCGCCCTCACCCTCCCCCTCGCCGTCGCCCTCGATGACTAGCATGTCCTCCTCGGGCGGAAAGGGCTCCGCGAATATGTCCTCGTCCTGCAAATATTCATTTCATTTCACCAGTTAGTCGACTAGCTGATACCCTGTATTCATTATTTTATATATGTATATGCATACATATACTATTAAGGATATAAAGCTTATGTGGGTCGACTAGCAGATACCGTCCATCACGTTTCAGAGCGGCATAAGCATTTAAATTTTAGGTGTACGCATTCCAGATTACAGGGTATAATTACTGAACTGTTTGCGGAAAAAGAGTGTAACGAGAAGCTTCAAATAGCTGTAATTGTGTAAAAGTAAAAAGTCAAATTTTGCAGGGTATACGCAATGTGTACCAAGTAGTCGATAAACTGTTTATGCGCAATTTCAAAACGTTCGTAATCTTAATTCCAGAGTTACGTCAGGCCACAAAACTGATAATAGTTGATCCTTCTGCTAAATACCCTGTATTACTTTGACAACTCACTGGTTCAACCTCAACCACGTTCTCATTGTAGGTCAACTCGACGCGTTGCTTAAGATAATCCGACTCGGTGTCAGTTTCGCTTTCGGTATGTTGTTCATGTTTTGATTCTGGTTCCGGTTCCAGTTCCGGTTCCGCATCGATCAGTGTCTGCGCCTCGCCGGTCTCCTGATCGTAGAGAAACTCCAGTTCATTGAAATACCAAAGCGATGGCACATACTCCTCGCCAGCGAAATGGCCGTGCATCGAGGATTTACTCTCGAGCACCTTGCGCAACTCGCGGCGATAGGAGGTGCGCAGATTGTTGATCTTGCGCTTGACCATATGGATGTTGGCCGTGGGGTCGGTGGTGAGCATGTGCGCCAGCAGACGGTCGTATGAGCGCGCTTTTAGCTTCCGATTGCGATAATCTTTCGAGTTGGTCAGCCAGAGTTCCGGCATGGAGCGATAGAGACGAAAGAAATCTTTCCAGAAATCCGTATTGCGCACATGATGCGAGTCCATGGCGAGCAATTAAAGAACTGTCGTCCAACGCGGTCGTACGACGCGACAAGTATCAAGCATACGTCGTCGTCCAACCCATACAACATCCAACCAAACACACACACACAGAGGCACACAAACACGCACAGACAAACACATTGAACAGCCAACCCCCTGGCACGCTCGCTCTTGTTTTCTCTCTCACGCTCTCTTCTCGCTCTCATACTTACATGCATGCTCGCCTCGTCGAGACTGTCGTCCAGGCTTTGGGTCTCGTGTTTGATGTACGGCGTCGGTGGCACATTTAAATTGAGCACCGGCTTGAGAAAGTCCATCATATGAAACCACCAGAGACGCGGCTCGTAGCCATCGTATGACGACTGAATCTTTCTGATCTCGCGCCTGTAGCAGCAGCGCAGCGAGTTGATCTTGCGCTTGACATCCTGTACGCTGGCCTCACGATTGACGCGCCTCAGGATTTTCAATAGCTCCTGATAGCCGGGCGCCTTCTTCTTCTTTGATAGATAATCAATCGAGGCATTGTCCCATAGCGCCGTAAAATGGCGATAACAGCTAATGAACTCCTCCATAACCTCCTTTTCATCATACAAATTGGGCGGCGTCATCTGTGCGGTGCAGTGGCTCCTCACGAACTGAAAAACTGAATGATTGCGACTGAAAGAGAGTGTCATGCAAATACAACGTGTATGAACGACATGGCGAACTGTTGTTGCTTGCTGCTTGCTAACTGCTTGCTGTTGTTGTTGTTGTTGTTGCCATTGCCGTGCGTCGTATACTGCTTCTTCCTCTTCTTTTTTTATAACATTATCTTTATTATCATTTTTGCTGTTGCCTCTTAAAGCGGGCAACGGCAACATCGGCGACGCCGTCGTCGTCGTCGTTGCGTCTCTGCTGCTTCTTGCTATTGCCTTTTGTTGTTTGCTTTTACCATTTGCCTTTTATTTATTTATGTTATAAACAGCAACGTTCGTGCTGCCGTTGTTGGCGTCGGCGTCGGCGTCGACGACAGCGTCGCCGCAGTCGCACAAGTGTATGGGGCGCTGGCGCGCAGCGTTGCCGCACTTCACAGGTTCGAACATGTGCCCGTTGTGTGAAAACTGGCAACGTTGCGGCGTTTAGAAATGTTGCATGACAGCAATGAGGCCACCGCCGGCCGGCCGTGTGTGTTGCACAAAAGTCAACAGCAGCAGCAGCAGCAGCAACAACAACAATGATGGCAGCAGCAGCAATCGGCGGCCGCCTAATAATAACAACAAAAGCAACAACAAAACAATATTAATAGACACGAAAGATTAGCGCGCGCACAGAAACAAGCAGGCCAGCAATATACATGCATACATACATATGTATATACATACATACATATGCATACATATATTTGCAAACGGTTAGTTGAATCGAGCATCCAACGTGCATGCTGCAGCCAGGCTGCAAGTTGTGGGCTGCGCTGCGGCAGCGCTGCGCTGTTGTCGATTTGCTTCAGTTGTGTTTGTGTTTCACTTTCACTGCAAAATTGGCGAAAGAGAAGAAGAAGAAAAAATCAAAGAGGAAAAAACAAAAGATTTGTCAGTCAGCGTCAGTCAAAGTTGTATGCAACAAACGCAACAACATTGTCAACAGTAGCGGCCGCACATTGTGCGCAGCGTTTTTAATCATGCAAACACCCGCACATTTTTGCATATTGCAAATTTCAATAATACCAATATAGTAAAGGTTTTTTTTTCTAATAAAATCATTTGTTAAATAACATTCCATGCAGATTAACTCTTAAACAATTCTAAAATTTCTTCAAATTCACGTACTTGTCAAATAATTTGAAAGCTTTGCCTGAATTTTGATCGAAAATAGCTATGGCTAATATTTTGTCGCGTCAGTGTTGCGAGCGAACGTGTTCTGTTGGATGTTGGCTTGCGGTTGCGAGCGCTTTTCGTAGCCGTTTACCGCATCAGGCGTAAGCAAGCGTCAAACTGTTTGTGCAAACGGTTTGAGTTTGATGTTGTTTGCTTCGCGTTACGTTCGCCTTCGGTGTCGAGCCACAGCGCCAAGCTCCGGTACAACATCAGCAGCAGCAGCAGCGTCGCCGTCGTCGTCGTCGTCGTTGTAGATGTTGTAGATGTGTTGTTCAACTCCTAAAAACTCGGGTGTGTGCAGCGCGTGCAGATCATGTGAAAATTTCACGACGTTTGCAGATACGTTGCGAATTTATTTATAACAAATTCACGAAAAAAATTATGAAAATCGTCGCTCTAAAACAAAACCAACAACAAGGTAAATGTGCAACGCAGTAAAATTGCCAACAACAACTACGGAAAGAAAAAATAAACGCCCCTGCGAAAAAAAAAGAAAAAAATGAAATGAAAAATAATACAATAAAATAAAGTAAAATAAAAGAGAAACAACAAAAAAATGTAAAAAGTTGTGCCGCTGTGTCGCCTACATGTAACTGTATTGTACATATGTACTTATACGTGTATATATATATATAATATACATATGTGTGTGTGTATATACATATCTATATGTAATATATATGGTTATATAGATGTATGTGTGTGTATTTTTATAGCTCTGCTTGCCGCTGTGTGTGTGTGTGTGCGTGCGTGTGCGTTTGTGTGTGTGTATAGGCGAAATGGATAAGAAAAAAACACATTGGAAAATTGCGTCGCGTTTTACTGCAGACCAGCACAACAGCCCCACGCTACGTTGTTGTTGCCTATGTGTGTTATACGTATACATATATACATACGTATATACATGTATATATGCATGTATATGCCTGCATGTATATGCATGCATGTACATGTATGTGCATATATAATCTTTTTTTTTCATTTCTTTTCTTTTGTTGCCCAAATGCAATGCTGATCTATGCGCGAATATTAAAGTGAAAAGAGGCGCAAATAAAAACGCAGCGCAAATTGTTGGAATTTTTTATCTCTGTGTGCGTGTGTGTGTGTGTGTCTGTGCTTGTACGCGCGCTCTCTCGCTCTCACTCCCTCTCTTGCGCACTGCCTGTGTTCTTTTTTGTGCGTTTGCATGTATGTGTGTATGTGTGTGTGTGTCCCTCTCCGTTTCTGCTGCTGCTGCTGCTGCTGACGTCGTCGTCTGCGTTCCAATTCTAATTTTTTTCAATTTTTTCCTTTGCTTTTGTGTGCGTGTGTCTGTGTGTGTGTGTGCTTTTTTAAAGTGGCATAGATTGTTTTTTTCTTCTTTTTCTTTCAATTCTCTTTCTTTTTTTATATAATAAATTGAAATTGTTTTTTATGCACAGCTGGGCCAGTTTAGTCCCGTGTGTGTGTGTGTGTGTGTAAAAGAAATATTTAAATGGAAGTGTGGCATAAAAAGCGCTAAAGGCGAGCCAAGCCCCACACACACACGCATACACACACGCACACACATACAATTGCATTGCCCATGTGTGCAATTTGCTTAAAACTTTTTTGCGGCACCGCCCTGCGCCAAAAAGCCAAAGTTTTTGGCCATCAGACCCCCTCCCCTCCCCCTCACATGACAGCCTGCCTTCCTTATATACAATACACACACACAGGCATGCACACACTTATGTAAAATGTACATATACAGCTCACACACACACACACGCACGCACACAAGCTCATAACATGCGTGTATGCATAATTCAATTTTTTTTTACATATTTTTTTTGGCTTGTCGAAATCAATTCCCGAGCATAAAGAAAAATCAATAAAAATCATAATAATAAAAGAATATACATATATATATGCATATATATATATGTATGTGTATATATGAATAAAAGAATAAGAGTTAACCGTTGCGTCGCCTCGTTTTTTCGTGTTGTTTTTTTGTGTGCGTTTTGCTTGAAAAATTTTGTTTCGAAGAATCGTTTTTGAGATAACAAATGCAAATTCGAAATCAAATTAAAAACCCGTCTAAAATCCATGTCGAAAATGATCAAGAAGAAGATGAAGAAGAAGAAGCAGCGATAGAGCAAGAAGAAGCATAATAGCTGTAAAATATAAACCTGAAACGCGCGTTGAAAATTGTTGTTGTTCTTTTTTTTTTTGGTTGTTTTGTTGTTGTTTTTTTTTCTACATATGTACATCCATTTATCCACATATACATGCACACACATATGTATGTATATCTATGCATATGTGCACATATGTACATATATGTATATGCAAATGGAAATGTCGTAAATATTCCCATTTGTCGTAAACCCAGCTGGCAACACCGAAAGCCCTTTGGATTCGTATTCGTAAACCCAACAACATTTTCTCATGGTAAGTTAACCAAAATGTGTCTAAAAATAGTTTATAAGTTCGTATTAAGCATTATCCGAGTCTTGAGGATTAACTCTTAAAGATAAGCTAGTTATTGGATAAGCTGACAATACGCTCACATGTGATGACATTCGCCCAAGTTTTGTACAACTTCTTGGGCAATTCTTAGTTCCCAGGACCTGGTAGGTGCCTACCTAGCCCGGCCCGGCCCGGCCCGACCCGACCCTGCCCTGCCCTCAATTCCCCATCTTATGAAAGGTTTCTATACTTCCCATCTAACTTCGGGCATTACTCATCCGTTTACCATACAATCTTTCAAGTTCCTTAAGATGGTATTTTTGGTAAATATACTAACATTTCTCGATAAAACAGTTTCGAAACTTTCGGGAAATGTATGTACGATATTATATATCACATATCTTCTATATCTATCTGATATAGCATTGAAGGCAAAGTTTCAGTTTAAGATGAACTTTTTCAAACAATTCCCAAGTCTTCCAAGTCTTCCCAAGTCTTAAATATGATATATATCTATAAAGTTTCTTTTTAGTATTATTTACTTCTTGTTATTATCCATGGTGCTCAGGATACTCCCATCTATCTCAATGATTCGCTTTGCAAAGCGAATTCAGGTGAATTCTTGAAACATTAAACATATATTCTCGTATATTCCATGCAGAAAGAGTTCGATTTCTATCTCGATAGCTCGTTCCATTTGCAGAATGGATGCAGAATGGAAAACTAACATTTTTTTGAAAGGACAATGCGAACTTTCTTATCTTGTTCTTGCAGTAGAAATCACTTTGGAAACATTTTACATTTTCGATATTTCCCTGCTTTGGCATAAGACACGATTGTGAGCCACATTTAAGCTAGGATAATCTTGTTGCTGGTCCAAATCTTCATAACCTTGTACAGCCGCTGATGTTCGCTGGTTCGAATTTTGGAGTGCTTGAAAAGCTTCGAACTTTCGAGTGCTTCTTCAGTCGCTGGTTCTAATTTTCGAGTGCTTCTTCAGTCGCTGGCTCTAATTTTCGAGAACTTATAGAGTCGCTGGTTCGCACTTTCGCCTGCTCAATACAGTTGCTGGTTCAAACTCCCAAGTGCTTGTACGGTCGCTGGTTCGAGCTTTCGCCTGCTCATACAGTAGCTGGTTCAAACTCCCAAGTGCTTGTATAGTCGCTGGTTCAAACTTCCACCTGCTCATACAGTAGTCGGTTCAAACTTCCGCCTGCTCATACAGTAGCTGGTTCAAACTCCCAAGTGCTTGTGCAGTCGCTGGTTCAAACTTCCGCCTGTTCATACTGTACCTGGTTTAAACTCCCAGGCGCTTGTACAGTCGCTGGTTCAAACTCCCAAATGCTGGTAACGGCATTTCCACGCTAGGTTCTGGTTAACTTTAAGTCGAGCATTTTGAATGGGAAACACTTTAAGCGCTTCTTTAAACTTGTTGCGAAACTGTTGCAGAATGCACGTGGCGAGTGGGTGGAGGGGGAAAGAGGAGGAGGAAGAAGAAGAATAAATTGCAATTCGCTGGAAAATTTGTGTCCCTGCTTGGGATATCGAATTCGTGCAACATATATGTATATATAATTGAATTGTGATTGACGTCAGCAACACGTAATCCTCGACTCGATTGCGCCTCCCTGCGCTCGGGGTCGTGGTCGGGGTCGGGGTTTAGTATTACAGTTATTAATTAGTAGAGAAATTGATATTGGGAGATGTAGAGAGTGCATTTATTGAGGCGTTTTCTATTTTAATTGATAATTTTCCTGGAAACTCTGCGTAATGCGATATTGTGTGTGCGTGATTGCGCAATGTGCGTGTCCGTCCGTTCTCAACTAACTGATAATCGGGTTTCCATTAATTAAAACTCAAGACAATTTCGCAACTCCGTAATTGAATTGCATATCGAGTTGCTGCGATGTGTTGCACAATAGGAATCCTGACTCGGACGTTCGATGATGTTATCAGAAAAATGTCTCCTAATATCTATCTATGTTTGTGAAAGATTTGAACTCATTTCGTTCGATTCGATTTGATTTGATATCAAGAAACGAGTTTGTTTTCTTTGGGGCTCAGGTTCTTTATGCATACATATTTGAGATCTTAATGTGTATGGGTTCTTCTTCTTCTTCTACTTTTTCGACTTGCTAATTAGCATTTAAATTATGCAAATATTATTTCTGCTGCTGCTTCTTCATTCGCTTCTTTCTCTTCTTCAAATTTCTCTTCTTTCGGCTTATGCATATACCTATATATATATTATAGGTATATATATATATACATATATATATATATATTGTGCTTGTGCTTTTGTTGTGCCTGCGCTTCTTTTTTCTTCTCCCTCTCTCTCGGTCACTTTTGCTGCTTTTGGAAGCGTCTCACGTAGAATTTCTTGTTCAACCGGTTTGTCATTTTTGTTGTTGTTCTGCTTCTTCTTATTATTATTATGATACTCGCCACCCCGTTCAGGTAACCCTGGCTCAGGTAACCCTGGCTCAGGTAACTCTGAGAGATATGCGAGTTTAGACTCCTTTAAGCACGTGTGTTTCAGATGATTACCTCCCATAACCTTTAGTCTCATGCATATGTACCCAACTGTTGATCCATAACTTATCTAAACTTAAGTTATAACTGAATATCCTCCAACAGTTCTCTATGAAGAGATATCTAATATCTAACAACTTAATGCTTTATTGTGCTAAAACCTGACATTCTTTAACAGTTCTCTAATAGTCTAATACATCTCTTACATTTGTTGCGAATGTGTAGTATGTTGCCTTTACATTATTCCTTAAGAAAGCACATATTTCACATTTGCAACAAATATTGGCATACGCCCGGAGTACATTGACTAGGAATAGGAATATTATATACTAATGCTAAATACTTTCTCCATGTACTACATACATAGATACTAGACACAAGATACTATATAATGGATACTAGATACTAGATACTAGATACTAGATAATATATACTAGATACTAGATACTTGATACTAGATACTAGATACTAGATACTAGATACTACATACTAGATACTAGATACTACATACTACATACTACATACTACATACTACATACTACACACTACATACTACATACTAACTAACTAATTACAAGTTAATACAAATCTGTTATCACAATCACACGATTTCCATCCTTAAAATCAGTTCCAAATGGATTTATAGAAAAGAGAACTTTGTGTTTTTGCCCGTACCTTCATGTGTGTCTGGTATTTGTAGGGTATTTTGATAAATTTGTCTTTGTTTTCGTTATTTTCTTGATTCATTTAGTTCATTTAAATGCGCTTCGCAATCGCATATTGATTTTTTGCCCCCTTCCTTACGCCCAGAGATCGCCTAAACGTCGTAGATAGGCAATAAAAATGTGTGCTTGTTTTTTCTTTCCTGCTACTTTCGGGCATTGCTGAAATTTGGCAACGTTGCACGCTCTATATGTATATGTACGTGTATGTGTGTATGTATATGTATGCATGTGTGCTGTTGCTGCTCCTTTGCTCGCTCGCAATGCGTGCCATCTCTTTCGCACTCGCGGCAATGCCAACGTCCTTGTGACGTTTTGTTGCCCCCTTCTGGCAATTGCGATGGCAAAAATTAACTGCAATTTGAGAGGCCTGCGAACCCCCCATCTGCCCCCCGCCCACCACCCTCAAACCAGGCCGGACTAATGCTTCAGCATACATGGCACACATATGTACATGTGTGTGCGTGCGTGTGTGTGTGTGCTTTGTTGTTGATTGGCCGCCGCTTCGCGTAAAATATGCAAACTAAATTACAGCAATTTAAGCCGTTTGCCCATTTATTTATGGCACGTCAGGTGGCGCCCCCTGCCGGCCGGCCGGCGCTGCGCTGCGCTGCTCTGCTCTAGCTATAGTCACAGTCACAGTCACAGTTATGCAGGCAGTGTATATTCTGTGTACGCGCCAGCCACGCCCACTTGACAGCAGCCGCCCTACACAGCGCTGAGAAGCCGAAAAGAAACAAAAACAAAAACAGAAACAAAAGAAACGTCGTTAAGCAAAGGACATGAAGAACAAGACGCAGGGCAAGAGTAACAAGGAGTGAGGCAGTGTGTGTGAGAGAGAGAGGGAAGAGGGAGAGGCAGCAAAAATAACTGTCACTTGACATTTTAATGGAATTTTTATGTTTGAGCTGCGGCTGCACAGAAAAAAACCCGCAACAACAACAACAAAAACAACATGCAGAAAAAGAAGAAGAGCGACCAACAACAAATTTAAACCAATTGACACTCTGACTGATATGAAAAGGAAATCAAGTGTTAATTACGATCAGATGTTGATGATTGGCTTTGATAAAAAGGTAAAATATAAATGAAGTAAAAAGAAAATAACAGGAAAATAACAGTAAAATATAATGATAATATAAATGAAAGATAAAATAAACATAGAACTAAAATTAAACAAGTACTGGGTTCTAGTCGGGAGCTCCCGACTAGGAGATACCCTGAACCCGGAAAGCTGGCGATAGCTATAAAATGAAAGATTCTTGATATATGTGTACTATTCCAGAGTAAACATATCAAGTTTGGTGACCCTAGCTCAAAAAACAGGATGTCGATATTAATTTTTATAGATTGCTTGGAAACGGAACAAGGAGGAGCACCTGCAGCTGAAATTGCAAGTCTCTAGCTCTTAAAGGTTCTGAGATCCTTGCGTTTATACATACGGACAGACGGACGGACGGACATGGCTAAATCGACTCGGCTATTGATGCTGATGAAGAATATATATACTTTATGGGGTCGGAGATGCTTCCTTCTGCCTGTTACATACATTTACATTTCGCACAAAAACATTATACTCATTTTACCCTTTTTCAATGGGCTCGCCGAAGATTAAATACCCTTGTTGGAGTTACCCAATCGCATAATGTAGCTCGAAAATGCAGAACTTGATGAAAATATCAAAGTTTTTCCATATAAGAAACTGCCTTGCGACCGATTCCTCCTAAAGAGCAGTATGATAAAGTTGATAAGACTGGGTACATATCATAGCAGCATAGTGTAAATAGATCAATCGTTCTTATTGCCGCTATAGATTATAGTGCCAAGATCTGGCCGGTTCCGACAGATGTTTTGCCTCGGAGACGTCTTCTTCTATGCGTTACGCATCACAATTGTAATACACCTCGACAAGGGTATGAAAAGAGATGGAAATACATACATATTTTGAAACCGGTTTGTGTTAATTCTAGAAGCCGACTCTACCTACCCTCGTAAAAAGTTCTTTAAAGGGTTGCTTTGGGACTCGTGAGTTATTCTACATATCGTAAAGCAAATGCTTAAGATTAAAGAACTGAATGTGGATGCCAGCGTGGAAACATTTTTCAGTGTTGTGGAATTTGGGAATGTTCAACAATTGCCCAACATTCAAAATTCCTGCTACGATAAAATGCTTCTTGCTCAACCTTAAATAACTGAAATTTCGCCCATTTCATGTTACTTTTTTATGCTTTGCCTCTCAACATCTTAAATTGTATAATTTAATAATTTATTTTGTTCCTACTGGAAGATTTTGGTCGTAACAGTTAGAATCTTTTTATTTAGCATTTCATTAGTTAGATTTATATTTGTATTTAAGATACAATTCTCGTTCTTACCAGTATTGGAAGATATTACATGGGAAATGCAATGCCTAAAGAACTAAGTCTTATAATACATGGACGCATCTATTGATAAAATATATGTATATTTAACATTCCCGATATATTAGATTCTCTGCAAGCCCAATTTTAACCAAAAAAAAATTAATAAATATAACTGTCAATTGTGTTTAAAGTGTTCTGATTTCTATGATATATGAACATTTAATGGGTCTTACGGTAAAGCTTAGCTCTACAATTTTCTGAAAACAAAAAGTGTGAGAAAGTGCACGAACGAGATAGGGGTTATAGTTATAGGTTATAGGGGTTATAAATTGCTTTCTAGAGTTCTGGTAACAATATGGTTACCCGATCTTGATAGGATCTGGCTTATAACCGGGGTGAGATTTACAAAACTCGAACTTGTTTAAGACTTAACTTATCAAAGAAGAAAAACAAGAATTTAGTTTTCAATAGATTGTTCCTTTGACAGCTATTTGATATAGTGTACAGATTGGGTACTGCCTATAACGGAAATCTAAGGAAATCCGGAGATATTCTTTTTGAGAATATTTCCTCATCGGAGATATTCTCTTTGGAGATATTTCCTTCTCGAAGATATTCTTTTTGGGAATATTTCCCTCTCGGAGATATCTACTTCTCCTTCTTGAAGATATCTTCTGCTCGGATACCTTCGTCTCGGAGATATCATTTCAGAGATATCTCCTTCTCAGAGATATCTTCTTCTCGAAGATATCTCCTTCTCAGAGATATATTCTTCTGGAAGATATCTCCTTCTCGAAGATATCTCCTTCGCGCTGATATCTTCTCGGAGATATCTCATTCTTGGAGATACATATATTCGTTTGGGAGAAATCTTCTTCTCGAAGTTATCTCCTTCTCAGAAATATCTTCTCTGATATATTTTCTCGGAGATATCTCCTCACAGCTATACAAATCAATATTACAGATCTATGTTTATTTCTAGTCTATTCTATTTATGTTGTTGATGCTTAAAGCTATTTCAATTTCTGTAATCTTCCAATTTCCAGATGCTATAATTTTCGACCATTATATACATATACATATGCATATGTATGTATGCATATCTTTATCTATATTTGCATCATGTTCATATGTTGATGTGCGGGATGTTGTCCATTATTTAATTTACTGCAATTCTGAAAAGTGCATTTGTATGCATGTATGTGTGTAGATTCAGGCTAAATACATATACATATGAACATATACATGTGTGTAAAGCGAATCAAGTGGAACCTTCTCATAATCTCTTGCTGCGTCTTCTCTATCTCAGCTGATTCTTGATAAATTGTTAAATTTTCCAAATTCGCTTGCGAAATTCCAATGATTCATGCGAGAAATATCAAAATAGTTGCAAGTCTCGAACGGAGGATATAGAGATATAGAGAGAAAAACGGATGGATGGTGAGAAATATCGGGCTATATGGCTATACGGCAGCTATGCCAAGCTCTTCTTCTTGTTCTTGTAGTTGTTGTTGCTGTTGTTCTTCCTCTTGTTGTACAATAGAAACATTTTAGCTTTGGGTTGCCCGGCAACATGTGTGCGTGCGTGGGAGTTTGTGTGCGTGCGTGTGTGTATGGGTGTGTGTGTTAGTGCGCGTGTGGGTTGCAGCAACCCTCGATAAAATCATGCGTCCCCTTAGCCTGGCCATAAGAAGCTTCCACACATACGTGTGCCCCCCACCCCGCCACCTCCTGTGCTCTGCACACGCCTACACACATGGGCAGAGGGCGCACATGTGTGCGGCACATGCGTTTGGCCATTGTTGTTGTTGTTGTTGCTGCTGCTGCTTGCTGTTGCACTTCGCAAGAGGAAGAAGCAGCTGCAGAAGATGATGATGATGATGATGATGGCGATGGCGATGATGATGAAAGTGGTGGATGAGGTTGATGAAGAGGGGCGGTTACTGCGGCCTGCGAATTTCGTGTTGCGTTGTGTTGTGAAAGCTACAAAAACACACACACAGGCACACTCACACACACACAGACACAGACGCACTTACACATGCGATACACACGCAAAACCTACGACACATTTTCTGGCTGAAAAACACGTTTTCCCTGCTTCGCGTTCACATGCGCTTATTTTCGTACAACAGCAACAAAATTCATGAAATATGCACAAAAGCCAGCAACAGCAACAACAACAACGACAACGAAAACAACAACGAAAACAACAACGAAAACAAAAACAAAAACAACTAGTGTAATAACTGATAAAAACACACGCAACAAAAACAACGCACACACACACGCACACGCATACAGGCATAACAAAAAATAAAAATGAAATAAAAGCTGGCGCACTAAATTAAAGCTCGAACGAAAAATCAATACTTTACTTTACTCCACAGTAGCAGCGCAGCGGCAGAGCAAAAAGCAGCCAAACAACAACAGCCAAAGCAGGCAGCTAGCAGCGGGCGGCAGGCAGCGGGCAGCGAGCAGCAGGCAGCAGGCAGCGGGCAGCAGGCAGAACATCGACGCTGGCAGCAAGGGGCGCTATCTCAAATAAATTGCTTTCGGCCTACTCGTGATTTTTTTTTCATTTCGTTTCGTTTAGCTTTTTTTTTCGTTTTGTTTCGTTTACTTTTTTTTCATTTCATTTCGTGTTATTTGCCTTTTCGTTTTTGGCGTTGTGAATATTTTACTGTACATATTTGTGGCTGCCGCTGCCGCTGCTGTCGCCTGCGCTGACGCCCACACAAAGCACACAGGCGAAAGGTGTGCATGTGTGTGTGCGTGTGTGTGTGTTGTGTGGACTTTATGCCAGCGCGCCAATGCTCCACAATTATTATTATTATTATACGGTCGCCTTGTAAGTGTGTTTGTGCGTGTGTGTTTGTTTGCTTCTTCTTACACACAGTATTTTTTTACGTTTCACCTTGCTCACCCGCACATCCCCTGCCGCCCCGCAGCCGTCAACCGTGTGTTTATTGCTACGTTTTACTCGTTAGACTCGTTTGCTTCTACGTCTCCTATCATTTTTCATATATATGTATGCATGTATGTATACACACACACATATAAACATACATATATATATAGCGGCAGCCACACAGGCAAGCATACAAATACAGCGCTTGCTGCGCTGCTCGGGGGATTTTTGTGCACGTCACTATGCACGACTCACCGACTGATTGTCGCTCGGTCTGTTTGTCTGTCTGTCGGTCGGTCGGTCTGCCTGGCTGGCTGGCTGGCTGTACGACGGTCGGCCGTTCGTTTGTTCGTTCGCTTGCTTGCTCGCTCGCTCGTTGGTTCGTTCGTTCGTTCGTTTTGTCGCTCGACTCGTTATGACGTTGCGAGTTTTGCTTGCCTTTTGCGCTCGTATTTCTGTGTGCGTGTGTGTATGTGTGGTTTGCCTGTGCATGAGTGTGCGTTCGTATTCAGTTGCCAACGGCGCTGCCTGCCCGCCGCCTTGCACTTGCTGTTGCGTCACCCGCGCGCCGCATAACCAATACACGAACAACATCGTACAACGTTGCTGCGCAGCAACATCGCTGGTTTCTTTGCATTTGTATGGTATATATATATATATATATATATATATATGTATATGTATAATATATGTACGTGTATATATTATATATCTGTATGCCTTGTATATAAATTATATATATACATATATATGTATATATGTTATGTGTCTGTATGTGTGTTCAAGTTCCCGCGTTGTTGCTCTCTGTTTTTGCTCAACCTCAACAGTGGCCCACAGCTCACCCGCTTCCTCCCCTTATGTGACGATAACGACCGAACGACCGACCGACCGACCGACCGACCGACCAACCGACCCGACAGTCGGTCGTTTGCTCGCTTGCTCTCTCTTTCTTCCTCTTTGTGTGTGTCTCTCTCTCTTTTACTCTAAATCGTTTGCAGCGCTTGCTGTCTCGCTCTCACGCTCTGGGCAGATGTGCCGTGGCAGCAGCGGCATCATTTTTTCTTCGTACGTTGTTTTGCTTTTGCTTCGAGTTGGTTTTGTGTGTGTTTTTTTTTATAATTTCTTTTTATGCTATTATTATTATTATTATAACGCTGTTGGCATCGATGCTGGCTGCGCTGCTTTGCTTGTTTCTTTTTACGTATAGTTTTAAGCCTCTTTTTCATATTGTCGTCGTCTGCCGTTGAGTTGTTTTTGTTGCCGTTGCTGTTGTTGTTGTTGTTGTTGCTGTTGGTGGTGTGCGTGTGTTGTTATTTTTATTAATTTGTTTGCGCTGGGGCTGCCGCTGCCGCTGCTGCTGAAAATTGTCAACAGCGCATTTGGCTGGCGTCGCTGCTGCCGTCGCTGCTTTAATCTTACGCGTGCTTAAGTTTTTTCTGTCTTTTGCTTTGTGTGAAGTGCGGCAACGATGCATACCGCTTGTTGTTGCCTTTGACTATATTTTGATTGCTGCCTACGTCGCTGCCTTTGCCTGGCTTTTGGTCGTTGCGACGCTTGGCTGATTTTTTTTTTTGCTTGTTTGTGGAATTTGTGCTTAATTTTCGTCTATATATATGTGTGTGTGTGTGTGTGTTTGTGTGTGGGTTTGAGAGTTTTTGCCGTTTGCTTAAATTCAATTCAATTTCTGTGCAATTTTCATAGTGTGAATTTAATTTACTAAAAGTTGCCAGTTACGCGCAGCTGTGTGTGTGTGTGTGTGTGCAATATGAATTGTTGTTGCCTTTTGCCAGCTGTTAATTGTTATTGTTTTTATTTATTTGTGGCTGTGCAGTTTAATTGCTTTCATTAAACATTACAACAACAAAAATGTTGCTGACCAACAACAACAGCAGCGACGGCAGCAGCAGCGGCAGCAACGGCAGCAAAACATGTGACCGCGCGCTGTTGCCAAGTTTCAGTTTTCTGTTTCCAGTTTGTCGACACCGGCCGAGAGCTTTTTCTGCCGTTTCTGCTTCGGCTTCTGCTTCTGCTTCTGCTGCTTTCTGTTATATATTTTGCTGCCGCTGCCGCTACTGCTGCTTTGACTGCGGCTCTACTTCTTGCTGCTGCTTCTGATTTCTGTTTTCTGTTTTTCACGTAGGCAACACGCGTAAATATCGCTGTAAAGCTGCTGGGAATACCTCAAATGCTTGATAAATGAGCCTGCGAGTGCGTGTGAGTGCGAGCGAGAGCGACAGAGCGAGTGAAATTGTTATTTGGCTAATTTGGGACTTCAATTGAAGAGTTACGGTTCTTTTTTTTTCTTGCTTTTTGCTGATAAGGAACTCTTAAATTCTTAAGTTATTCAGATGATAAGGGCGCTTATCAGGCCAACGAGTGATAGCAACGGCTTATTTGTGTTTTAGTCATGCACAACACACACACACACACACACACACACATACATACATACATTTATATGTGGATATATGTATGTATATAAATATCATGAAACGTATACGAATGTATGCGAGTGCCTGTCAGAGTTATAAATATGAATGAAATGTTTCAAAAGTTGTGAAACAAGTTCTTAAACTTGGAACAATTTTTTATACAGAAAAAAAGTTGATTTAATTTATTGCGAGAAATAATGAATTTTTAAAAGATTTTTAACCTTATGCGACCTTACCAAATGTGTCTATAAATAAAAAGTCTATTGATATCTATAGCTCATAACTGTTTTCCAAAACGATTCTTCCTATAAAGCCATATGTCATAGGAGTCCGATGCGAACACTTGCTATATGTAGGCCCCATTGTGTTAGGTTCGATCGAGATATCCTGAAAAGGAAAAGAAGTTTGTACTTTACTTTGGACTATATACTGCTATGATATACATATGTATGTATGATATAGTGATCCGATAGCGAAACCTTGTAAAGTTACGAGACTATAGCATTGAGTCTGAGAGACTATATCTACATAGATATCTTCCCGACTATAGATACTTGATGGACTTTTGGACAAACTATAAGACCCCTATTACGAAGCATAAGTGTGCTCTTTAAAGTCTATTATTAACTATTTCTAGAAGTAGAGGGTATTACAACAGGCATAATACAATGCCAGAGCAACAAATGCTCTTTAAAGTCTGAGAAGAATATAAGCTTGTAGTTAGGCTTAAATTATATTCGTACATCCCATTACAGTGTTGTATAACAAACGATTTAAAAGTAAATATTAACTTCCCAATGCCCATTAACAATCGAAATGTGTTGTGCAACACTGGCAGATTGCTAGCTACCCAACACTGAACCATCGAGCCAGCTGCCAATGAACCTCCGACCACGAATCTGTCCATATAACTGTGGAGATATATATATCTGCCCATATCATAGTTATCTATGCAGCATATATCGATTATTTTTATCTGTTCTTCATATGTTTGTATATATATATACATATAGCTTATCGATAATTGGCAACTAATCAAACAAAACGTTTTCTTCTCTCTCTCTCTCCCTCCCTCTCTCGTTGCAGGTCGGAAACGCGAAAATCATGAAAAAATATAAATAAAAGCAAACACTTTTTGTTTTGTGTTCAAATATACAGGTATATATACACGTATATATGTATATAATACGTTGTTTTTTTTTTAAGTTTTTCTGTGATAAAGCAATTGATAAGGCAAATCGGAAGATAAAGCCAGACGAAGCAAACGTAAAAGCAAATCAATAAAATAATTATAACAAAATAAATCAAATGCAAAATTAAATTGTGCACAAAGTTGTTAATTAATGGAAACATTTTCAAACCAGCTCACATAGAAAACAACAACAACGACAACAACAACAACAACAACAACAACAACGAAAACAACAACAAACAATAACAAACAACAACGACAAACAACAAAATTCACATTTCGTGCGTGCGGCGCGTTTCGGCCTTTCGTTTTAGGCGCTTAATTTGTTACACACACACACACACACGCAGAC
This sequence comes from Drosophila kanekoi, assembly GCA_037075305.1. NCBI lineage: Eukaryota > Metazoa > Arthropoda > Insecta > Diptera > Drosophilidae > Drosophila > Drosophila kanekoi. Next base: position 11,801,474 of record JBAMCE010000451.1, read on the forward strand.
ACACACACACACACAAATGCATGCACACATGTATTAACTATACATATATATATATGCATGTATCTATATGTGCGCGCCACGCCCAGCGCCGCCCACGCAGGCATTGCAACAAAATATGTGTCAACAAAAAGTATATATAAAATAAAAAGTTTGCTCTCGAATTTTGTGCCTTGTTTTTGTTTAGTTTTTTTTTTTTAAACTGCGCGCAAAATATATATAAAAAAAAAAATTGGAAGCAAAATTGTTTCCAAATGTTTTTCAGCTAAGTTTTTTTTTGCTTTGCGCCTGTTTTTTTTTTTGGTGTGTGTGTGCAACAACAACAACAACGAAAACAACGAGAAGAGTAGCGAAAACATGTGCTGAAATTTGGCAACAAGGCGTGCGTGCGTGCGTGCGACGTTGCCGCATTGCACGCGCGTTCGCTTTTGTGTGCGTGCGTGTGTGTTTGGAAATATTTCAATTTCCTTTCTTTTTTTTTGTCTTCTTCTTTTTGCAGCAGTCACAGTGTGTGTGTGTAAATAGGCAAATGTTAAATAAAGTAATACAACAGCAGCAACAACAAGTGCAACAACAACAACAACTGCAGCAACAACAACTGCAGCAACAGCAGCAGCAACAAAAGCAACAACAGCAACTAAATAATATATAAAACAACAAAACAAAGAAACGTGCAACAACAACAACAACAAATATAACTAGAGAAATGCTTGTGCAGCAGCTGCTGCATGGCGTCTCCTAAGCGCTAGAGCTTATTGTTGTTGCTGTTATATTGTTGACAGCAACAACAACAGCAGCAACAGCAACAGCAGCAACAGCAACAGCAGCAACTGAAGTGTTAACAACAACAACAACAACAACAGTAGTAAAGAAACAAGTAACAAGTGTTGGTGAATATGTTGCAGTGCAATGTTGTTGCATGCGAGCAGCTCAGTGATAATAATAACAACAACAACAACATTACATTTACAACAACAACAACAACAACAGCAGCAGCATCAGCAGCAGCAACCGGAACAAGTTCTTCTTCAAATTCTGGGCGCAACAACAAGTGTTTAAGCCAAAAGAGTTCGGCATGAAATGGAAGCAGCTATACGCTCCTCTTCAGTGCAGGTCGGTGCTCCGCCGCCCACAAACAACGCCACAAACGGCGGACAACAGCAACATCAGCAACATCAGCAGCAGCAACATCAGCAACAACAGCAACAGCAGCAACAACAACATCATCAGCAGCAACTGCAGCAGCAGCATCAGCAACAGCTTCATCACCATCATCATCATCAGCAGCAGCAGCAGCAGCAACAACAACACCAGCAGCATCAGCAACACCAGCAGCAACAACAACAACAACGTGCTGCCAGCAATCAGCAGCAGCAACACAGCGCCGCGGCAGGCAACGCTGCTGCGTCGCATCAAGTGCATGATAATGGACCAACGTCCCATCATTTACATCATCAGCAGCAGCAGCAACATTCTCAGACAGCGTCTAATCAGCAACAAAACAAAGCAACGCAACAGCAACAAAAGCAACAGCAGCAGCAACAACAACAAGTTGCAAATATGTCGTATCAGCAGCGCATCGCGAGTGGAACGCAAATCCATAGGTGAGTGCATTTCATATACTTAATCTCCTCTCGCCAGGCGGTAAGCACTTGCTGAACTGTCTTGCCAAGCGTGTCAGGCAGGACATTCTGCCTGACATGTCAGCAATCTTGTCTTGCAGTTAAACCTTCAACTTGAACTGAGCCATTATATTTACTTAAGTGTATATTCAGGTGTGCTATGAGAAGTGAATGAATGATTGGCTAACTGATTGATTGACTGACTGATTGATTGATTGACTGACTGATTGACTAACTAACTGATTGATTGACTAACTGATTGACTGACTGAATGATTGACTGTCTGATTGATTGACTGTCTGATTGACTAACTGGATTGATTGACTAACTGATTGACTGACGTTTGTATTGAAATGTTTATCACTTTCAACAAGTCTCGAGCTCATTCACAAAGATCTGTTTGCAAATTCACGAATTTCACACTTTGCGGTAAATCCACGCCTGCTTGTGGAAATGGGGGCAAAAAAATCCCTAGGGGGGTTTCCATTGGAGGGAGATCCTATTTTGAGCAAGGTGCGACCCGTAATCTTTGATTGATTGTAGGGTATTGTATTGTAAGGTGTTGTATTGTAGGGTATTGGATTGTGCGGCAATCGAAGCGCATCTAAAGGCCGGCTGCTGGTTCGAACTTTGAACCGAAACACCGACCGATTATATAGACTACATATGGACTTCCATCTGGGCACACGCACACACATTTCCGCAGCTAGCTCATTTCCTGTTTGCATTTGCGCCATTCGCTCAGCCCCAACCAGCCCCAGCTAGCCCCAGCCAGCCCAGTCCAGCCCCCAATGCCGCCTCCCTCCCTCCCCCTTTCGCACTTGAGCTATTGTCGATAAGAGCGGATCAGCAGCAACCCAAATAGTTGCAATGCGAGCGCGATAAGCTGCCAGCGGGGGGAGGGCGTGGAGGAATGAATACGGACAGAGATAAGAAAACTGAACAATTTTGTGTGTGCTTTTGGCTGGGCGGGACGAAGTCCAAGGGGGGCTAGGGATTGTAAGGGGGGATGGGATTAGTTTCGATTGGCTCTAGAGTATTCGCATAATGCGAAGCTCAATATAAATATCGATCACATGCAGAATTCTTTGAGACTTTAACTAATATCGATACTTGGGACAAACATTTGGAACATGGGTTATAATAAGGGCGAAGGAAGCTTCGAATCATGCGTATCGCTTGTCGTTTCAACGGTTGAGATCCTTTATGAACTTCATTATAGCTCGCAAATGGAAACTGAAGTGTTTCCCAAGTTTGCCTAGATATCGATAAATAAATCACATTTCGTTTTCGTAGTCTATCAATTGGAAAGCCATAAGAGTGAAGAGAGTACTTTATGGCTTTCAATTGATGCTCCCGATACTTCAGACAAGCTTTGGATCAATTTGTTTGATTTGTAACGATAAAATAATTGTTCGTCTATGTATGTTGCGATTTGTCAAGGAGACTTTAAATCTTCTTATAGATATATATAGAGTCGAAAAAGGTCGATCGGGAAGCATACATAAGTATGTATATAGAAAGATTCGACATTTAACCTAACCAATCAAAACGCGGCTCGAATCACCGAAATACGCTTAAACATATGCCAAATATACATATGTATGTCCATGTATTTTCATATGTAGTTATCGATGTAGCATGTGTACTACGTACCCTCCAAAACTTTTATTATAGAGCAATGCACGCGGTCAGCCTTCGGAAATTCCATTAGATTTATTTATGCAACCTCTGTGAGCGGGACGCCCCAATTAACGACCGAAAAACCGAAACAGTCGGAAACTCACGTAGAATTCGATAAAAATATCGTGTCAAGAATTCGGCGACCTTCACGAAATGATTTATATATGTATACAAATTATTATGCACTTGGTGGTATATGGCTATAATATAATATAATATGCTTTTGGCAATAAAAACTCGCTTAACCAAAACAATAATCAAAACTATTCCAAAAGTTGAGACTGCGGACAGAAGTTTGTCGAGCGGTGAGGGAAGGGGTGGGGAGGGTAGAGGAAAGTTATATTAGTCACAGAAAATAACATAGATAGCAAAAGCTAAAAGACGAACAAGAAGGCGAAAGAGTGAGAGGGCGAGAGGACGAGAGGGGAACATGTCGGGCAGATGGCAAGAGGGGCCACAAATGCGACCCGGAAAGCGAAACAAGACTTGCAAAATGTTTCTTCTTCTTCTATTGTTATTACTATTATTATTGCTATTGTTGTTGTTTTTGTTGCTGCTGTTGTTGTTGTTGCTGCTAGTTTTGCGGTTAGTCAAAACGGCGAAGTGGGAAGCACTTAAGAGACAAAAAGACAAAAAACAACGGAAAAAAGACGATTGACGATGACTAAGCGCAGTGCTGTGAAGTGTTTCGAAGTGAATTGAAGAGAGCGGGTGAGTGGGCAGCGAGCCAGAGGAGAGTGTCGACGGGGGGAGCTGGAGGAGGGGGAGTGGGAGGAGGGGGAGTGGGAGAAGGAAGAAGCAGAAGTGGCAAAAGAACAAGTGTATGAAGTAAACAAAGTAAATTTAAAAGCAATGCCAGCTACAGATGGAGCGTTGGAGGGGAACAGAGCGGGTAGTTAGCGGAACAAGCGAGAGAGAGAGAGAGAGATAGAGACAGATATTGACAGTAAGAGGAAGAGTGGAGAGGTAGAGAGGTAGAGAGGTCTGTAGAGGAGGGGGCGAACGATTTGAATACAACACGCACGCTGGCTAAGTTAAAAATAATTATACGTAATTTGACACCGTTGACCTGCCGCAACGAGAGACAAGTGAGGGTAACAAAATATTAAAAAAAAAAACAACAACAACAAAAGGTCGCCGACTGGCAAATACCCTTCAAATCTAAAGGTTAACTATATAGAGTAGTAAATGGTACGAAGAGCTTAAAGTTTAATAACTTTCTCAGTTCCAAGATGCCTTCTGTTGCCTGCTGCAAACGTGAGCCCAAAGCCAATACGCCCCTTTATATCGTTTTCGCTGCAGGGTATGCCAATAAGAACAGCTACAGAGGTCGCACAGACGCCGCACTCTGTGCATCGCTCTCCCCCTCTCTCTTTCTTGCTGTCCCTCTTTCTCTCTCTCACTCTCTCTGTCTCTTTCTCTCTTTCTCTGTCTCTCTCACTCGCCTGAATGACAGCAATTAGAGAGCTAAATGGCCGCACACAACGGACGACCGCAAAAGAAGTCGATGACTGGAAAATGTCATGACGAGTTCGGTTTTGGGAGGTGGGAAGGGTAAGAGGGGGACAGCAGGCGGCGGGAGTCTTTCGCAAATGGCGGGCTAAAAACTTGGTTAAGGCTGTAAAGAAAAACGGGTTTCACTTTGTAATTTCCAAAGGTCGTTTAGCCAAGAGAACCCACAAAAACAAAAAAACAAAAAACAAAAGAAGAAGAAGAAGAAGTAAAGTAAAAACCAAAACCTAAACGAATGAAAGATGTGAAACAAACGATGCGAATAATGTTTAGAATTGATTGTAATGAGAATCAGTTGGATAGCTCACACTTCCATATACCCTAACATCCATAAAGTACTCAAAGCTTAACCAAAATCTGTCCATAAGTACTCAAAGCTTAACCAAAATCTGTTAAACTATTCATAAAAGTATTTTAAGTACTCTTTCTCTTCTTGCGAATTTCGCAACTATTCTATTTACAGGAATATTGTGAGAACTCTTGGAAAAATCTTGGTGAACTTTTCTTTTTCTTTTTGTTTCTATAAACTTTGGCTCTGCTTTCGATTTGAGTAATAGATACTTGCTTTACTTCAATGCAACAATCAATATTTGTGTATAATTCGTTTCTGAATTCTATTTTCGGTTCTCTGCGATATTCTCTTCACAATCGAAGTAGATATTTGTTAGCTAGCGCTTCGCGCTTTGCTATCTACACACATTTCTATGCTGAGCCTGAAAATTGTAGAATAATCGAACTCTAAGGACCGAAGGTCATCGTGAATGTTCGATGCATCAAGCGACGTTTGTATATGTATGTGTGTCCATTTGTGTGTGTGTGTGTGGGTGTGTATAGAAGCTTACTCAACTCGGGCAAAGACAATATGACATATCTTTTATTCTCCTTGGTCTAGGGTATTCTCTAGTCGGGCACATGTTAACTTTGCTTGGTTTTTGTTCCATTTTAAAAATAACTTTAGCTTCGTTTTGCGCTTGTTTCAAAATGGACAATTGATTGATGTCAATTGACAAACCCCCCCCCCCCCCTGCCACTCCTTGCCGGGCTATTCAATTTGTGTGTGTGTGTGTGTGTAAAGGTTGCTAGGTTTTGGTTTTTTAATGGACATTTAATGATTGGTTCTCGACTCCAGTTGCGAGGGACCTGAGAGGGAAACAGGGGCTGCTTGATTGTTGGGGTGGGGTGGCAGTGAGGAGGGGGAGGGGGAGGGGTTAGGAGTAGGAGCTTGGTCGGGTAATAGCAATAGTTATTACAATTGCATGGGCAATTAGACTTAAATTGAATGTCATAAGAAACGTTGCGTCCGTCTGTGCCATAAAATGGGAAATGGAATGTGAGATTTGAATTGGAATCGGATTGGGAACGAAATGGAAACGGAATGGGAACAGAATGGGAATTGGAATAGGAACGATATGGGAATTGGAATGGGAAATGGGAACGGAATGGGGATTTGGAATGGGAAATGGAATGGAAACCGAATGGGAGTTGTAATGGAAACCGAATGGGAAATGGAATGGGAACGGCATTGGAAACGGAATGGGAATGGAACCAAATTCAATTGAATTGCGGAATCGAATACAAAAGAAATTCCTGTAAAAACCAAAGGAAACCCTTTTGTAGCTTATTGTAAGTGCAGCTCTTCTTTCTTTTCTTCCACTTTTTGCTGGTTCTAATTTCAATTTATGGGAACGGAATGGAGATGGAATAGAATGTAATTCGATTGGGTTGCGGAATCGAATAGAAAAGAAATTCTTGCAAAAACCAAAAGAAGAAAAACGTTTTTTGCAATTGTAGCTCTTCTTTCTGTGCTCTTCTTCTTCTTCACTTTGCTGGTTTCCAATTTCTATTTATTTTCGTTCCCTCTTCCGATCGCCTTCCCTTCGCGCTTCTCGCCTCGTCTATCTACATAACTTGCGCGTTTCCTGTCGCTGTCCAAACATTTGCATTGAACTCGAGTCGCCGGAATAAACAATGCCCAAAAAAAAAAAAAATGTTAAAATAAATAAATGAAGACAAATAAAATAACTCACAAGCGAAGCGACGCAGCATTCAGATTGCACATAGTTTTATACCCCGTTGCGATGCGCCTGAATAGGGTATATTGGTTTTGCATCTGTGACAGCCAGAATAAAGCATCGAAGATCTATTAGCTGTGGATATATATATATATTCTTAAGGAGATCGCCTGCCTGTCGGTCTTCAACTTTCTCGGAAACTACAAAAGCTACAGACCATACGATGAACACAGCTTTCGATATAGATATATGTATGACAATATCGATAAAAATGGATTTTGGGACTTTGTTTTTGTAGCACAACTAGAACAATGTGAGAGCAACATATATCCTCCAAATCTGGTATACAGCTTCTCGGTTAGCATATACAGATCAAGCATATGTAACATTTCGGGCTTAAAGCTTTAACTTTTCGCTCTGGTATTGCCACAAGCGTTTGGGTGCTATATTTATGCCTGGATTGTATAGATCGGATTATAAACGCCGAACACTATGCAGAGAATACGTATACCTCAGTGTATCCACATGAAGAAGCAGCTTCATGTTGTGTTTATTTTGGTCTGCAAAAGCAGTTCAGCTTGCAAGTCTGGGTATCTTCTAGTCGAGTACTCTCGACTGCAGCGCTCTGACTTAATTTTGCATGCCCTTCGAGAGGGTATTGTATAATTTGCATGCGATTTGTAATGCAAAGAAGAAGACATTTATGTGAAACTTTGTATGGATACGGCTTTCTGTTGCAGACATATGTATGTATATATCGGATATATATATATCGGATCGAATCCTTATGTCATATAGCTGCCATAGAAACGAGCTGTCAAATATGCAGCTATTAAGTGAAAAACTTTTTGGTTCCTCTCAATAGGTAACCCGACATCTGTTTCAAATGGTTCTATGGTTGGGCTTGGAAACATTTCTCTCTTTAAGAAAATTTTATCTGAAGTTCAACAATTGCCCGCTGCAGAATTCGCCTAACTTATACGCCAAGGCGTTAAACACACTTCGATAAGGGTATTCAGACTTCGACGTGGCGTAGCTTTTCGTTTTTTTGCTTTCTTGTTGCTGCTCAAATTGCTTCAAGACTTGCATGACACACAATAACAACAATATTAACAATGCCAGCACACACACACACACACACTCACTCACACACACTCGCACACAAGTACAACACGTACTGCAGACACACACACACACACACACACACATACACACTCGCACTCGCATACATGCATACACATTTTAAACGCTCTCGAACGGTCAAGGTTGCAAAATATTTAATGAGTCAAACGCGACGTTAACAGCGACGTCAACAGCGACGTCAGCGTCAGCGTCAACGGCTGCGCTTGCTATCTGTTGCTGACGGCTGCGCTGCCAACTGCGCAGTCTTCCAGTTGTAGTTGTTGCTGTTACTGCTGCTGCAACTGCAACTGCTGCTGCTGCTGCTGCTGCTGCTGCTGCTGCTGCTGCTGCTGCTCTTGTCATTTTTGTTTATCGACCGGCACACACACATGCACATGCACATGCACATGCACAAAACAGTTATGTGCACTGCGCCTCTCGCCCGCACCACACTTGCCTGCTCGCTCTCCCCCGCTACCCCGCTAGCCGCTGCCCCTTCTTGCGCCTGCTTTGGGTGTCGTTGACGTGCGTCGCTCGCCTGTCAGCCCCGCTCCGCACCGCACCGCACCGACCCGTGCCGCCCGGCCACGCCTTGCCTTGTCCCAGTGCAGCTTACTTTGTAGTTTATTTAACTATATGCACAATTGTTGTTGCTCTTGTTGCCGGCTGAGAAAAAGAAGGGGAAAGCAAGAAAAAAAACAAGACCAAAAACAAAAAACAATCAGCGGGAGCCGCAACAATTGCAGCTCGTATCTCGCAATTTGTATCTTGTTTGACAAAAGTGCGCCTTCGCTCGTGCGTCTGTTATTGACACCACCCACCGCCGACCGGGCGGCCCGCCCCAGGAGCCCAGGAGCCCGGGAGCCGCCTAGCAACAGGCATAAGGATAACGCATGCACGTGAATTTATATGTATATGTATGTATGCAAGTATGTTATGATATGTCAACGTGACCCCATTTCACGTGCTCATCTTTCGTTTACGTCAAAATTGACAACTTCCAGGAATTGGAAACTGCGCATTAGAGCGAAAAATGTTCATTTAGGCGAAAACTTTTTCCTTTTACCTTGGAAAATGTGTCAAAAGGTTGTTTGTTTGGCGTGCACGTGTTTATACAGCACAGAGCGACTTGCTTTTGACTCCATGGGGGGTATATGACATATTTAATAGATATGCATGTACATTTAGGTCGTAGCAGGGCGTCTAGCTGAGTTTAAAGCTAGAGATATATAGACATGTATATAGAGATGTATGGATATATATGGAGATATATATAGAGATATATAGAGAATCTCTATATATATTTTACCATATTATAAGAACCAGAGTGTTAGCATATAGCTATATAGGTTCCTCTATAGTTCTGATTTCTTGGAAGCCTCCCCCAGCCCCATCTACGTTTTCTTAAAGCCAGAGTCTTCCAATTTGTTATATCTGGTATATCTGCTCCGATATGCTAAATATTAACACGGACAATTTGCATATATATTTGTGGAATATTTGTCTAAACAAAGCAACGCTGGGTTCAGAATCGGTCAAGCTTAAGTAGAGCATTATTACTATATATATACAAATACTATAGAGATATAGACTATAGATAGATGGATTATATATATGTATATTTCCTTTGTGTTATTTCGAAAGATGACCCAAAATGATTTCATCTTTAGCATTCCTGAATATTAAAAGTTGTAGAATAGAAAAATGTTTTCTTTTTGCTGATTTAAGAATGAAAAACCTTTACTATATTATATATATAGATATGTATCTATATATTATGGAAGTGTTATACATAGAAATAGGTTTCTATTCCGCCAAATACTTTTATTTATATATCTATATATCTATGTATATCTGTTGTATATACAAATAGATATCTGTTCAAACTCATTTGAGCTGTTTAAAGTTTCTCTCGATATATTTGTTATACATAGAACAAGTGTGCTATTTAAAATAATATCGAGGTATTTCATACTTCTTTCCATAAACATATCTGTTATACATAAGAAGATACAGCCATCTCTCTCTCTCTCTCTCTCTCTCTTTCTCTCTCTCTCTCTCTTTCCCTCTCTCGATATTCCTTTTAATATATCTGTTATACATAGATAAAGTGTGCTATTCAAAATAATATCGAGGTATTTCATACTTATCTCCTTATACCTATGCGTATATGTGTTATACATACACAGAAATGAGTTCTCTTATACACTCTCTCTCTCTCTCTCTCTCCCTCTCTCTATATACCTATTAATATATCCGTTATACATATATAAACCCTTTCTATTTTGATTGATCGTTCACTACTTTTGTTGACATGCATCTAAATCTATGTGCGTTTGTTATACTTAGAAATCGGTTTATATTTAAACTAATTTTAACCAGTTTTATACTTTACGAATTCAATAGAAATCTTGTTTGTGGATTATCCAATAATCCAGTTTATTTATACCCTCCCCTCCTGATTTTCATTTCAACTCAATTGATTTCCACGATTCGTTGTCGAGTCGTATTCCCCATTGTATGCGAATATAGTTAAATTCTGAATTCAATTTGCAGTAAATAGCATTTTTTTTCTTTTGTAGCGCCAAGCACCTGATATTTCCCCGTACGTCCCCTCCCTTCCCCTTCCCCTTCCTTTCACCTGCCAGTTGCATAAGGCAATGAATGCGCTTTGAGTGGTTCCCGCTCTGGGCAAACCCGCCCTCTATTCGTCCGCCCCTCACCTCTCTGAACAGCCGTAGCAGATCTTGAGTGGCTGCTCGCCGAGCGAGTGTCTCGCTGTGATGCAACAACGTTTAGCCAGGCGAGTGGGACGACTCTTAGCTAATTCCCAAACTAAATAAACAAAACAGACACAGACATAAAAAAAAAAGAAATAACAAATGAGAAAACAAAAAGAACCGAACGGAAATCCCAAGCAAAATGATTCTACGAAAGAATACAAAGTGTGAATATATTAGCTAACGACATTTTGAAATTGAATCAAGGCAGACAGCCAAATGGAAACTTTCACGGTGCACTAGGTAACACGTCAACTAAATCGACTCACACGGCAACCGATTCGATTGATTCCCTTTGGACTTAGGCAAAAGCATGCGGGCAAGCCGAGGTGCTTCACATTTGCTGGGCATCGAAATACTTATGGAACTTTATGGAGAGCTCATATGATTACGCTTATGCTCGCGGGCGCAGTGTATTTGCTGATTCTTCTTTAGTGCGGCATTCGTAAACGTTTTTGCGCAACTCTTAAAATCGAATTGCCTAATTGAAGATTATGAGAAATGAATACTTCTTGCCAACTTGTCGCTTTTCTCTGGAGCTCAGAAATGTCAACACAAAGCAAAAATGTTTCAATAATGCTTGTTAACTTGTCTTTTGTATACTTCTTATGTGCAGCATTCGTAAACGTTTTGTTGGCATTCTAAACGAACTTTTTAAAAGTCCAAAGTAGAAAAGCGAAAAGATGTATAATAATAATTTGTATACTTACGGCTGACTTTTATTTGAAAGAGTCAGTTATCAGTTGTTGTTTTGTGCGGCATTCGTAAACGTTTTGCTCAACATGCCGGCAAAGTTGGAACGTTGAATTCAGGAATAAAGCCGAAAGCCTACTTAAACTCCCAGCCAGCAAATACGAACTGTTCTTTTTTTGCTTTTTCCTTTGTGTGCCACATTCTTAAACGATTAACAGAAGAAACGTTTAACCTAAGATAAACAATTACAATAAATGCAGAAGAGTTTATAAATAAAGTGTAATCAGTGGGAAGAAAATACTCCCACATGCATATGTATGCAGATCTCAACAATGTTCGTGTTTATCCACATATATATTCATATTTTATCGATCGGCTCTGGTACGTGACATCGCTGTTAACGCTGCCCCCGACCTACCCCTATGCCAAAGCTCATGGGCAAGTGCAATCTCCGACAACAATAAACCCCGCCATCGCCGCCAGGGGGCGCCAGTGGGGAGCGAGGAAAAAATGCAGCCAATAAACAAAATGCACATACGTAATGAATTATAATTAAAGAAAACGAAAACAGCAAAAGGCAACAGAAGAAAAAACAAATGAGAAAAACAAAAAAGAAATGCGACTGCCAAAGCAATTAACGGCGACGGCGACGGCGACGGCAACGGCAACGTCTATTTATAAGCGCAATAACAAAAACAACACAATGAGAAGCGAGTAGAAGAGGCGATAGCGACGGCGGCGGCGGCGGCTGCAAAAAAAAAAAACCATAAAATAATAAAAGTGCAACTGCAGCGCGCAATAGAAAAATGCAAAAATGACGTGGGACGTGGAAACGCAAGACAGATGAGAGCAAAGAGTAGGAGGAGAAGCAGAGAAGGAGGAGAAGAGGAGAGGAGAAGAGAAAAGTGGTTAGGCGTTGAGGGGCGAGGCGAGGCGTTTGGTAGGCCTGGGGAGACGCGTTGTGTGTCGCCTCATTATTAAATCACCTTCAACTGCAGTTTGCACTGCAACGACCTAGCGACAGCGACGCCAGCAGCGACGTCAGCTGCATTGGATGCCCGACAAAGCTGACAAAACTGTCAGTTACTCGAAATAAATAGACAGACGGATACAGCTACAGATACAGCTACAGCTAGAGATACAGATACAGATACAGCTATAGCTAGAGATACAGATACAGCTATAGCTAGAGATACAGATACATCAACTGGCTAACAGCTAGAAAGACAGACACAAATGCAATTGCTTGGAAATATGTGGCTCATAGATCACTTTAAATGCCCTCTAAGCGTTAGAGTCTATAAGTGCATATAGATATATCTATAGGTAGAGGTATATTTATGGATAAAGATATGTAGATGTGGATATAGATATGTAGATATGGATAAAGATATGTAGATATGGATATAGATATGTAGATATAGATATGGATATGTAGATATGGATATAGATATGTAGATATAGATAACAAATAAAGAGTTTGCAGTCAAGGCTATCTTTTCGATACATTTCCGATGTTCGCCTGGATATCGATATACTTTATCATAAATCAATATAATCATTGCAGAGACATATTGAGAGCTACTTCGTCTGAAATAACGCTCGAACTATGTTAGTTTTCTCATCTTCACAGCAAACGATATATATCGATATCAATATCGTTTGGCCACGTTTATATGAGATAGCTGCTTCTTTTAGCTATAATCGATAAATATCGATTAATGTAATGTGTTGTTTTTTGTTGTTTCTTCGGTTGATTTTGGAAATTTGTCAAGTTGTCGCTGCGAAATTGAGTTTATAAGACCCCCAACGACAACTACTTACAGGGTATACGCCCTAGTCGAGCATTCAATCATTTTCAGCTTTGTTTTTGTTTTTGCACTCTTTCATGTTTGCGTTGCGTGCGCTTCTGAATCATGCCTAGCACAAAACCAAATACCGCCCGATAAGCCTCCCACCCGGCACGAAACTCGACCCACTCCGTACCCCGCACCCCGCACCCCGCCCTGCGCACTTTGTTCTCCACCCAATTTACAGTTTGTCATGACATCCAAGAATAGCAACTGCAACAACAACAACAACAACAAGAACAACAAATTGCGATATCTATTAACTGCGCTGAACAAATGTCCAAGTTCCCAACATTTCCACATTTTTGATGAGCCCACATCAATTACAATTTCTCGATAAGTTTCGGTTCCATTGAATGTTTTTATCGACAAGCGGCACAGTTGAGGCCTATAAATAGAAATCTGATTGCCCCTGGCCTGTGTGCGTGTGCGTGCGTGTGTGTGTTTGCGTGTGTGTGCGTGTGTGTGCGTGGGGTATTTGGGGTGTGACCAGCCCACAAAGCGTAGTAATTAGCAGAGTTTGTCATCAATCTCTTTGCTGTCGTTGTACATTGTTGTTGCTATATGATATATGACGGCAATTTAGATTATTGTTAGGAGCCAGTCAACTAGTTGCATACCCAAAACTCTGTACAATTTGGGTTATCGAATAATCGATTAATCTTTGGCATAGTTTTGATGCCAGGATCTCAGCATGTCTCGCACTCTTTGCTAGACAATCCATTGATCAAAGTGATATGCTGCGACTCAGACCAAGCCTTATGTCTGACAGCTACAATCGATTAATCGATTAATCGCTTGACAAGCATGATAACATCATGTGAAGCACTCAGGCAGTCTTTCGACTTAAATGTTTCGCAACCATTTCGTGTGTAAACGCATTTGTAATAGCAATTGGTTTGCCAGAGATAGTCGAATAATCGAATTACGAAGCGATTTATCGAATAATCGATCAATTATCGAGGCAGTAATATGAGAATACGCAATTTTGTAAACTGCCCGCTGAACAATCGATTGATCTACTAAATTTTAAAATTAATTATCAGCTGTAATCGAATAATCGATCAGCGCTTGACTCAGCTACAATATCATATTATATAATCACTTCATGAACTTTCCGCTTTCCGGCAAACAAAATTCAATGCTCGAAATATATTCGTAATCCTTACAATCGCAATAACTAAACGTTACAATCGCTTTTGATAACCTTTTTTTTTTTTGTTTTGTTTTTTATTATACTTACTGATAAGCTGTATCTTTATACGCATCTATGAATCAATCATTGGCGTTCTATTATTGTTGTGAATACGCTAGGAAAGTATTCGAAACGTTTCTAATCTTAACCTCAATTCTTGCCCCACGTCTATCGTCTGTGCTCCGTCTGCGTCGTTTGTAATTCCCATGCCCATTCCGATTCCGATGCCATTCCGGCCAGTCAGTACTTTGTTCTCTATCAATGTCACGTTCTCCCACTATTCAGTCGTATTTATAGTACTTAAGATAATTACTGAATGCAATACTATATACTTTCTTTCTATTTATGGGGTATGTGGGTTTTTTTAATTGTCTTCATCCATATAGAATTTCCTATATATATTTCATTCATTTGACTTTGTAAATCAAAATCGTTTAGGTATTTGAGGAACAACTATCCCATATTTTAGCTATAATCTATTCGATTTCCCTTGAGTAGCTAGAGCTCATCATTTTGATTTCATTTGAATATTCTCCTATATTGATAAACTATCAGAAAGATTTTGGTTGTTTAATAAATTTTTAAACGATCGTACATATAATTCTAGAATAAGTTATGGGTTAATATACAAAAAAAAAAAGTGAAAGAAATAAAAACCAGGGCCAAATCAAATTCGGTCAATCAATCAATCAGTCAATTAATCAATCAGTCAATCAATCATTCAGTCAGTCAATCAGTTTGTCAGTCAATTAGTCAGAGATCAATCAGTCAATCAATCAATAACTTAGTCAGTCACCCAGTCAGTCACTCATTCAGTCCGTGAGTCAATAAATCAGACAGACACTCGTATCAGTTAGTCAGTCAGTCAGATATTAAAAAGTCAGTCAATCAGTTAGTCAAACAATCAATCACTCATTCAGTCAGTCAATCAGTCACCCATTTGGCAGGTAATCAATCACTCAGTCACTAAGACACTTATTTAGCCAGTCGTCAGTCAATCAATCACGTCAATCAATTATTGCGTTAGTCAGTCAGTCAGAGATTAAAAAGTCTGTCAATCAGTTGGTCAAATAATCAATCACTCATTCAGTCAGTCAATCAGTCACACATTTAGTTAGGCAGTTAATCAATCACTCATTTAGTCAGTCAGTCAATCAATCACTCAGTCAGTTATTCAGTCAGTCGCCTGTCAATCAATCACGTCAGTTTTTTGAGATGTACCAAACTCTTAGTCCAGATCAATTCACTTGACTTCCAGAGTTTCTGGTAGGGTATCTATACTTCGCTGTAATTAAATGATTTTCAATATTTTGTTTTCTATTTAATTTAAACTTTTTTTTTTCGTTTCTATAATCTCTGCTCTTTTGATAAGATTAGCAACGTCCGTAACAGAAACGCTCAAGAGGGCTGATAGGAACGAAAAAAAAGGTCTATCTTCGGCGAGCCGAAGATTAAATACTTTTTGTGAGTTATGGTTAACGCTTTTGCAGATACGTGTGGAAAATTGTAGAGCTCGTTTTGTTCGAGGTAACTTAAAAGAAAACTCATTTGCGATCGATTCTTTGCATAGTAGACCCGACTTTGATAAGATGTGGCACATATGAAACCAATAAATAAGGCGAGCCTAGACACGATATCTTGATAAACAACGAAGCTATCCGATATAGTGTCTCGATCTGAACGATGCCGACTTACATATGCTAAGTAAATTGAATCTATCAAAAGTTTTCCCCTAGTTTAGGTTACGAAGGATAGTCGAACATGTCTACATCGACTCGCCCAATCAGGATTTTATATCTATATAAGCCCTGCTTTCTGTTGTCCCAGTTGTCCAGCCATGCTTTGGACTTCGCTTGAGTCAATTAAAATAGCTTCCACAAAGGGTATATTAAATGGACTTAACCCGCTTTTTCTTCCATAGCTCGCGCGGTGCTTATAAAAGTCGTTCAAAGAGCATTTGCCAGGGGTCGGTGGGTTGGGGGGATGTGGGTGTACGCATGATACATGTTTTTACGACCCAGATTAGATATCCCGTCGTGCGCCGACCCTCTCTCAGCTGCTGTCGCCCCTTGTCCACCAGACAGAGCATAAACTGCAGCTGCGCACACTTTTTTTATGGCCTTCGATTGTGCTTATGAAAACGTTTCATGGCAGTTAATTTCAAACGAAAACTCAGCCATAAATCGCACACAAAAATAGAATCCAGACCATGTGCCATGGGCATAAGACACAAGACATTGGAACGGACCCCAAGGAAGAGGAGGAGCGTACTGACCATAGACCCAGCGACAGGCCAGGCTTCCCTTCCGTTCCGGCCGCCAGGCTGAGTGTGTAGCCAATTCAGCTGTTTTCTAGCTAGATTTGACCACGGTACATAGCCATTTGATTGCTCGAATATGCAAGTGCCTGCAATTCATCAAATCAAATTACGCCTTACCCAACACTACAGAACTGAGTCTAAGAAGTGCAATTATTCGTTACCCAACACTACAGCGTGTATTTTAGCTTGTCTTTAAACATGATTAAAGCTTTTTTTTTTATTATTTTTATTAAATCTTTATGAAGCTGGCTCGAGGTTCAGGGCTTAAAAAAGGAAAAAGTCGCCAAAAGCAGCAATAAATTTGTATTATGTTGTTGTTGGTTATTGTAAGCTGTTTCGCAAATAGTTCGTTACTCAACACTGCTAATGTTGTCATTTCCTAATACATCTCAGCATTCATATATCTTTCATCTCTGCGCAGAAGTTTTCGTTATTTATTTAAGCTCAAGAAGAAGTTGATGAAGAAGAAGAAGAAGGCACAAGCAAAGTCAACCTTTTGGCTTTTTCTGAGTTGAGAGGCAGCTAGCTTTATTGAATATTGGTTTTAGCTAGTTTTTGCTAGCAGCCATAGCGGCCGGCAACAGTTCAATGTATCCCCCCTCCCCCTCCCCCTTCGTTGACTAGCCTTAGCTGCCTGCCTGCCCCCTTACCCCTCCCCGTCTTACTGCCAGCGTATTTGCAGCTCGCCAAAATTTGCAGTGTTATGTGAAAATTTGCATAAGAATTCGTCAGAGTCGCAATCGGAACTGTTCCATATATACATATATGTATGTATAAGCACATGTATGTACATATATACATATATGTATATGTATGTATGTATGTGCATATGTGCATAATTATAGTCAGCATATGTGTATGTATGTTAGTATGCATGTATGTGTGTGCAAGTTGCACATTTATCAGTTTGCTTACCAAGTTCAGCACATGCCGCACTCTCTCTCTCTCTCTCTCTCTCTAACACACACTCTCTCTCTCCCTTTCTCTCTCTCTCTCTTTATCTCTCTCTCTGTCTGCATAACCCTTCTGCTTCTGCCGCGGGCTGTTTTGTATTACGCTGATGTCTCGAAATTGGAGTAATTTTCTTTATTTTCTTTATTATTTGTTTTTGTTGTTGTTTAACTTTTATTTATTGTTGCACATTTTTTAACTTTCAAGCTGACTGCGCGCATAAAAATACTCGAAACCCGACAACAATAACAACAACAAAAATTAAATAAAAAACTTTAGCTAAGCAAATTGCTGACTGCCGCCGAAACAGCTGTAAAAACAGCTGCGGGTTGGCAAAAACAAAAAAGTAATCATGTTGCAACCAAATACATCTGACTACGTAACGCTCGACCATAGTCCAATAACAGCCTCAAGAGTTATGCGAGTTGCCAAAGTTAGGAAAAAAAGAAATAGATATAGATATAGATATAGATATAGATATAGATATAGATATAGATATAGATATAGATAAAGATACAGATACAGATACAGATATAGATATAGATATAGATATAGATATAGATATAGATATAGATATAGATATAGATATAGATATAGATATAGATATAGATATAGATATAGATATAGATATAGATATAGATATAGATATAGATATAGATATAGATATAGATATAGATATAGATATAGATATAGATATAGATATAGATATAGATATAGATATAGATATAGATATAGATATAGATATAGATATAGATATAGATATAGATATAGATATAGATATAGATATAGATATAGATATAGATATAGATATAGATATAGATATAGATATAGATATAGATATAGATATAGATATAGATATAGATATAGATATAGATATAGATATAGATATAGATATAGATATAGATATAGATATAGATATAGATATAGATATAGATATAGATATAGATATAGATATAGATATAGATATAGATATAGATATAGATATAGATATAGATATAGATATAGATATAGATATAGATATAGATATGGATATGGATATGGATATAGATATAGATATAGATATAGATATAGATATGGATATGGATATGGATATAGATATAGATATAGATATATTGAGTGTACGATCTTTCACTTTTTCTTGCACTTACGCCTTCTGCCTCTTAAAGGCTCTCTTAACTTCTTTCTCTGTCTCTGCGTCTCTCTCTCTATCTTTTTCTTTAAATTTTTATCAATTCCTGGCCGTGCATTCTTAAGCGTTATATAGAGCAGTTATTTCCAACCCATTCCTCTTTGTTTCGCATTCGTAAACGTTGAGCCTCGAGAGCAAACAAAACTCACATCGCATGCGTGACAAAAGCTGCTTGCTATGCAAATGCGCACACTTTATTCAAATCGATTATTTTAAAGCTGAAATTTAAAACATTTGGGGAGGCAAAAACCAAAATGAATACGTGTGCCATTTGAACATAAAGTGTTGTGTGTGTGCTCCAGGGAATTGTAGCCGACGCTGTTGCCAAATATGTACACACACACACACACACACACACACACATACACACACGCCAGCGAACACTTTAATTCAGGTGGGAGTGTGTTGTGGCCCAGGTAAATGCTGCGGAATGTAATTAAACACGGAAGTTCTCGACATCAAAATCTAAATGACCGCAGAGTTGTTGTGGGAGACGCTAAAGAGTTTTACCAGCTGCCACACCCCCTCCCCCTGCCATCTGATCCGGCTATGCCCGGCCATAAAGGTAATAATTATAATGGTCATAATATCTGCTATGTTGATGAGTCAAAGCCAACGAGTGGCTTGTGCCTGGCGATGAGTGGACCTCAATTGGCGATGGTTATGTGTATGGTTAATTAACAGTTAGTTGCACTTAGTATACATACATATATACTTTTATGTACACAAGTCGTTAGCATTGCTGGCTAAAGCAGGAAATGTACAATTGCGATTCGTAACTAATGTAGGCAATAACCTTCTCCAGAGAGCGCTGTCATGATATTGACAACAAAATTGAATCCAGTGTTGTTCAGTGTTCATTGCTGCATTGGCATGTTTTCTATGCTAGTGTTGCACAAGAACTGAATCGAGGAGCTGCATGCCTTACAATACTAAATGTAAATGTAAATGGCGGGGCATTGTCTATTCTATCCTATTGTTTCTTTCTCTTAAGAGCTGTGGCCAGTCGATCTAGTGTTAGAAAGTGTCTAGTGCAGTTAGTTGAAGTGTTTAATAATGTTATTAAGACAAGCATGCAGTGTTGGTTTGTGCTGTGCATGATAAGTGTTGATGAGTATGTTATAGATTGTAAGCTGTCATCAACTCAAGTGCCCTGTAGTGTTGCCTAGCGCTTCTTCAATTAGCGACAGTGTTGGTCAATGCTGCAGATGAAAGCTATTGGCATTGTTTATAATGCAAATGCCTACACAATGTGAGCGAGCGAGATGGCAAATGTGGAAAGAGTACGTGAAAATCAGCGAGACGTACAGCTGTTGTTTGTGAATGGCACAAAAACAAGGCAACGAAAGCAATTCAGAAAACAAAATTCGTTGTTGTTGTTGTTGTTGCAGATATTTAAATTATTTTACCAGCGAAACGTAGCAAAACAAAGCGCGAAACAAAAAACGAAGCAATAAAATAAAACGGAGAAACAATGCAAAAGAATGCATGACAACAACACATTATTAAAGCTGTTAGACCTGCTCACACAAATACAACTCTCCCCCTCCCCTCTCCCATCACCCCTCTCCTCACTAGTCTTGTTCCACTGCAACGGTAATTAATAGAGAACAGTTTGTGGAAGCCCAACGAATCGTATAAGCACTAATTGCGCAAAGGAGTTAGAAAAAGACAACAGGTGTGAGAGCAAGCGAGCTAGAAAATCTATTGTTGGACTTTACAGTACAAAGATAATATAATGCTATTCTATTCCCGCTTGTCCCTTTCATTCCCATTAGATATTGTGCGCAACAAAGGCTGATTTCTTAATAAAATTGATGGGGCTTACGTGTGCTTTGTGTCTACGTCTCGACAGCTATCTCTCTCTCGCCCTTGCTCTCTCCCGCTCTTGCTCTCTCTCGCTCTTGCTGTATCTCGCTTTCGTTCTAGCTTGGCCGTAAGTGAAACCTGTAATGTTGCCAAATGTGAAGGTAATAACGCACGTACTCTCCCTACCCAAGTCGCCCCCTCGGATTAGGCTGCATTTTCGTCGAATGAAGCCGCTCCCATCCCCACCCCCCATTTTGGACAGGATGAGATTTTCCTTGAATGGGACCTTGTTAAAATGAGATAATTGCATTGGCGTTCCCAGAAAAATAGCTGGTCGCCCCTTTTATTCGCCCAATGGGTTTCGCACTAGAGCTCATTACGGAAAATAGTTATTAATTAGATTAATTCCGTTGCCGTTGGCTATCAAATAATGTGACACATGTATTGTCAGTCCAATAATGAAAATCATTTAAGTGCCAAATGGTTTGGTAACATGTGCATCTGCTTCCAGCTTCCAGCTGAGTGTTTTTCTGATGTGCAGTGCTGTATAATGTCAATCCAATGTTGTGAAACTCAGTGAAAATGTCATGACAGCACTTCATATGCACCTCGCTTGAATGGTAGTGATGGGTAATGCTCAGCAGCAGGTGAACAAAGTGTTGTAGCAAGGATTTATCTCTGTAAATGCACTGGACTGTGTATTCGCCCAGGAGCGAGGAGCGTAGCGTATATAGTATATTTTAGCTGTAGTGTTAGCGAGCACTTCGAACAGCCAATTCAGTATTGGTTAGATCCTTGTCCAAGCTGCATTGCTGCTCTCTGATTTGTGTCCTGATAAGTGCTTTGTATTTTCACAAAAAGCAAAATTCTTAAGGAACTATTTTGAAAAGTTTTCACAAAGAAAGCACACTATTGCTGCATACTCTTGAAGGATCTTCAGCTGGATTTGTTCAATTTGCATAACAATGAGAGGCTACATGTACGACAAGAGCTGCTGGAACCGAATGTGAGTTGTGCTTACAGTGTTGTAATAGCTACAGTGTTGTGTAGCTCAAGTAGCTTCCTGCCAATTATTTGCATATCAATTAGTGTGTGCTTTAATTTTTGGACAGTTTTGGACAGTTTCTTGTAGCTGCAAACCTTGTTGACTCTGTTTTGGTGCGATTAAAGAGAAGTTGAAGTCGCAAGTTGAATGCAACTTTCCGAATGCGATTAGGCCAAGTTTTGCAACACTGGTGTGCAATTTGCTCTCAATTCTTTGGCGCTAAATGAAGGCAGAAAGTTTTCCTTTTAAAGTGTTGCCAAAAAAAAGAAAAGAAAAGAGAAGAAGAGACGAAGAAAACTTAATTTTGGCCAGCTGTTTTGGCTAGCGGAGTGACAGGGCCTGGAGCAAGGCACAATTTCTCTCTTATAGCTGACCTAAGCTCACTTTCTCTCCCTCCCTATCTTAGGCTCTGTTCTACTCCATCTACATATATCCACTTTATCTTATGTATCTCAATACTAGCTCGTGCTTCTTCTTTTATAGTTAGCTCCTTGCCTTCCTTCCTCCCCTTCTCTCGCTTTCTGTTCCTCTTTCTAAGCCTGTTAAGCTGTTGGCAGACTCAACCGCAAATTAAATTTCCAGCCCAGTAAAAATTTAATGGCACACACAGCTCCGACACAGGGTGACACAAGACAGCAACAGCAGCAGCAGCAGCAGCAGACGGCACAGGACGAAGGACACAGGAACCACAGGATGAAAGTTTGTTTTTAAAGTTGTTTTCCCGTCGCCCTCTACCCCAGTCACGGCTCCTGCTTCAGCTCAAAAGTTTTGCGCCTATAAAGGACAGCAGCCTCCCAGTGGAGCTGCCGCAGGGGCTAGGGACGATTGGGGTATCGCTGTAGGGTGCCGATGGGGTGGGGGTGGGGGGGTTTGTCTGGATAATAATCAGCCATGGCGGCATTCAAAATGCAGCCACCTACCGGCTGCTGTTATCCACGTGCCCAAGCCCGTGGCACTCCGGGCATTTATAACGAGGCATGTCCCATCGCCCCACCCCACCTGTGACCCCCTGCCTGGCACACTCGGCTGTACGTAACCGTTAAAAACGCTGCAAAAACACGGGACTCACACACATACACACACGCACGCACACGTTCACACAAAAATCGATACACTTTTGCACTTGCCTTGTCACATGCCCGGAGCCGTGAAGCAGACGCCCGAGCATTGCCAGTGCCGTGTCGAAGGGGGATCGCCTGGTTGGTTGAGCGCCTAGCCCCAGTGTCGCGCCCGGCAACTCCTACGGGCTTCTCTTTTACTGCGTTGTAGCGGCATTTGCCTTCAGGCCGCGACAGGACAACTTGCTTAACTGCTGCTGCTGCTGCTGCTGCTGCTGCTGCTGCTGCTGCTGCTGCTGCTGTTGTTGTTGTTGTTGCATCCATCTCCTCTTTTCTCGCATTCGTGTGTCTCCACACAGATTCGCTCCCTGTTTGTGTGTGTGTGTGTGTGTGCCTGCCTGCCCTCGCAGTTAGTTTTGCTTGCATTGCGTCTTTTATTTTATATATGCCACACACACACACACACTTGCGCATATATATATATGCACAAAAATTTATATATGTATGGACATTTGTATCTGCACGTGTATTTGTATATAGCTCATGCAATGTGGCGCACAGGCGTGGCTGCTTTATGGCCCGGCGGGTGGCTGCGGCGCGCAAGGATGCTGTCAGGCACACGCACACATCTGCAAGCACAAGCACAGGCACAGGCACGGCCACATGCACGCGCACATGCACGGGCACATGCACAGCCACGGGCAGAGCCACGGGCAGAGCCACGGGCACAGGCTCCTGTCACATGTACACGCACATGAATATGCACATAACGGTACATGTGACCTGTCTCAGTGCCGCTGCCAGCGTCGCTCTCGCTGTCGCCGTGGACAGCGCTGCCGCTGCCGCTGCCGCTGCTATCGCTGCTGCCGCGTGCCTTCAACTTTACAACAACAAGAATGGCAAAACAAAAACAAATGCCAGAAGAAGACAAAAAACAAAAAACAGACCGTATTCATTCACGTTGCAGATTTTAATTATTTGTTGATGTTCGTTCGTGGCGCAGCTTTAAGGCCCACGCAAACAGCAGCCGCGCAGATGCAGCAACAGCATCAGCAGCAGCAGCAGCAGCAGCAGCAGCAACAGCATCAGCAGCAGCAGCCACAGCAGCAGCCAAAAAGGGTGCAGGAGCAAGCGAGAGAGTTAGATAGCGACAAGAGAGACCGCGCTCAGATTGAGAGCTCGGAGAGCTCGGAGAGCTCTGCCAGCTGCGAGCTGCGCCAGCAGAGCTTATTATTGTCAAAGCTCTTGTGTTGTTTGTTTACCTGCGTTCGGTTCTTTTCTTTTTACCTCCTGGTCAAACTTAAGTTGCATTTGGTGGGAAACCGAGCACCAGTGATAACAGATTAAAATCGAACTCTGAAAACGCGGCAAGATAAAAAATCCAAAAAATAATAAATAATTATAAATTAATAATAAAATAATAATAAAATAATAATAAAATAATAATAATTCAAAAAAGAAACAAAAGCAAATAAATAATAAATAATTAAAACTTGTTGAATCTCGTTAGCTAAAGCTTTCAAGTGCAAAGCGCTTTTCGCGTGTGCTTCGAAAAATAACAGTCGAAAAATTAATTTAAAGTGCTTACAGTAGTGTCCCGAAAAATCACAACACCTCAAAAATGTTGTCCAGAATGTACGGGTATATTTTATTCAAATAATATTTATATAGAAATTTCTCTATAAGTTCGTAATTCTATTTGTTCCCTTTGCATAAACTCTTGAAAATAATAGTTCAACAAGTGGAAATACTTGAAAATCTTAATAACTTTGAATAAGTTTAATCAAGCGAAGATCTAGGATGTTGCTATATGCACATACATGATCATATTCAATATTGTTTCTCATCTCAAGTAAAAGTGACATTTTCCATATAATGTTTATATAGATGTTTAGGAATAAACTGATTAGGATTTCGAAAAAACATTATTTCCGATCGATATATATACATAAATATATTGAATATCTATTCAAAAAACACTTAATATAGGCCTGTATGAGGGCGCTTTTAAATTTATAGCCTCTGTCCACTTAAGAAATGTCAGATTTCAAATTTCACATTTAGGTGTTCCATCGGTTGTCGGTAACAAGTGTGTGTTAAAAGTATCGCTTCTTTAAATAAACAGTTGATCGAGTTGCTTTAATTTACAAAGTTTCTCTTCCAAACTTCAAATATTGCGCTCTCGAAGTAAGGACTCCTTTTTAGGAAGTCTTTTCGACATTTCGCCATGTTTAAATTCTAGTAACTGTGGAATTATTTTAATTTTAAATCTTTATCAGCTGTTTATGATTATGATACTTTAACATTTTTCACAACATCGATAGAAATCTCGATTAATCAGCGCAAAAAACACGAAATGTTTGGGGCGGAATTTAGACATTTTTGAAAAATGTGCCAGTTTTTGAAAAATGTGTGATATGTGATTACTTATTTCGCAAAAATGTGACATTTTCAGAAATTTGTAAGAAATGTGTTCAGTTTACAAAGGCTATTAGTTCGACTAGCGCCCATTTTGAACATTTTGATGTATAGAATGTTTAGATTGAAGTACATATACAGGGGCTTACCTCTAGCCGTGTTAAGAGTTTGCTTGGAGAAAGACAGGTCTATATTTTATTAATTTTTTTATTATGATATATGTGTATATGTTTAGACCTATATTACATATAAAGATACTTATATATATCAAAATAAAATAAAATATAGATACTTGTGTGTATAGAATAGTCAAAAATTTCGAAAAGTGAAAAATGGGAAAAAGGACAAACAACAAAAAAAGTTTACAATTCGTGTGCGATCTGCGGTGTACTCAATTTGCGAGAGCCCACTGTAAACGAAATGGAATACGAAATAAGCTAGAAGGAAATATTTAATTGATGGAATTAACTTTAAAATAGAATCAGCTGTAAAATACTTAAGTAAAGGGAATAGAAAATAGGCAGCAAAATGTATATAGAATAGAATATATCCAAAATTTAATTATTATCTAAGTTATTTATAGATTGTTTTTTTTTGTTTATTAAATTCTTATGCAATCAATTATCGCGCAAATTTACTAATTTTCGTTCTCCTCCTCTCTCACTCTCTTTGCAGGTAAGACATCTAAGCAAACCTGGGCATAAAAGAAACTCGAAATGTATTCAAATGGAGGAGCTCGCAAATTGGCAACTGTTGGCAAATGCGGAGCTG